>PVJH01001576.1:0-202679 GCA_004026705.1 Nesogale talazaci | reverse complement strand
AATTATTTATTGTACTTATCCCTTCTAGACAGACATGCAGTACAGTAATCAGTGCAAAATCCAGGCAAAGCCAAATAAAGCAACATATGAAGTAAAAACCAACAAAACAATAACAACAACCAAAAAACAAAACAAAAAAAAACAAAATAACAGTAAGAAACCCACTGACAAAAAAGAAAAGGAAAAGTTTATGTGGCGGTCATATATCTATGTCAATTTCATGATTGAGATGTAGGGTGGAGTAGGGCCTGCTAATCTGGAGATAGCCATTGAGTAGCCAATGAGGCCTCTGTGTGGGCATAGCTTTCTCCTGAGACTTCTGGGAAATCTCACGATGTTTCCCTCATGGAGATGAGAAGCTATCACCCCAGTTTTTGGGAGTCAGTCTCTGACACAACAAACTATGGACAAGACAAGATGGCAGCATCCCAGGGACTGGAGGAGCCGGAGGAGAAGCCATGTTGCCTTACCCTCATGGAACCAGACCTCTGAAGCTGGAGAAGTCACATGGAGACCCCTGCCAGTGCTGAGTGGCTTCTACCACCACTGGATGCTGTTGATGGAGCCTGAGCTCTGGAAGCAACAAGCCGTGGGGAGAACCCTGCCAGTGCCAGGACTCTGCACCCACTGACCTGTGACTTTGTAGACTGGTATCAGGCATATGGGCTAATAGCGGACTTATGACTTTGAACTGGACTGGGTTGGGGTACTTTCTCAATATTCTATTCTTTTTGCATATAAACCTTACCCTTATATCCATATGTATGTCTATGAATTTGTTTCTCTAGTCTACCTGGACTAACACAGTCTATAAATAGTTCAAGTTCTTTTTTTTGTCTTTTATTAGTTCTTTCCAGTTGAGTTTGATGGGGTTCCTTCAAAGTCTGCTTTTGTATTCTCTGAGGATTTCTTCACTTTTCTCCCCTGACTGCTCTGTTGCTTGCCCCTAGCGTTTCACCTTAGCATGATTGTGCTCTATTCCCACACTGTGTCCCCAGTGTTGTCCTCTCCAGTGTTATGGTTTAGTGAGGTATGTCATGTCTCGTGGTGGGGCTGCTCCTTTGGTCATTTCCGTATTGGTCTGCTCCCAGCAGGAAAATCGATGCTCACCTTCCCAACACGAACACTGAAGGCAAATTGGTGTATAGGCAAATGTAGTGAAGAAAGCTGGTGGTGCCCAGCTATCAAAAGATATAGCATTTGGTGTCTTAAAGACTTGAAGTTAAATAGGTGATCATCTATCTGAGGATCAACAAAGCCTGCATGCATGAAGCACACCAATCTGTGTGATCATGTGGTCTTGTTGGAATCAGACATGTAAGACCCGGAACCATATCAGACCCAATGTGAAGGGGGTGGGAAGGGGCCATGGCGTGGAGACCAAATGCCCATCATAGCCAATCGGACATCCCCTCAAAGAGGGGTCACAGGAAAGAGATGAGGCAGTCAGGGTGCAGTATAGCACTGATTGAAACACACGACTTTCCTCTAGTTCTTAGGTGCTTCTTTCCCTCCACTATCATGACCTCAGTTCTGCCTTACAAATCAGATTAGATCTCAATATGCACACTGCTACAGATAAGAGTCCACAACACTGGAAATCCAGGAGAGATAAACCCCTCAAGACCAACAATGAGAGTAGAGATACCAAGAGGATTAGGGGAGGGTGGGGGGTGAAAGGGGAATTGATCACAGGGATCAACCAAACCCCCCTCCCAGGGAGATGAATAATAGAAAAGTGGGTGAGGGGTGATTGGGTATGATGTAAGATATGGAAATAATAATCTATAACTTATCAAGGACTTGTGAGGGAGGACAGATGGAGAAGGGAGGGGGAAGAAATGGGTAGCTGATATCAGGGGCTCAGGTGGGAAGGGAATACTTTGAAAATGATGATGGCAGCATATATGCAACTTTGCTTGACATACTGGATGAATGTATAGACTGTGATAATAGATGTAAGAGTTCCCAGAAAAAGTAAGAAATGGGAAAAATCAAAAACAGAGTCTCTATTTGCTTACCAATATGCCTTTAGCTCTGAGAATCTTAATGGACATGTAATAGTTGTGTGGAAATATTTTTATTGGAAGAATGAGCGAGAGGTAAAAATGATTCTATTGTATGCTTGGGAAAGTTATCAAATACTTTTGACAAGATAATCTCATCTGTAAAATAGGGCTAGATTTAATTTTCAAAGGTTTCTTTTTTCAGTTTTTAGATAGAACATGGCATCAATCTAATCTGAAATTAAGCTTGGCACACCTATTCAATTCAATTCTCGACCCAAGACAACTGAGTGGCAAGTGGGCTCCAGGTGGAGAGTCAAGAAAGAAGCAAAGCAGTTGAAGAGAGGAGAAGGGTGGGAAATGAAATATATGCAAAAAATCTGGAAGCTAAATGAGAGTAAAGCAGGGAGAGAAGCAGAATCTTTCATACCACAGGATAAAGGGTAACTTCCCCAAACCAACACAAACTCACTGCCATCGAGTCAATACTCAGCCAGAGCAACCCTCGGTACATTTCCTAGAGTGTAACAGCCATCAGCACCCAGTCTTTCTCCCAGGGCTGGGGGTGGGGGTTGCTGGTGTTTTCAAACTGCTGGCTATGTGAATTGTAGCCCCTTAATACATGCATGCACGCACACGCATGTGCATGCACACAGAAGAGGCAGAAACAGAGAAATAGCTAATGAGTGTTGTCTTTCATCAAATTCAGTTTTTTGCTTATCTTTTGTGTTTGCGGTAATCCACTAAAAGTACGACTACACTGTCATTTTAAAATTTGTAGGAAATTAAGAGACTGAAAAAGAGAAAAATCGGAGGGCATTCCCCTGACTCATAATAGATTTTATGAAGAAAATAAGCTTTAAATGTAAACACCATCTGCTCCCCACCCCACCCCCATGTTGTGTTTTAAACTTATGATGCTTTAGCCACATACACAGGCTTGGTACAGAAATAGCCAAGTATAAAACCCTCCAAACTTTGTGATAGCCTTTTCCTCACAACAGCTTTTCAAAAGGTAGATGCCTGTGAAATGCACTTTCATTCTCTGACTAGTGCTCGAACATTAGTTTGACTTTAATAGGCTGGGATGATTTCAGCTTATAAATCTTCAACTGGAGGATAAAGTTCAAGTAGATAAAATCAAACAGATGTTGGTGGGAGGATTTCTTCATGACCCATAAAAGTGCTATCATCAAAGCTGAGAATCATTTGTTTTGAATTATTACACTGTTATCAAAAGGACTGGAGCAGTCTGTTTGTTGAGGAATTGGATCTGTTTATCTGAAAACAGAACAAAGATGCCAGGCGAAGGCGTCCCTGGGAAAGTGTGGTTCAGATGATGGCTGACGCGCTGGAGTACCTCTGAGACACTTTGATTGACATTTGTCAGCAAACATGGTTGTCACGGCATGTCACGGCCTTCAAGAATAGCCTTTAGGAGCCAGACCTTGGCCAAAGGCAGGACGTGGGTCAATGGGAGAAAAACGCACTAAGTAAACAAAAATGCTCATTTCTGAGTGAGTAATTGGCTGCTGTTGCAGGGAGTGGAGGGGGGGGGGCGGTAACTCATTCTCTGGATGTTGAAATGAATGACTGGAAAGGGTACAGAAAACTCATCCAGAGCACTTGTTCCAGAACTGTTTTTAGCACATAGACCTTTATGAAACTGTTGGAATAGTGCACGTGTGCACCCACGCAAGTCTCTGCTTTACAGAGTGCCTCTGCCAAATGCCCAGGGTCTTAGTATTAATTTGCTCTACTGGATCTGGCATATTTCTTTTTAGATGCTCTCCAAAGGGAACACAACACTTCAGAATAATAAAATATATCGCAAAGAAATGACTGCCTTCCTCTTGCAGGTCATCATGTTGCTGTAGGGTGAACAATGGTGCCTTGCATGTTCCTCTTATAAGTAAGAGGGCTTCTCTTCATTTATCACAGCTGTCGAATATGTGCTGAATTACACTAGTAGGGTAAATAAATCCATCCTGATTTCTTCCTTCATCAATTCTAACTTCCCCTCTATGATTCATATTGTTACTTATTGCTGTCCAATTTATTCCATTTCATGCCGATTCTGTGGTTGCTGACCAGAACTGCACCATAACCTTCTTAAGTGTGCTACCATATCTGTTTTCTGGGGTCTCTCTCTGTAGCTTGGAACTGATACCTTTTGACTTGTTTGCTTAATCATCATCTGCACCATCCTCTTTAATCTGTCTATGCTTGACTTTCCCCCTATACCAGTATTCACAATTGTGCTCTTTTGATTTCAAATCATCCAGTTTACCTCATTTGTCTTTCCCTCCAGCATCTGACTTTCTGTGATGGTGGTGGGGGTGGAGGTGGTAGTGCAGGGGTGGTGATGGTGGAGGTGCTGCTGCTGGTGGTGGTGGTGGTGGTACAGTGGTGGTGGTGGAGGAGGAGGAGGTGTTGGTGTTGTTGTTGGTGGTGGTGGTGGAAGTGGAGGTGGTGGTGGTACAGTGATGATGGTGGAGGTGGTGGTGAAGGAGGAGGAGGAGGAGGTGGTGGTGGTGGTGGTGGTGGTGGAGGAGGAGATGGTAGTGGTGGTGGTGCAAAGGTGGTAGGGGTGGTGGTGGAGGAGGTGGTGGTAGAGGTGGTGTTGCTGCTGTTCTTCTTCTTTTTCTTTTCCTCCTCCTTCTTCCTTCATCACCTCTGATACACTGATAGTTACAATCATTATGTATAAAACAAGACTATATTTAATTTTTTCATATGTAAATAAGGACATTCAAAGATCTCCTGGATCAAATTTCTATTCCCACCCTTGCCCTTAAAAGAAGACTCAGTCACTGACAGTGAGTTGATTCCAACTCGTCGTATCCCCAGGAGGGTAGAAATGCCCCATGTGGGTCTCTGAACTTCTAACTTTCTGTCACTCGGTGCCATTGAGTTGCTGCCGACACATAGCAACTCCCTGAGGGTTTCCTGCCCTGTAGCTGTTTATGGGGAAATAAATTCCAGTTTTTCCCTGGAGAGCCTGCTGACGGTTTTGAACTGCCAAACCATATGGACGGCAGGTCAAAGCTATCGGTATTAGACAGTCTCATCTTTCTGCCACTGGTAGTTTCTAACTCTTGACCTTGAGGTTAACAGACCAAATATAGCCTCTGATAGCATCTCAGCTCCCAAACAAGAAGCTCTATAAAATTTTTTAAAACCTAACAAAAGCCTTATTTCTCCATGAAATGAAATGATTGCAATTTGTACTCTGAACCACTTCACGGAGCCTTGAATGAAGACAACAACTGCTGGGATTAAAGGGGCTGACATCTTGTCCTGCTCTGCGCTAGCTGTGTAATGCTGAGACCCAATCTTTTTGTGAGTTTAATGACCTTCGCACATGAAGGGATTTGAACTTTTACTTAGTCTAACAATTTCATAGTTTTTAAATATCTCATTCTGATTGGCCTGACTAGATTGTAAGTTCCTTGTAGAAAAGAATAATCTTTAATAAAGTCTCTGTATGATCCAGGTTATCTAAAATAATACTGCTTTTCACCAGCAAGTTCTTGTTAATCATTCTCCAGGAAATGCTTGAGAATAGTTCAACCCTTATATGAACATAAATTAGGCAGCCTACTTGAGTTATAGTCAATTAGCATAGCTCTTCTAGTCACAGTTCCTTACATGACACATTACAGTTTTGAACTGTACATGATGGAGGGCATGCTCTACTCACAAATAGGACAGGATTAAGCTCTGACATTGGTAGAAGGTGGGAATTGGGCCACATTCTTGGTTTCCTGGGTGGCATCTTTAAGATTTCACCTTCGAATCAGGCATGAACTAAGCTCTGTGTTTTCCATGGAGTATATAATGTTGCTGCTCTCTAATTCCAGATATTTTGCCCCTAGAAAGCCAGGCCTTTATTTCCCGATTGAGCCTTGGTGGCAGCAGGAAGACCTATTTTGACTTTTGGACATTTTTGATTTGGGCCTCTTGACTAACCTTTGAAGATTTTTGGACCGAACAGCACGCACATCTGGGTGAGACATTTACCCCACGTTTCATGAGTTTCCATGGGATGATGCAGCGGTTTGGAGAATGCGAGAAAATATAGTCAAATATTTGACTATAAATGGAGCAAATGGAGCACCACGGAAGAGCGGAACATTTGCAGCATCATTCATCTCCAGCTCCTTGTTACTAAAAAAAAAAAAGAAAGAAAGAAAGAAAGAAAATCAAGCTCACTGCCATTGAGTCAATGCTAACTTTGGTCTAGTGTCAGTTTTACTAAAAGAAGTTAATGCCACAAGGAAAATGTTCTAATCTGAAAATTCTTTGTGCCTCATCCAGAAGCAAACAAATTCTAACTTAACTGAGGAAGCTGGTGGTATCCCTTGGACTTCAGTCTTTTACATTTTTTGCCTCCTTCCTCAAAAAGCAAAGACTACTTGTCGGCAATGTTGCATTAATGGAAACTCACGTGCTTATTCCTAGAAAGCACTTAAAAAATCACTTTATTTGGGGCTCATACAACTTTTAGCACAATCCATCCATACACTTCACACTTTTTTTTACACATGCCTAAAAGTTATTTGAGTGACGATACTACGTGTAGCACCTGTCTACATTTTCTCCTGTGTTGGTCTTTTCCAACCTCTATTTATTCATCAATTTCCAATGCTTTCCCCATATAATTATTATTAAATAGCCAAGGAAAGCAAACATGTTACTTGGAAAAGTGCCACATGTGGGCCACCGTGTTTGAATGGGATGCAGTCACAGATCCAAAGGATGCTCAAGATACTGCTTGGCAAAACTGGCACCCCCACCCCTAAAGAGAGAGCTTCTCTAACTCATTGGGTGGCAGAGGTAGGAGCTGCGGCAAATCTTTAGCAAGCTATTCTAAAATTCTCAAGACCTCTCCCAGTGAATGGTACTGATATTGGCTACCTGGTTAGAGAGCTTTGAACGGTTTTTCTTTTGAATGGTTTCGTCTACTCTCAGACATCCTTCATGGAAGGGAGCTCTGATATGAATCAAAGACTCAAGGGATGGTCTTCCTGGAAGAGGGTTTCTGTGCAAGAAAGAGATGTAAACAGACGTCATTAAATTGGGAAAAGACTTTTATCTCCTTCCTTTGAAATCTCACCACTCTTCTCCATGGAGCTGGTGAGTGGGACTCCTGGACCAGGTTTCTCTCATTGGCCCTCCTCCTCTCCTCACTCCCAGCGCTACACATGGAAAAGCAAACATGCAGGCGCTCATGGTTAGATGGAGTTCAAATAAAGAAGCATTTGTAGTGAGAAATGTGTTAAGGTTGACTTCCAATCATTGGTGACTCCATGTATGTACTGCTGCTGGCTGTGTTCATGATTCCTCTTGACTGGTTGTAGAGTGTACCATTGCAATTCATAGGCTCTTTCTCTTTCTTTCTTTCTTTCTCTTCCTTCATTTCTTTAAATAAGTAACTTCATTGGGGGCTCTTACAGTTCTTGTAACAACCTATACATCCATTGTGTCAAGCGCATTTGTACACATGTTGCCCTCATCCTTTTCAAAAAATTTTCTTTCTGTTTGAGCCCTTGGTATCAACTCCTCAATTCCCCCCCCTCCATCCTCATGAATTCTTGATAAATTATAAATTGTTATTATTTTTATATCACACACCATCCTCTGTCTGCCTTCACTGGCATTTCTATTGTTCATCATCATAGGGAGTAAGTAGTTGGGTTGTTATACATTGATTATTTAGATTGGTTCCCCTTTTCCCCCTATCTTCCGTCTGCCTTCATGGTATCAGTATGCCTATTACTAAGGAGTTTATATGTCCTGGATTCCATGTGTCTGGAGCGTTTATCTGTACAAGTGCACATGCTCTGATCTAGCTGGATTGGTAAGCTAGAACTGGGGTCATGGGAGTTGAGGAGGGGAAACAGCAAAGAACTCTAAGAATGTTGTGTGTTACATCAGTGTTACAGGCTTCCTGGCTCCGACCTTCCTTTTTACCTTTCTGTGAGGGATGTCCAATTGTCTACAGATGGGGTTTGGGTCTTAAGACGCCCCCGACCCCCACATGGATACTAATATTTTGGGTGTTATGATGCCTGATACCTTACCCTGTGGACAACTTGTGATCACAGGCTGGTGGGCTTTCATGTGGGCTTTGCTGATTCCCAGTTTATGGCTGCTTGTCTATCTTTAAGCCTTTGAAACCCCAGATGCTATATCTTTTAATAGCCAGGCACTATCAGTTTTCTTCACCACATTTGCTTATGTACCCATTTCGTTTTCATCGATCATGTTGGAGAGGTAAGCATCATAGAATGCCAGATTATTAGAACAAAGGCTTCTTGCATTTAGGGAGTATGTGAATAGAGGTTCAATTTCCATCTGCTACCTTAATACTTAACATATAAATTAATGTACATAGACCTATACCCTATCATTGTGTATTAATGTATTTACATATATACATATCTATATTTCAACCTCTATAGATGCTCTTTGCCTCCTCGTTCTTTCCTCTATTTCCTTTTACTTTCCTCCTGTCTCACTATCATGCCCAGTCTTCATTCGGGTCTCAGTAATGCCTTGCAGCTACATTGGACTTTTTTCATTGGTCATTTTCAGGAGTAGATTTTCAGACCTGTGAGAAACTTAGCTAGGGAATTCTCCTGATTTTGTTAGATTTCTCTTCTTACTTAAGTTCCCTAAAGATCCAGGTGAAATACTTGAGTAATGGATACAAAGGGCTAAGCGATGTAGCCTCTGAGAATTAATACTTCTCTAGTCACATTTTTGACAAAGCTCAGTTCACTGAATCATTTAAAAGAGAGCTTGTGAGAGAGATCAGGGAAGGAAGGAGGAGAGAAAAAAGGGAAGAGAAGAAAAGATGGAAGGAGGGAAAGAAGATTAAAAGGAAGGGAATAAATGAAAGGGGACAATGCATTTATCTGTGGTGTTGTAAAAATGCAACATTATGGTTGGTAAGAGGCTTAGGAATTGTGATCGATTATTCCAATTGATTTTTCTTTCAATGATTAATAACATTAAACTTTTAAGCTTCAAGAACTTTGAGCATACTCATATTGAGGCCTATTTTGTTTGGGCTATACCATATTTTCACTTAATTTTTCATTGTCGGCATCCACAACTGGGAAAAATTTAGATAAACTTTCAATTTCAGAGTTCTGTAAAATCAAAACAAAAACTGTAGGCTTTAGAAAATATGGGGCTTTGCCCTCTAGTTGATTTTGACTCCTGGTGATCTCATATGTGGTGAGAGGAGAGTAGAGCTTGAACTTTCATTGACTGTCATCTTACAGACATAATGGCCAGGTTTTCTGACTTTTGGTTAGTAGCTTAGCACAAATTGTGCCACCCAGGGGTCTGTAAGGGTTCAATTGTCTGGAGTTCATTAACAACTGACCTGGCAGATAGGAAATGCATTCTCTGGTTTTCATTAATTCTCACTTCTCCTCAGATCTTATAATCTGGAATTTCGCGAATTCGGGTTGTACAGCAGACCACTACAGCCTAAGAATCTGCACAGAATGTTTTTAAACACATCCAAGCATAGCCTGACTCAATATCTTATTCAATGAAAATGACCCATATTTCTTATATTTCTTCAGTTTGAAATGTTATATAATAAAAATCACTATCTGCCTTACAAGCCTTTACTTTCATGAACACATTATGTCATCAGTAGCCATTTGTTTTATAGAAAAAAAAATCCAGCCTTCTCTTAAATAATCATTTTCTAGGATTCAAATCATTCTCAGTTTCTCAGACCACCTCTGAGAGCTACGGAAAGCTGAATGTGTAAGTGTTTTCTAATCACACAGCCATGGAATTTTCTCAGTCTGTGTTAAGAACATGATTGACCTGAGATTGCTTGTTTGCGACCATGTAGTACACAATAACTCTTACACGTTTCTGAGCAGTGATAGAGAGCTATATAGGGTGTGAGGACAGTTTTATGTTTGACTAGAATTTGCTTTCTGTTTTTGAAAATGCTTCAAAATTATGCATAGGGTTTTTTGTTGCTTCTTCCTCTGAAATAGGGAGCTGACCCATCCTTCACGGTCTGTTCTTAGCCTGGATGTTCTGCTGAAACCTGTTCACCTTGGATGACCTTGCTGGTATTTGAAATAATAGTGACACAGCTTCCAGCATTTCAGGGACACACAAGCCACCACAGTGCAACAAACTGACAGACAAGTGGCACAACAAAATTTGCAATGGCTTTTGGAGCCCTGGTGGTGTAGCAGGTAGGCGTTAGGCTGTTATTGCTTGGTTGGCCATTCAAAACCACTAGCAGCTCCGTGGGCCAAAGACTGGGCTTTCTGCTCCAAGGAGCAGTCAGAGCTTCGAAAACCCACCAGGGGGTTGCTTTGAGACAGTCTTGAACTGGTTTTGGTTTAGAAAGTTTGGTTTTGGTTTAGTTGTTTTTAGAGCCTATCGATTATCTATCTCTATCTAGATCTATCTATGTATCTATCTATCTAATCTATTTATCTATATCATCTATCTAATCTATTATCCAGCCACCTACCTATCACATCTATCTCTATCAATTTATCTATCATTTATGTATCATCTATATACTTAACTACAAATAATCATAGCATATGATCAAGATCATTTATTTTGGGAGGTGGGGAAGCCAGATTTATTCCCTGATTTTTATGTTTGTTTGTTTTCATGTTTAAATTCGTATTTCATTTCTCTACCTGATAAGTGCTTTCTTATAGAGGCACTATTTTATTTCAGACATCATTAGGCACTGAAGATAAGAATTAGTATAAATCATACTTTTTCACTTTAAGAAAGGTTTATCAGAAAGGAAAATTCAAAATCTACAGTTAAATAGTTTCACATTATATAAGGATTGCTGATAGAGCTAATATTTGAACATGGATTTGTTGGATTCGGAGACCCTTGTTATTATCAATGTGTTGTATCCCTTTCTTAGGATTGAGGGATTTCAGGTAACCATCCCTAAATACATATAAATTGCATGCAACCATCTATAAATAAGCAAAGCTTACCAGACACAATTAGAATTATTTTCACTTTGTCTCAGTTTCCTACTTCTTTTTGTGAAAATTGGAGATTTCTATGACTTTTTCTGGTGGCACATAAATAGGGTAAACAATCAATATATGATGAAATAAATCTCCATTTAAAATCAGAATGCCAAGTCCAAAATATCTTCCCATTTCCTCAGATCCAGCAGGGAATAAGCAGCAACTACCTGCTAGAGAGAGAGAAGAACAAAGGGGTGTGGAGGTTTCCCTTAATTGGTGCCATCGTAAAAGAGCTATATTCTCTCTGATCTCGGGTGAGATTAAAGATGATACTTTTTATTTGTGGTGCTTTTGTGAATTTCTCCTCTTGGGCCCTTCCAGGTCGTCTCTGTTTGCCCCATCTTTCATGAGCACTTCAGGACCCAGTGGCTCCTTCTGTTGGAATCCTAGCTTTCCACATTCATACCATTATTCATTAATATCTGTTATTATGATCATTGCTGTTATTGTCTAGCTCAGATGAAATCTCATTGCTGTCTCCATATGCTTTTCTCTAAGGATTGCAGGGATCTCTTCATGAATGAGTTAGTTAGTGGGCTATCTTCTTTGCTGAAGTGTCCGGTTTCCTATGTGGGCATTTTTTAATTGGATAATTTGCCTTTTTGTCATTGAGGCAACGAAGGTTTCTAAGTTTGAGAGCTTAGTCTCTTGATGTATTTTTGCTTATTTTCATATCGAGGGAACCCTGTTGGCATTGTAGCTCTGCACTAACCACAAGATCAGTAGTTTGAATCCCTCAGATGCTCCGTTGGACAAAAAGGGGGCCTTTCACTTCCACAGAGAGTTAGAGGCTTGGAAACAAACAGGGGGAGTTCTGCACGGTCATACCAGGTCTGTAGGAGCAGAACCCCCACTCGATGGCAACAGATTTGGCTTTGTGTTCTAATTTCTTTAAAATTTTCTAACTTTGGAAATCATCATTTCCAGAAGACACGCTAGCTGGAAAATGGTCAATCACTTTTAAAATACAAAGTCCACATCTACTCAAGTCCCTACTGTTTAATTGGCTCTCACCCATTTCTTTTCTGTGCTGACAGGATATATTCGAATGTTTTCTTTACAAACTCAGTGATTTGTGCTGAGCCAAGTTTGCGGGAGGTCCAATGGGAAGGAGAGATGGACTTTCTCATCTTTGGGAGGGTCTCTCCTGCAGTTGGCTGAAAAGGCTCTGAGCAGCTTTTGAGCCAGACAAAAAGAGTGGAGGGTGGGAAACTCAGTAGCCTGATACAAGCCAGGGCATTCTCATTTGCCTCATGCTTGTGAAAGTTGAACATTGAATGAGGAAAGCTCAAGAAGATTCAATGCATTTGAAGAATGCTGGTGAAGACTCTTGAGAGTAGCAGGGACTGTAAAAAGGACAAACTGATGTGTCTTGGAAGAAGGATGGTGACAGTGCTCCTTAGAGGCAGAGGTGGCAAGACTATGTCTCCCTTATTTCATTCTATTCTCAGGTGAGACAAACTCCTGGAGAAGACATCATGCGTGGTAGAGTGAAGGAGCAGTGAAAAAGAGAAAGGCCCGCAAAGGGGCGGCTTGATATAGTGGCTGTCATGAAGGGATCATGGGGTGGGAGGGGATGGCATTAGACCTTGCAGTGTTTCATTCTGTTGTGTATTAGATCACTTTGGGATAGAACTGACTTGATGGGACCTAGCAGCAATAATCACCTAGCAAGCATCCTTATGCCTGTGGATGCATGATAGTAAATGATAGGTGACAAGCACCATGATATGAAAAGAGAAGGGTAAATATTTTAAGATTGTGATCAGTGTCTTTTTTCCTGCAGTTTTAAAACACGGGGACCCACATTGTAATATTTTACTGGGTCCTGCAAATGAAGTATCTTGTCTTGTGTTCCAGCTGGATAGAATTGCTAAAGCAGAAGCTTGCAGGCCAATAACAGATGATTCAATCAGACCTGGGACCAAGTGGAAAGAGTAAATTAATGAAAAGACTTAATCCTTGATATTTTTTTGAAGAGCATAAGAAACTCTGATGGTACAACAGCTGAGATCTCCATTTCTAACTAAAAGGTTGTTGGCTCAAACACTTCCGATGGGTCCATGGGAGAAATATCTGACCATATACTTTTGTAAAGATTATAGCCTGAGAATCCAGATTGAGATGTTCTGTTTCATCACAAGGAATCATGCGTGTGTTTGTTTGTGTGTGTTATTGCCTCTTGGATAGGGTTTTCTTGTTTTTACAATTTTACCCATATAGCAATTCAAAAAGTTTGAAGAAATAAGCTTAAAATCTACATGTTAGAATGGTGCTAAATAATAGTAGACAGTACTGTGCCCTTTCATAAGTATTCCTTTTTCTGAAATCTTCCTTAATTCATGCTTTTTGTGGTTAGTAGTTGCAAGCTTTTCTTTCTTGTTTCATTTCTTTGTAATGAATGTTAAATTCATAGAAAATATGTAAGTAGATTAAGTACACAGGTGAATGGGTCCTTCAAACGTAGTCAAAGCTCTTTTGAAACAAAGGTTCAATGACTCTCTCTGACTCAATTACAAAGAAGATCCAATGCATTTATGGATTTTAGACTCACCCACTAAACTGAGAAATAGTAGAACTGCCACTGTCTTGTGATGCATGTGTGCATTGTTATGACCATAAACATCATGGAATGTTTTTAAATGCTAAAAAGGAATATGTGGATTTCTCTTACTTATTTCTGTGAAATCACAACCTAGTTGGGGCATGGACTCAGCCACTCCTCACCTGGACACTTCCCAAGGGATTCTCTTTCTTGGGCAGCATGTCAGTTATTGCCATCCAAAGAGAACTGCTGTTGAAGCAAAAGGAACGTGCTGAAGAGGCGGTGAAAGAAAGCAGGGGTTAAGCGGAGACTGCCCCCAAGTAAAGTAATTGTGTACTTGCATTTGGACTGGAGGAACAATTGCCGCCGTGGTAATTAGCAGTGCCTTCTTGTTTCAGGATGGGGCAGGACACTGGCTTATTTTATTCCTTCATTCGTTCCTTCATTCCTTCTCTTCCTATCCTTTCTCTCTCCCTCCTAACCCCACCCCCAGGACTTGTCCTAAGGAGAAAGCTGAGGAAAAAAATGAAGTGAGAATTAGATTAAAGCTGCCTCGCACTGCCGAATGCTGAGCCTACATGAGCTGCGGGATCAACGGGCAGCACTGGAAAAGCTTTGCTACAGTTGCTAAAAGTAAGCACAGCATCAGAATTCCGTCCTTTTCCAATGCCGTCTGCTTTTTGTGAGGGTCACTGGTGGTGGTGGGGCCTCCCTGAAAAATCAAGGATAAAGAATAAATAACTATAAGCCTTAGTGGCTCAAACAAATTATTTTCCAGTGGGCAGACAGAGAGCTAAGTGAGAGGCAGTGAGCTTGAACCTGAGAGTCTCGATTGGTGATCAGTGCCTGCCCTTCTCTGTGTCTGACAAGCTTCTAACCAAGAAACACCTGGCCGAGTTTGAGTAACACTCCTTAAACACACAGAAAGACACATAGAAGAGACTTTCAAGCACAGGAAAAAATAAAAGAAAATGTAAGGACAACCATGCAGTCGTTCACGGTTTTGAGGGTGTCTGGCATGGGACTTGAAAGATGCTATTTTGAACTATGTTGCTACTTTTCTTATTTTTGAAAGAGACCATATTTATTCACATCACTTATTTACTTTTTACAATGCCTGTACTTTCAGTAATAAGTGGTTGCAGGTTTTTTTAAGTCAAGGTATTAGGTTGCCACTTTTTAGCGAGAAGAAATATTTCACACAGCACACCATCGCTGAGTCTTGAGCTACTGCTTGTTAGTGGCCTAGCATTTGTCACGTTTCACTGTCATGGATGCTGCTCACCTTACCTTTGTAGAAGCTGACAAGTGCTAGAGAGTCAACCTCAAAAAATTTATTTTCCATTTTTTATTGGAAATTTAAAATTTTCTCATCATGCACATATTTGAACTGTTTTCTAGACACACCGCATGTTCTAGTGGTGACTGGGTATACTCAAAGCGACTATCATCTTTAAATGCAGGCAATGTGAGGACCGAACATTCCAGATTAATTTCCATTTGCCGAATGGCATCTAGTTTAAACAAAATGTCTGTTCTCAGGGCTGTTGGCAGGCACGGCCAACCTGTCAAGGAAGTAGTTTAGACTATTTCTTGTTTTCCAGGGAGAGTGCTGAAAACTTACAACCTCTCTGGGAATTTCACTTTTCTTCATGAAGCTTTAAGGGGAGTCATTTTATGGACTTTTAATTATAAGCTATTCTGAATGTTGAGAGTTTTTCCCCAGAATACACAATTAGAGAAGTCTGAGAAACACCCCTGGCACTTCTGAAGACTGGTAAGATATCCTATCAGAATTTAATTCAGTGGAAAAGTGTCCTTAAGTGCTGGTCTGCTTAAAATGTTTCTTAATGATGCCATCATTTCTCAACAATGATCTTAACAACAACAAGACTAGCAATTACTTATGGAGTGCCTACTATGTGCTGGCCACCATGCTGCATAACACGGTCCCTTTAAGTAGATTGAGTCGTGCTGGCCGTGTAGGACAGACTAGAAGTTCCCTCAGAGACTTTCCTAGGCTACAGTGCTCACTGAAGTAGACTGCTTCATCTTTATTCCTCAGAGAGCATGTTGAGTTTGAACTAACAACTTTTTAGTTAGCAGTTGGGTGCTTTAACCACTCAGTTACCTGGGATTTTTCTATTCTGTGCAACTTTTTTTTTTTTTTTTAAAAAGCAAAAACTGTGTTTACTTTTTCCCATGACTTCCCCTGGGAAGTAAAAACTCTGTTTAATATTTCCCATGGAGGAAAATATTATCACCATCCTCGTTTTGAAGCACAAATTTGCCAAGAAATGTGTCCCTGGTCACTGAAGTGCAGCAACCCCCCCACCCCCCCACTCCCAATTGTCAGTGGAGGCTATTGTTATGATGCCGAAGGTTTCAGCTAAGTTAATGATGATGACACAGTCAGAACAACCTGAGCATCAGCATTCTAACCCTATGGTGTAACTGAAGGTTGGTTCAACTTGATGATAGCCAGCACTAATAGCAACAACTAAGAGTTGGGCAAATAAACTTTTAAATGCTATTTAATGAGAACATAAATCTGCAAATGGGGTTTATCCAGTGCTGGAGTCCTTGCTGCAGTTGAAAGGACCCTGACAAAAGATATAGATCTAGAAAATCCAAAAAGGATAAGAGAATGCCTATAAATGAAAATATGATTGGGGGTAACCCACACTAATACCATGAAATATTATATAGTCAATTGATTTGGGGGAATTTCTACTGTAAGTTCACTCTGAAACCAAGATTCAATGCTATCTATGTCTTCTCTACCTCTACATTTATGCATCATTTATTTATCTACCTATAGATCTGCCTGCCTACCTTTCATCTAGTTATATTTACCACATGGTACAAGTCACAGAGACTAAAAATAAAGAATATTTCTTTAATAAGATGAGTTATAATAGATCTTAACTGTCTTGATCATTGAAAAAAAAAGAGAGGGAGTCCTGGGTTCATTGTTGAGAAGTTTATGGAAAACACTGTCATCTGCCAGTCAGGTTGTCATCCTGCGGGGTCTGGCATGCTGCTATGATGTGAGAAGCTGTGCTACTGATATCTCAAAGACCAGCTGAGCCACCAAGGGTGGACGGATTTCAGAAATTTTCAGACTAAGATAAATTAGTAGGAAAATTGGGAGATTTGATTAAACACTAGCAACAAAATCCTGATAGATCAGAGCAAAATATTGTCTGATCAATTTGCCTTAAATACATCCTCAGAAGGACTGCTCTTTGGAGGAGGATATCATGTGTCGAGTAGGTGGTCAACGAAGGCAAGGAAGACCCTCAGTTAAATGGATTGACACAATAGCAATAACGGTGAACCCCAAAGTGTTGTTGATTGAGGAAATAATGCAGGGCTGGGCAGTGCTTCATTCTTCTCTGACATTGTAGTGAGATAGAGTCCTCCTGTTGGCATCAATATAATCATCACTGTTGTCATCTTCCTCCTCCTCCTCCTCCTCCTCATTATCATCTAGAAAACTAAGTTAACAGAACAGTGGCCACAAACATTAGGAAAGGCAATATATGTGTGTGTGTGTGTATATATATATATACACACACACACTATCTGTTCTATAGGTCTGTTGTGTACTGCATATTTCAGCAATATATACGATTTGACGGAGTCAAAACATTAGCCAGACTCAAATTATGATAGAGCAATTACTAGCAAACATATTGGGATGCTGAGGTCCAGGGAGAATATGGCTGTAGCCCTTGTGTGGGATAGAGACTTTGGCAATAAAGAAGAACTAAATCATCAGTTTCCAAGTTGGAAATCACTGACGAGGCCAACAGCTGCAAAACCAAGAAGGTGTAGGAAGACTGTCTAAAGACAGGGACAGGTTGGCTAGAATAATTAGCTAAAACTGTGCAAAGGAGCTTCTTTTGAGATGCAGAGAAAAATAGGGGTGAAGGAGAGCCAGTCTGGGATTTGCTTTCAGCTCCCCCACACCACCAGTATTTCATCCTTTCAGCTACGAATGGGTAAGACACTGTTTAAAATAAAAACCTAACCACTGTCAACCTAAGTAAGACTGAAATTTGCATGCTATACCAAATCACACACTTTTGCATCTCATTGTCCATGCTCTCATTATGCTTCATGGATATTTAAAAGTTATTTATATTTAATTATTCAGAGAGAAAAAGCATGAGGGAAAATAGACCATATAAATAAACTCTGTTTGGGACATGGGACTTCATTGGCCTAGTTCTCTTTGCTTAAAATCAAGAAATTTATAGAAGGAAGGGACCATAAAAGTTCACCTGCTCTTACTTCTTCCTATAATAATGAATGAGAATCTTGGCTTACACAACACTTCAATTATGTGAAAACAAATGTATTTAGTTAGCAAACAAATATCTAACATATTAGTAGTAAAGCCAAGTGTGTAATAAAGTATAGGTTGAAATATGTATTTATGGTATCAGCAACAGACCAAAATATATTTTCATTACCTGTTTTGAATCTTCCATCTCACACTCTAAAAGAAACAATATTTTTACATAGATATCCAAATAATGAAATAAAAGGAGAATGTTTCAGAGTGTTTTCAAACACGATTCTGGGGGGGGGGAAAGTGCCTCAGTAGGTAGTTTTAATTCTCTGTAAATGAAAGTCAACTTGATATAATCAACACACAATTCCCTATGATTTGGGAATGCTAGGAACATCTTGATCAGATGAATCTAACATATGGAACTGGTGGAACTCATCTTGATGCAAATATGAAATATTATCTCTTTCTTTCTTTGGTCTGTTTGTTTCTCATTAACTTGCATTTCAAACATCAGTATTTCTTGTTGCCTGGATGTAACCGATGTCCCATTATGGGCATACATTAGAACATAGATGACAAAGAAGCAGCATAATTTAAGAGTGTGTCGTGTTCAAACCAGCAGGGCGGTGGCTGGGGTTGTTCAGCGGAGTGTTGAGCAGGGTAGCTGAAGCACGAGCACACTCTAGCCTCCTGAATCTGCGTAAGCAAACTCTCACCCACTTTCTGCTTTGAAGTCAGTCAATGTGTTCACCATCAGTTAATTTGCTACCTGAAAAGATAGAAAGCAAAATAGATGCAGTTACTTCCCCGAATGGAATGAACCCCATGTAGACAGTGTTGCCAACTCTGTGGGTGCGTGAATCACCATGTGGACCACTATTCTTTGTGTGTGTGTAGGTGAGGGTAGAGACCTAGATTCCAAGTGTAGTTGAGATCACTGTAAATTATATCTCTTCTTTTCCCAATTATAAGCACTTCCAATCATCACTATTCTTTCAGAGCATATTTTTTTTGCTAATGGCTAATGAATATGTTTATCTTGTATATTTTGTAGGAATTGCTTGATCTAAAGGAACAGAAAGAGATGTGAGCTAGCTTGGAATGGGGAGGTGTTGGATAGAAAGGTTGGGCCATCTTACAGAGCACATGGAAGTGCCGACAAGGAACGTTTCCTCCATCACTTCTCCTTCTCGCTGTCACTGCAGTGTCTCTGGCTTCAGTTTATGATTGTACCTCTCTCTCACTGCACTCTCTCACTGCACAAGGTTGTGAGCAGCATCAAACCCTCTGCAGAACCTCTTGTAGCGCTTCCCTTCTCCACAACCTTGGTTTAGACTGCCATAGATTTAACAGTGGTCTCAGTTCTAGGGGGCGTTTACATGTGCAGATATGTGTGTAGGGGTGGGGGGTCGGGGTGGGGGCACAGAGAAGAGAACTCACCATCTGGAGAACATATCTGCTTAGAGGTGACCACCAGTGACTCCTTTTTGACTCAGGGTAAATGTGTCTGTGTGGGGGCAGAACGAGGTTGCAAAAGGGTTTTCACTGACTGACTTTTCAGACGCTCATTACCAGCCCTTAGCTTCTGAGAGAGTTCAAAGCAGGCTTTGGATGAGCAGCAGGCATCCTCTGTGCCACTCCAGGATCCCACATGGAGTTTGGAAGATGTAAATTCACTTGTGAGAAAATCACTCCAAGTCTAATGAATTGTGGAGGCTGTGTCTTATGGTCCATTCCCTACTCAGCTTGGCCTCCAAGGAAAGATTCCTCTAGAAGGGGTCAGAGACAGGGCATGCAAATGGACTGACTTCCTCACTTTATATAGTCAAGACTCCCTTCTGGGAGGAAGAAAAAGAGGGTGGAAAGACTCCCTTCCTTTTTCAGAATCTTAATTTTTGAACGGCATTCATACAGGACATTATTTCCCCTCTCTGCTTCTCTTAATCAATTCTTTTCTCTCTCTATTCAACTACTCACTACATGTGTTCTAGGGGGCCAATGACATTTCTCTACAGTGCAAGGAAAGGGATTTTTGAGTTTTTTGCTTATATACCATTGCCGTGAACTGAGTTTAATGAGATACTTTAATATCAGATTTCACACGTATATGCTCTTTGAAGATATTCTTGTCTAGTGTCCAAGATTGCTGGTGATTTCTAGGCACATTTTCCATAGTCTTAGAATTCTCATTCAAGTTAGAATAACATTATTCTATTAACTGAACGTGTGCGTGGTATCTGTAGTTGAGTGATATTCTGTTAGGGTCCATCAAGTTCATTCTAACTCATACAGAGGACAATGCAGGTCTGTAAGACACCATCATCACAATCATTGCTACTTTTTAGTCCACTCTCACAGCTATTCTCAACCCGTTGTGTTGAGGGGCTTACTCTGATTCACTGACACTGCATTACCAACCATGATGCTCTTCTCTATAGAATGGTCTCTTCTAATAACCTCCAAAATGAACAAAATGAAATTTCTCAAGCTTTGCATATGAAGAATATTCTGGCTGTATTTCTCCCAACACATTCTCCTTCTCATGCTTCTGGAAGTCTATGATCTATTCTTTGTCAACATCATACCAATGGAGCAAATTTTCTCCAGTCTTATATTTTCACTGTTCACATTTTGGATTAGGTGTATTTCAGTCATAAAATTATCATTCATTAAGTTTCCTGATTTAAAGAAACTTACAAACACAAACAAACACAAGCAAACAAAAATCCTCCCAAGCGCATGGCCATCAAGTCAATGCTGACTCAGAGTGACCCAGCTCTCCCTCCATGGTTTGCCAAGACTGTAACTGTTTATGGGAGTAGAAAACCCCATCTTTTCCCATTGGTGGTCTCAAACCACCCACCATGCAAATCGTAGCCCAACGCTTAACAGCTGCCCAAGCACTGGAAATGAATAAAGTCACATGAAAATAATATTCATTTAGCAAGCTTTTGAAGGGCCACCTCCCCAGGAAATATTTCAGACATTAAGAGCAGATTACATTCTCAGAAGGAAATCTACAAGGAAGAACTGAGAGCTCCTTATAAGTGGAGGACAAGATAGAAGTGTAGAGCAGTGAAGGGGATTGAGAGAGAATCAAGATTGTATAGTGTATGATGTGAAGAGAAGCTTTCATTGTGGGGACACATGAAGAATCCATTGAAGAACAAGGCTTGTTAAGACGGAGAAGTCACTGGCAAGAGGTATTGTCAAGCCAGTATGGCCATATATGAAAGCTTTTGCTATCAAAATTGGTGTTTCAGTTTATTAAGCAACCGGTAGCACGTGTAAAAGCAGTAAGAAAAATATTATCAGTTGAAGTAAAGGATAGGAAGGAAAAGCAATTTAAGTCTTTATCAAATCAATTGTGATTCATGGTAACTTCAGGTGTGCATTGTCAAACTGCTTCGTAGGGTTTCAAGGCTCCATTCTTTTGAAAGCAAAGTGGCAGCCCTTTGTTCTAAAACACCTTGACGGGTGTTCAAGTTGTCGTGTTCACACTCAGGTCATTGACTACTGGACCAGTGGTACCTTCAGGGGCTCCTGAAGAAAATACACAGTGTGCTGCAAGAGAGATGTAAGCTGATTCAGAAGATAGCTGGAAGTTAATCCAATCAATAGAAGATCTGAAAAATGGAAACTAATGTCTGGCAAGAAGGGACAACTGTTGCAAAGGTGTTGAGACAGGAAGGACTTTACTATCTCATGGAGGTTACAGAAGGACAGAATGGTTGGCATGTGATGAATGAGAGAAGTGGGGCATTCAATGAGGTTATTCATAGATTCAGGTCATATTGGAATTTATAGATGAGAGTACAGATTGGATCTTATAATGACATTTATTTATCTCAATCTCCCGAGTGGTGCAAAATAATTAACAGGCTCGGTTTTTCCCTGAAAGGTTGGCAGTTTGAGTCCACACATATGTGCCTCTGAGAGAAAGCCTCTTGACAATCTACTTAAAAAAACTGTTGAGAACTCAAAAGAGCAGCATTCTACTCTGACACCCATGGAGCTGCTGTGAGGAAAAATCAATTTGGCGGCAATTGGTAAAATTGACAGGACCTGATATAATTTGCGATTTTAAAATCTTACTCTTACAGAAGACAATTTTGAATACAGACTAGGGGGATTAAGAGAAAATATTAGGAGACTTATTATGAGGCTACTGCAATGGTTCCTTTTGGAGATGTTCATGACTTGGACTCTGATGGCATTCCTGGAGATACAATTTACATTAGAGTTTGCAACTTCAGGTTCTAGGGATAGTGGTTTTTATCATCTAGGTATTTCTACCTCCTTCCAAAGATTTGCTTAATAATCCATAATAATAAAGGTGTCCATAACAATCACCTTCAATTTACTGGTTTATTTGTTTCTGGCAACTTGTGAAATATCAATCTATGACACATTCAATATAATGTACAAATTCTGCTTCAAATGACCCTTCAGAACATCATCCATAATTAAATATTTCAGAGCTTACATTTCTTGTCCTTCACAACCTTTATGATTAATGAAAAGAGATGTCTATTACCTTACTCTGAAGATAGTGGTTCATTTTTCTTGAGAGTCGCAATATGATTAATCTAGAGTTGCCTTTTCTAATGTGGTAGCCACTAGCTACATGGAACTGTTTATATAAATTCCTTATAATTACAGGAAATAAAACAAATTCTGATCACTGTTGCACTTGCCAAATTTTAAGTGCTAGATAGCTACATGTAGCTAGTGGCTATCATGTATCCTCAGTATTGTAGCATGAGAGATCACTTGTTTTCTTTGTGTATATATAAACAAATCACTATCACCTGAGTCATTGCAGTGATTAGCCTATGCTCTCAAAGAGTGTTTTTGGTAAGTTCCTGATTTTTTAAAAAGTATTAACTGTATGTTTTTTATGACAGAGGTCTCTTGTCTGCTTAAAAAGAGTTTTATTAGTAGATGGTTTAAAAATTCAATGTTATATGGCAATTTTGCATTTGAAGGTAATCTGTTGCTTCATTTAAATCAACAACCTTGAATATAAAGAAAGGTGCTATTCCTATTCCACCAAAAAAAAAAAAAAAACTCCCACATTCACTATCATCGAGCCATTGTCCACTCACAGTGACCCTTACAAGACAAGACATAGATGGCCCAATGGATTCCCAAGATTGTAAATCCATGGGAATAGAAAGCTCCCAGAGAGTGACTCGTGGTTTACAAGCTGTTAACTTTGTGGTTAACAATCCAAAGAGTAATGCACTCTGTCACTAGGGTTTGTAGTCAGCACTTGGGTAAATCCATATTCCCAAAGGTTAAGTCATCTTATTGTGAGCCCAAGAACGAACAAAATAATGAAAACAATAAATAACATTTCTTGTCAGATACTATTATTAGTAGTTTATATGTATTGATCCATTTAATACTCAAATAACATTTAGCAACAACTGTAAAATTATAAATGATAAATACCAGAAAAATTAGAATTGCTTGCATATAACCCCTAAAGATGTAACAGATGTATTATGTGTTTGTGTAAAAGATATAAAAGTATGAGATAATGAAACTAGGCAGAAAGAGAACTAGCTGGATGCGTTTCATATCCTGTAAAATGAGTCATTTAAAATCATTCTCTGCTATGGTTTCTTTAAGATAGATTTTGATGCTGGGGCTTCAAAGGATAGTTTCATATAGAGGGACTCTATACTCCATCATAATGTGGCTCATATCAATATAAACATCATGTGGTTTGTAAAGTCAATAGTTAATTTCCTCAGACTGATGTGCAGTTTCAGGGGGAAAATAGATCAAAGTGGATATATAAACATCATTTTAGGGCTGAAATTATGCTAAATATGAAACAAGTAGGTCTACTCAACTGCAGTCTGTTAGGAAATATTCCAATAGAGTGAGTGGGGGTGGGGAGAAAAATTTGTCTTAATAATATGGACTTTTTCAGACAAATTAGAATACTTTTTGTCTTATTTTTTGAATATGTTGATTCTATGAGAGATTCTATGAGTACCAATAAGGCAGGAATTTTCAAGACTCATGTTAACTGACACAGTGGCTATAACAAAGGGCTCAAATGAAACACACCACTTGTGAGGTTGGTTCAGGACCCAGCAGTGTATTGTTCTGTAGCACACCGTCACTGTGACTTCTAACTGCCTTGGCACCAAACTGTGATAACAGATAGTATATATATTTTAATATACTGTTTTCCATTTCTGGCAATATTGGAGAGTGCAATAATTAAGTGGACTGCAACTACTTTCTTTGTTACAAAAAGGAAAAATTTTACCAGACTTTGGTGTGGTAGTTACATAATTTGTTGTCAACTTGAGACATAAGAGTGAAGGGGTGTGGTTTAGCTCGTCAATCAGGTCACAGCTTGATGACCTCATTTGGAGGTGTTAGGAAGATAATAGCTCACTGGAGGTAGGATACACACTCATTTCCTGGGAGACATTCCTGCTGACAAGACACATGGAGCTGCACTAGAGCCCTGGAGATGGAGGAGGAATGTGGAAACCCCTGCCAGTAATGAAATGTTTTCACTGATACTGGATACATAAGACTTTCCACCCCCTGTGATCTTCCTGCATTCAGCGTCATTGCATGTGTTGCGTGAGTCTGAAGAGAAACTTACAGACTGGTATTGGACGTATGGGCTAATACAGGACTTATAGAATTGATGTGGACTGGGATGTCTTCTTAATATACAATTACTGATATCTAAAATTCTTTCTTATACACATATGAGGCGCTCTGGCTTTGTATCTTCAGTCTACCAGGACTCTCACAATTGGTGACCAAAATATTGGCCTTCCAGAATGAGAAAAGAATTTGATGGTGCCAAGAGTTGCGCTCTTAGGAGTCCTGTTGAGGTAATAAATTGGGTTGCTAACCATAGTTCAGCTGTTCCAAACTACCAGCTTCTCTGCTGGAGGACGATGAGGCTTTCTACTCCCATAAGGAGTAGAATCTTGGAAGCCCACAGGGGGCAGCCCTACCCTGTATTGTAGGATTGTCACGAGTTATAATTGACTCGGTGCTAGTGAGTTAATAGTTAAGCTCTTACCTCTCAGCAGAAAGTTTGATGGTTCCAGGCCACACCATGGTGCCTAGGAAGACAGGCCTTGAGGTCTGCTTCCAAGAGTTCAAAGCCTTGAGGACTCTATGGAGCAGTTCTACTCTGCAGGCATGGAGTCACAATGAGTTAGAATCAGCTCATGAGCCACACATTACAACCACATACTGACCCTATTGACATGAAAAACATAAAATCATTGTGAAGATTGCTTTATTGATGATCAGAGGAAAATGCTAAGAGCAAGAAGCAAAGACATGATTTGAAGTTTCACAAGTCTCTGAAAAATGTTGAAAAAGACATAGGTGTTATTGCTTCATTCAATTCTTTCAGTGTCAAGTTACCAAGGCCGGTATAATTTTGATATATATTTCAATGTTCTGATTAAAGGAACCGTTTGCTTTTTATTAAAAGATCATTGTATTAGAGGGATCTTACAACTCTTACAATAATCCATACATCAATTGCATCAAGCATATTTGTACAACCGTTGCCATCATTCCTTTCTAGACATTTGATTTCTAATGAAATGAGAAATGTGTCACTTTAAAATCAATTTTCATGATTACAAATATACATTTACTAAATGAAGTATCCTATATTTTGACTAAATAATTGCATAAAGATATAAAGCCACTGTGAATCAGAATCAACTCAATGGTGTGCAATAAATATAGCAGCATGAAATATACAGTCAATGAAAACATGGTTTTCCTTACTCCAAAATTTCTTTTGAGACATGATCTCTTTATCTTCTTTGTACTATGATTCAAAATTTTACAGAGTAAATTTGTTTTCTAGTAAACAATTTGCACATTGATTGCAGTCCCCAAGGTGCACCAACAGTCCGCTGCACTCCTTGTGTCTCACCACTGTTATTCACCCTTCTTTCCTGTCCCTTTTTGCTTTCAATAATTTTTATCCATAAGCAAATGCTGTCCTTTATTATTTTTAATGAAGAAAATTCATTAAAATTTAATATTTTAATTCTTATTGTTAAATACTAAAGAAATGCTACAGCAAATTAGTAATTTGGTAAAGCAAGTTACCAAACGATTATAGCAGTTTGCCATTTTTTCCCAATGATTTTACTGGGGCTCTGACAGCTTTTAAAGCATTCAATACATCAATTGTATCAAGTATATTTGTACACAGGCTGCCATCTTCATCTCTGAATATTTTCTACTTGAGCCCTTGGTATAAGCTTCTCCTCCCCCTCCTTTTTTTTATTTATAAATCATTTTATTAGGGGCTCATACAACTCCCATCACAATCCATACATACCTCAATTGTATGCAGGCCACATTTGCCCACTTGTTGCCATCATCACTCTCAAAACTTCCTTGCCCCACTTAGGTTCCAAGTACCAGCTCCCCATACTTCCCTTCTCTCCCCCTCCCCCACGGACCCTTAATAACTTACAAATTGTTATTACTTTTTAATATCGTACACTGCCCAAAGTGTCACTTCAGTCACGTCCCCATTTTTCATACCCCAGAGAGGAGGTTATATGTAGATCCCCGATATCGGCTCCATTTTAAATAAAAGGGAATATAAAACTGTATCAAAATTCTTTCATTTCTTGTAGTTTTCAACTTGTGTGTTTTGTTTGAGTCATATTTGTTGGCACATAGTATCAGGACATTAAAAACAATTATTCTAATATTGATGGCTATTGGCTAATGATTCCTACTAGAGACTACATAGGTGCATGTACTTTGATGTAAAATACACAGTGGAGAATAAAGAGAAGCATTATAATTGTTGATGAAGCATCATACATCTTTCTCTGTTTCTTTGAATATAATAGAGGCTAGGAGCACAGATTGCACAATCACCTTTACTACTGACTAGATGAGAAGTTGTGTTAGGCCTGGGTAAGTTACTTCAATTCTGAAATGGTAGTTTTCCTCCAGGGTAGAATAATTCTCTTCTACACAATTCTATGATAACTAGGGGACTGGAAAGATTAAGCACACAAATCCAGGGAAAGTACTTGGTTCAGTGCCTGGCACATTGTTAGAGCTCAATCAATATTAGCAATCATGTATTAACAATGTCACTAATTCATTATGCTATCTTGGGTCAGGTATTTATCTTTGCGGCATTCATTTCCTCATCTGGAAAATATGAACAGAGTTAGAGAAAATATTTTTTTTCCTAAGCTATAATAATCAATATTATTTTCATATTTCAAAAATGGATGACTTTTAGGGTTCTGTAGCTTGATTTAAAGTTTATAGCATTTGGTATGCAAACACATTCACTATTCTTTGTGGAGATTTCATTCAAGTATATATTTTTTCTATCCCTAGGAATATAATCCATTAATTAATTCTTATCAAGAGCTTTAAAGATGACAATTGATCTATAAGTGGTGGTTATTATCGTCGAGCCTGAGAAGTGAAAGTTCAACACTGCTATAACCTAAGGTGGGAATTTGAAGATATGATTCGCGAGTAATGATCTTTAATAATGACAAAGAAAAACATGAATTCTTTTCCTGGAGGACAATTGTGTGCAATTGTTCATACATAATATAGACTTGGACAGAGTTTTAATTGCCTAACCACGCCACAACATTGCCATAAAATGCTCTTAAACTCAGAAATTTGTGAAATGGATATTATGTATAACTCATAGTGAAATATATGACGCTATTTTGAAAGTTTCTTTGTTTCACAAGTGGCTACTTATAATAGGTTTTTAATGCTTGTGCCTATAACCTTTTGGTAAACCCATGATTGTTACATTTTCTACATAGTTCTATTTCACGTTTTTAATATAAATCTATTTCAAACTAACTCTTTCTCTTAGTTTCTGGAACAGTGATCCATACAAACATGTAGTCCTATGATGTTATGTGTCTTACAATGAGTAAGATTTTAAAATAAACACCATATCTTGACTTGATCATTTATTATAAACACATATATTTGCTTTTACTTTAGTATTTTACTAATTGTATTCATTCTCAACTTTTAGAAATTTGCTGTTATAACACATTTATGATATAAAATATGTACTGGTCATGAAATACTGCTCAATTTTCTAAGTCCTAGGATGCTTTCTTGAGAGAAAAAGAATATCCATTGAGAAACATTCATCTTCTACTAGGCAACACCAGTGTGTAAATATGCAATGTAAGTTTATGTATCGGGAGGTATAGACAGCATAATATAAATACCCTGTGAATCTTGTTTTGAGCTTTGTCTCAAGAATGTCTGATGTTCATTTTAGTATATTATGAGTGAAAA
Source organism: Nesogale talazaci (assembly GCA_004026705.1). Taxonomy (NCBI): domain Eukaryota; kingdom Metazoa; phylum Chordata; class Mammalia; order Afrosoricida; family Tenrecidae; genus Nesogale; species Nesogale talazaci. The sequence continues at coordinate 174,428 of PVJH01001576.1, read as the reverse complement.
TATACAAAATCCTGAATACACTTTAATCAAATGTATAGTATGCATAATATCTTATAGATTCCCTCTTAGTAGCAACACATATTTGGTGGCATGTTCATGTGTACAACCTATCATTTTGTTCTTAAGATAAATTTAGTTAGATGAGTAAGCTTTCAATATAATGCTATATTTTTTACTAGTTCTAATCACAATTGATGGGTTTCTGCATAAAAATATCCACCAGTTAAACCAAGTGTTTCTTAATCTTAAGTGTTTAGAAAATATTTTGCCAAAAGTATTATCATCATCTTACAATAAAAACACACACAAAATGAGGATATGATTTGTGTAAATATTTCTCCCTTTTGAATGGCTAACCATAATTTCTCCTAGCACATATTTTTCCTTCCCAGTAATCCAGTGTTTGTGTATTTAACAAACTTAAGCTTGGAGATTTTGTGTCTCATAAACTTCCTAAGGAGAATCTCTTGGAATCCTAATTTGCCTGTTGACTTTGAGTTCTAATTGGTTCATTTATTTAGAGATGGATGTTCTAACTTGCCATGTTTTGCCTTCCATATTAAGACTCTTTCTTAAACATTAGAATCTAATGTTCAAGAATGTTTGTTGTAAGCACTCCTGTGAAGATATTTCCTGAAGGCAACATTCAGCTTCATATCAGGGTGATGCTTTCTTTGAAAAACAAAACCAAATCAAACAACTCAATACTATCAAGTGAATTTTTACAGGTCAGTCAACAGGCCATTCTGTGCTAATGGCATTTATTTTCCCAGGGCCCTAGGAGGTCTGTGAGAAAAGTCCATAAAAATCAGGAAGGCTAACCTAGGTGCAGATTGTCACTGTATCAATACATCAATTCCAAGTTTTCTCATAACCTAAAATGATGTAAGAAAGAAGAAGAGCTTCCCAGCATCTTAAAAGCAATTTTTCTGGATATTTTCTAAAACACTGATGACCTAAGCACCCTGATCATATTCTTTAAAGTTGTGGTAGATGAGGGGGCAAACGGGAATGGTGAGAGAATCCTATCATAATTAGTTAAATTTTTGAAATTCTGTGACAGATACAGCCTCACTCATGGCTAAAATCTCATTGAGACATCCCACAAAAATGTAGACAGGTCTTTCACTGATGTTGAACAACTAAACTCTGGGTCATTGTTTTAAATCCTATCATGACTTGGTTCACTAAGGTGTGTTCACCCATCACCACAACTCTTAGAACGAGGGTGTGAGATGGGGGAAAGGAGGGCTCCACAGTAGGGTTGGGGAAAGGGTGATAAAAAGTAATTAAAAAAGAACATAATTACTCAAAATATTAGAGACCTTTAAACATAGTTTAAGTCTGTTAATAACTTGCATTACTCAGATCACAAGTATGTATCCATCTATGTATCTATGTATTTATCTGGTCCATCTGCTTTTCTGTCATCATACTTCAAAAGCTCATCTTTTAATTCTGCTTCAATTGGAATGATTCTGCCTCCTGTTGACAGATAGTGTTACAGGACTTGTTGTAGTTACCACTTTCCACATCACTGTACACAGCAAAAGAAAAGACACGAAGCATCATAACCAAGCTCAGTTCCACTGAATATTGTGGCTTCTTCTACTTGATCCTGACTTGACTCACCAATTATTTCTATCTCACTGGCCCATTTTCTGAAATAGTTTCAATAATAGGGCTTTTCAAGTTTGATTCTGGAATGAGAGTCATTTTAAAGGATTTAAATTTATCTAGACTTGGATGGCTCACTCATTTTTAAAATTAAAAATATTCCATATAATTGTTATACACAGAGTCGCGTGTCGGTGTGCTCTTACTGTTGACTGGGAGAAAATTTTCAGATACTGACCAGCTATGCAAATTTCTTAGTAGGATCCAAATTCTGATATTCAAAATGCTATGAAGTTGAAGGTATTTTCTTTAAATGATAGACTATTTTAGAATGAAATAAGTAGTATTAGGCAAGAAAGTGTCACGAAGTCACATAAATTCTTTAGTTTCTTTTACTTATACAATTATTACTTATTATTTATTACTTGTTATTTGCCTGATTAGTTGAGTTACAACTAGTGATTTATTAAGTAGGTTTAGAATATATTTGTTATAATAACTTTAGATGTGCTAGAATTTTATCTTTAATACAGAAATAACATAACTCTAAAGGTGCTCATGAACCAAAATTTCCTACTTCAATTCAAGTGATTACTATTCTGCAGATATCTCAATTTCTCATTACTTGTGTCAGCAACTAAAAGACCTGCAAATTTTAACATGCCTAAGTAGCATACATTAGAAAAAAATTTAGAATAAAATTCAACTGTCGTGCTATGTCATACACTAGTACTTTAATTTCTAATAAAGGATATGTTATTACTTTTTGAATTTGGCCCACAGCTAGAGATATAGAAAAGACTGCATTAAACACATGACTTTTTGTATAGGAAAGTTGTTCAAACAATAATATTTGAAATAAACATTTATACTGAGAAATAAACCCTCTCTATTTCATGTTATATATTTTTAAGCTTTTAAAATCTATTGGAGAGTATTTTATTGTTACACATTTAAAGTAGTCCTATTCCAAACATTATGCATCACATGTAAATTATATGAATCCATTTTGCTTCATAACGGTTTTATATTATGATTACAATTTTAAACAGTTCAACTTAAATATGGATCTCTGTATTTGAGACCAGGGTTCCATTTAAATGAAAATTATCTTGATCTCCAGAGCTTTCTTTTTCTTTCTCCCTCAACCCCACCAAGATTACATTGCCAATTTCTCAAAGAATAGGCAATTAACTTGCCAAATTATTTCCAGTGACTTAGGATGCCAGGTTGAACACCTAGGCTTCACCATCTCTAGAAGAAGACATGTAGAGATGAGCTTGCAGGTTGTAAAACTGTTGATCTGTCCCTATTACATAGCTCCCTCCTTGAGTGCAATCACTTAAAATTGTAAAAAAAAAAAATCAGAGCATTCCTGGAAATACCGCTTTCAAGACAAACTAAGCCTCTAAGTATTTATTGTGAGCTTTCTAGAAATCTTCATTGTGTATCGCAGCCATTGCAAGTTTATACTAAAACAAACAGTAAAAACAAAACAGATCCAAGTAGTTCATTTTCCTCTGATATGCTGCTTATTTTTAAAAATGAACTCTCCAACTGTTTGTTTTATTTCACATACAGTTTAAAGAGACTGGTTATCTATCTCTCAAAAACAAAGCAACAATAAATTCTTATGTGACCACCAATGCATCAGTCAACTTTGTATTTGGATTGTCATATCAATTTAAGCACTTCTCAAATATTAAAGATGCAGAAATACTTTGTATGTCAAGGTATTAGCATGAGAAATGCATCTCGAGGCTAAACAACATGTGATTCATGTGAAAAAACATATTGGATTTATTTATTACTGTGAAACAAGGATCTAAAGCAAAATTTCTTTCAAACATCTAATATTGTAATGATTTATGTGATTTATTAAGTGTGATTTCTTAGTCGCTGGACATCTCATGAGTATTTTGAAATTTGTGACACAGACTGCTACTTGTCTGGAATGCTCGGATTGTGATGGAATGCTAGGATGGAATGGTGTTGAAATAAAGGACACTGCTCCAGAGGAGTCATTAAAAAAAGATTCAGAAGATTATGAATTGTTTTCTGTCTTTAAAGTGCACTATCACAAATACATGTGATTGTCTTATATCTGTTTTCAGGTACATTATATTCCGGTTTAGTGGTTACCACTAAATCCTTCAGTTTTTTTTTTTTTTTTTTTTTTTAGACCTGGGATGATTTAGCTGTAATAAGAAACTTGTTTTTATTTTCTCTCTTCTACCCTTTTATTTTTCTTTCTGAACATTTTCACTTTATTTTTTGACACCGCCCCACCACATCCCAATGAAATATCATTGCAAAAGAACTTTAAAAATTTAAGTCCGCACAGGAAAGGAAGGGAAAGCCTTTTTTGTTGGTCTACTTTTCTGTATTGGAGAGGTTACCAAACCCTATGTGTTTCTCAATGATGGAGAGTGAGCTAAAGAATCACCTTACACTAGTTTATCTCGATTGATTTCAGACCCCTACATCACATTTGATGCTAAGATCAACGTTCGTTATAAAACAAAGCAGACATAGTTTTGAACAGACTTGAGAGTTGCTTATCAGGATGGATACATAATAAATGTATATGGTGAAATGTGAGTTAATAAGACTCAATTCCTATGGAGCACAGTCCCTGTATGTAGTCTATTGACTAAGAAACTAGTCTGTATTTGACATCCAGGAAGCTAGTGGGTTTGTGGCATTACATTGAACTGAAGACGGAATAGTTGAGGAAGTCACATAGCGTCCACAGGTGTCTCAATTGTCTTAAAGCACTCTTGCCTCTTGCTTTTAATATGTCCTAAACCTAAGACAACTAAGATTTTGAATCTCTTATGTGCTCATTTTTCTTTACTCAATAACCTTCAAAAGATTGTCACGGACATGCAAAATTGAAAACTAGTGCTTGCCTTGATAATGATCAATGGAAAGAATACTTAGGATGATGTTGGATATTATTAAAGATTTCTAAATCTTTCAAAATGTAGTAAGAAAAGGTCCATCTTTTGAGGAAAGTTCTTCCTCGAAGTCATTTTACATTTGCTCAATTGATAGACAAGGATCTATCTCCTGTTGTAGTACTCACCCATGATCCATAGGGTCTAGGAGTGTGACTGGGCATTGGATTTGGTGTGGTTTTAGGTAATCTTCAAAAGCAGCCCTGGTGATGCTATCAGGTAATGGCTAGACTGCTAACTGCAAGTCAAGGCTGTTGAATTCCTCCAGGAAGAAGGATAACGCTATCTGCTCCCCTGAAGCTATAGAGCCTCAGAAACCCTAAGAGTGGCTTATGAGTTGGCCTCCACTGGAAGGCAGTCATTTGGTTTTCTGGGTTTGTGATCTTCAAAAAAAAAAGTGAAAATTATTAGTTTTTGTTAAATAATCCTTTACCAATTTCTATTTTCACATCACAAGTCTATGACCTCTATCAATGAATGTCCACAAGATAAGGTAAAAAATACAAATACTTAAAATCTTACTTTGCCTTAATAACAACTAAGGCTTTTACTTTCCCCCTTCCCTGTTTAGCAGTATGCCTTATACACAGAGAGAATTTAGTCCATGGTGTTATTTTGTTCAAGCAGATTAAGTATTTCACAATAACCCCTCTATATAACCTGGAAGTAGATATTTCACATAATCTATCCCTGGAGAAACTTTAAAACAACAGATATTTTAAAGATCCTTGACTCACATTTGCATTTTTAAGATAAAGTTAGGGAGTCCAGTGAGTTTGTAGGTGATCTTACTCTAGGTGCATTTTGCCTCTGGATGTTGTATTTATATGGCATGTTGAACATATTTGTTGCACATATATTCAGACAAACTCTCACACTCCTTTTTTATATATACATATGCAGTCAATTATATATTTTTTCACATTCTAGTTCCATGAACATTTTGCTTTCTTAGTATCTCATTGATCTCCAAATGTCAGTGTCTCCCAGCACTTGAGGTAGACTTTTTCTGCCTCCACAGCCTCTATGTAATGTAGTTCATGATCTGTAAACAAACACTTAAAAAGGGAGCTCCCCATTTTCAGGAAGTTGGCTGTGCATTCTTTTGTGCTGGAAATAATCACATCCTAATTTATCTGTTTTTCAAGTTTTCTGGGTTCTAAAAGAAAGGCTGTGTGGTGCTATTATTTTAGAATAGAAAATAAGAGGAAAACAAAGAAAACTAATCTCAGAGGTACTCCTGGACTTTGAAAAAATTGAAGATAATTCTACAAGATTTAAAAACACATTTGATAATATAAATGACATGTAATTAATGACAAAAATAGAATTCTCAGGCCATACAGATGAAGGTCAATGAAAGACCTCAAAGCTACTAGCTAGAAATAATATAAAAATATAACCATTCTTATAATTTATAATACATTGAAGCTATGGATAAGTGGGTAATACTCCGAATTTCTGAGCAAAATAAAAACTTTTATTGATACTTTTATTGTATTTATTTCTCTATCTCCCATGTCTGCATTTATAGAAATATGGTCATTTTATACTGTGTAATTAAGCTCTAAATTTATATTTAGTCTGATCCATTGTACTTTCATGTACTATGAAGAAAACACTGCTCAGGCTGCTATAAACTTTGATAAAATCCAATTGTTATAAACATTGCACTTTAGAGATACTTCAAGTCAATTCTCAAAAAAAATATTGCTCCAAATTCTTTAAAGTTGAGAGATGAGGTCATTTTAGATCACGTTTATTAGTTATATCTACCTCTTTGAGTTTTTAAAAAAAGACAATCTATACTTTTCAAATCATTACTCCAAAGTGCTGCATTTGCAAGTCCTTTGGAAAAAAACCAAAAATATATATTAACATCAAGAAGCACAGAATCTGTGAAAAAAACAATGTTTTATTTCTTTATGCATTGATATATAATGTTGTTCAGGAGTATTTTGAATGCTGTGTAATTAAACCTAAATCACATTGGCTAAATCTTGTATTATAATTTGCATGAAAATTGCAGACGATTGCTAAAATTCTAGATTACTGATCACCAAATCATATTCTTACATAAATTTTATATGGTATGCATTTGTGTTTATTTTTTCTACAAATATAAACAATGATATGAGCTTGAAAATCTGTATATGAAATAAGAAATAACTATCAGCTATTAAAGGAAATTTTTGTTTCGTGTCTGCATGTCAAACTCACATATTATTTACACTTTTACAAAAGATCTTTTCAAAAGTGCAAGAAACTAGCCTGTGGTTCATCAACATGACATTCAGCAACTTTCTGATTCTTGATCTGTTTCAAGAAATATGAGCTACACAGACATATTAAAGACTATTATAAGCTTTGTTTTTGAGTACATTTTACAAATTTAATAGAGAATGTGATTTTTAAAATTGTGGCATCTGTCCCCAAGACAAATTATGTTAAAATTTTACAAATGAAATCTTGTGTTTTGTCTATATATTTAATTAAAGTTAATCATTATTTTTATCATTGAGTAGAGCTATTTTTTCCTGGGGGAGGGGTGAATTTCTTGTGGGATGGAGTTCCTTGTTATAGGGGAATTAAAACTTCTTATAATTTTTTAAGCTAAGCATATTGGTTCACGTGAATAAAAAAAAGTTGTTTTGATGTTTGAAACACATCTAATTTGAAGACCACAAGAAGCTGTGTCAGATTTTTACTCTTTTATTTTTCTCTTTTAATTAAAGCTTTCATTGCATACATTTTCAAATAACATGATTTCTTATTTTTAAGGACATTTGTTCTGATATGTATACTTCTGGGAACATTCCTGGAATGATGAAAAGATCTCCACTTTTTTGTTTGTTTTAAAAATCTTTTAAAATTTGAAAGTAGCAAAAAGCATGCTTAAACAATTATTTTGGAATACAGCTTATAATTTGAATGCAAACCTCCCTACTAAACATTCAACTGTATTTCTAAAAGTATTGAAAATATTTTAAGTAGGAAACTGACAGCATGTGTAAAGTAGAACCATTATTTCATGTACTTTATAAGCTAATTCATTTTCGATAGGGTCTCCAAAATGGGCTCTCCTATTCATATAATTTATCATAGGTGTCTGCAGAGATCTGAAAAGTAGGATTTTGTTAGAGATAATCCACTATAATCCCGATACAGAAATCAAGGGGGGCAGGTATGGTCACAGCAATAAATTATTCTTTTATTCCTTCTATCACCTTGATTCCACCAAATTTTTCAAAGCCCCTCATTAAGGTTAACTGCCCCTCTCCACCGTTCATAAATGTCCCGTAACTGAAAATGTCAGCTGGACAAATTAGATGACAATTTTGCTTTGTCTTTTAAAAACCGCTTGAAGGCAGACTTTAACCAGTAGAATTGTAAACGTGGCATGAACTAACAGCTGTCAATTTCCTGTCCTAAACTGTCGAAGAAGACCTGAAGGTGGAGACTCTACGTCATCGCCCTATTACCTTGCAATTCTCTTAACAAGGGCATCAATGTATTACTTTTCTCACTTCCATGCATAATAAATTTAATATTTTAAAAAGTGAATATTTATTTAGGGATAAAATAAAGATTGTGCTTTACCACCTCCGTTTGCACGCTTGTCTAAAGATTAGAATGGTTATCTAGTATTAGCGTAGCTAGTTATAAATCAAAAGTCTTTAGCACGTTACTTTTTCTTTTCTTAAAACCAATAGACTACACATAGGGTGTAGGGTTAAAAGTCCCAGTAGTCAAAAGTTTCAGACAAAAAGACCAAAAATCATGTTGGCAGAAAAGCTCAGCTCCCAATCAGAATGTATCGGTTCTAATTAGAATAACACCAATCCGCAAGATTTAAGGATTTAAAAGGAACTGTTGTTCACATTTGGCATATTGGGAATTGCAAAGCTTGGTTCTTGCACAGTTGGTGCAGATTGTGAGTAAGTGAAAAGTTCTTTATGTTCTCAATAAACACCTTGTTTCTATGCTCTGTGAAAACACACACACACAAAACACGTTTGAGGGCAAGGATTTATTGTCTCATGCCTTTGCTTTCTAGGCAGTTTGATCATGATGACCAACTATTAAAAGGTGGGGACTCTTGCCCGTCCTGGAGTATAGGACCCTCTGCTTGGTGTGTCTTTAAATTAGAAAGAGAATTCTTTCAAAAACCTTCACTGCCCTCGAGTAGATTTTGACTCATTTGGAGATCTGGTATAGAATAGTGGCTCACATATGAAATTTTAATTTGATCATACCTAATGCATCTGTTTGCTTCCGTGGAAAGAAAACATTTTACACTTTTCTAAACTTTCTCAAATTAAAGAAAAACAATAAACAAAGGCAGCAGCATCTCAATTCCCTCAACAGTATTTCTTATCATCACAATTCATAGATTTGAAATATTTTGACATGAGTCTTAGCAATGTTTTGGCTTGTTTAAAATGCATTTACCATTTAATGAAATGAATTTTCATTGCTGACAATAAGAATGGACTGACTATGCAACCTGATAATATTTATTTTTGATCCCATATACAAAATGGAGCTTTGCTTGTTTATTTGATTAAAATGCAAAAGTATAAGTGCATTCAGGTTAGTGTTGTATGGAATGAAACTTATTTTATCAGTCACTTTCATAACCTTTAAAGAGTCTTAAATAGTACAATGAAAACACATTCATATCAGGTTCCTCCAGGGGATTTTTTCTTTGGTTTAAGAAAATTTTATTAAAAATTGGCATTGCAAATAACATTTTTCATAACTATATGTAGACCTGTTAAAATTTTTATTAAAACTGGAGTTCGGCCTGTTCTTTTTCATCATTCTATCAGATATTAAACTCCTGCAGCAGCTGTAGGAAATAGAGAAAGGGATTTTCAAAGGGATTTGAGTCTCCCTGTCTCTGTGCCTTTAGTGATCATATTATCATAACTATCACACATAACAAAGCTCTAAATCTGTAATTCAGATAAAGTAGTCGGGACTCTGAAATACAAAAATCCAAACATATGCTGTAACATTTTTCGTTGCAACGCTGGCTCCTTTAACATGGATTTTGTAAACTTGGAGAGGCATTCAAGAGATTTTGTATACGAATACAAACTAAACAACATTGTTAGCAGTATGTTTGACAGAAATTTAATTAGAGGTATTTTCATACACCTAAGTAGTTCCCTGGAAAGATCATGCCTGCATGCTTCTAGCAAATTATGATCAAACCTCTAAAGGTTAATAAGAATGAAACTGGAAGCTTGATTCGAAGCAAGGTCCACATGAATCTATGCCTAGCTCTTCCACAGGTCTGAGTCCTTTCTCAAGAGAGCAACAACATTCCTTAAATGCAGTGTTAAAAAGGGTAAGTGTGACCATCAAATTATCTTATGAATTAAAGTTATAAATGCTGATAATTGATTTGGAATGGCTAAAATCTGAGAAAAATGACACGAAGAGTTAGGCAGATGGGTTTTTCTTTGCAGTTTGGGGCAATGTTCTAACATCTATGTGAAAAGAATATTTGCATTGTGAAAAGTTAGAAAACTTTCTCCTCAGAATTTCCAACCCTTTTGTAAATGAGCAGCTGTATGTATATATTTATTGTAACAGTGCCTTCTGCTGGTCACACCTCAGTTATGAGGATACGGGAGCATGAGGAAAATTTGCTATTTTTCTCCATCATTCTTCAGGATAGCTATCACTTTGGTAAAATTCTATAAATCACAATTTATATACCTAATACTCTGCTTTAGGGATTAACACATTACATCTCTGTTATGTTTTGGAGTAATTGGGCATTTAGAAAAGTTTCTCTTAGCATCCTTATTTCCTGAACAACACACTTTGAAATGTAAGATGTTTCCACCTTTTCATTGTCTTTCTGTTTCTGAAATTAGCTTTCTGCTGGCACTTCAGTTTTTAGCTTTTCATCCACACTGCACTAACTAAGTGGATCAGAAATCCTGACGTATTACCAGGATGCACAATATCTGTAACAACCATGAATCTTATGACATATATACATAAACAGAGAAATGCAGTAAATTTTAAAATATAGCTCAGTTGACTTGCGTAGACTCTCTCACATTATTTAGTCGAAGCTACATGATGTTTTCTAAATATAGAGACATAAGAAAGGTGTTGGGATTTCTAATGTGTTTTGACAAAAAGAATCAAGGAATTAAAAAAAGAAGTGTGTATAAACATTATATGCATATGCTTTTCGAACCTAGAGTGATAGTAAATATTTAATGTTCTATAAAGATGCCAATGAAATTCATATACAATCCCAGTATTTCAGCTTTAACAGGAACAACAAATGTACCTAGACAGTTACAGAGTAATCGTTTCCCTATAAAGAAACACAACACTGCAATTTTAACTGAGGTGTAATTTACCCTGAATGGGATATAGGGCTGAGATTGCCTTTAAAGTAATACTGAACATGGCATTTGAAGTGGAAATTTGACTATTTGCAATAAAATTAATCTAAAGTCTACATTATGAGGAAAATATTTCACTTGACTTTCTAAGGAGTCAAATCCAGGTTTTATTGTCTGAAGCCTCATGTTTAAGGGGCCTTATTCAGTACCATAAAAAAAAGCTAGATACCTGGTAAAAGCCATTCAATTTCATTAGAAATGATAACTTCCAGGGGACAATTCTGTTTATGTTTGAAATAATGTGACTCCAAGGGAATCTTCACTCTGCCCCGTGTCATGTACCATGACCCTTCAGTGCACATGAGTGCCTCTGGAATTTGGAGTAACATGCATGATTGTAACTTTCAATGCAGACAACATATCTCTAGTTCCACTGAACATTTTATTTCCAGTAAGATCTTCCCTAGGTGTAAATAAATAATTGTAGTCTTTTTTGGGGGGTGGGGTGGGAGGCATCACTGAATAATTGTAATCTTATAGTAATGTGTGTGGAGGATAGGTAAGGATGGGGAACATATGGTGAATATGCCAGGAATATTTCCATCACATGCTGAAAAGACCCCTTTTCTCTTTTTATTTATTTATTTTTTTAGGGCATCACTGCCAGGGTGGTGGGAGTAGGAGGCCCAGCCTTTGCCCCTGTGGAGCTGGAATTGAACCTCCATCCCATCCCAGTGGGCCGCAGTCCCGCGCACAACCACTACGCCACCGGGGCTCAGCCCCCCTTTTCTCTTTTTAACTGGGCGTGGGGTGGGTGAAAGAGAGCGGGTTTCCAAAGATGAAAAGGTGCCTTTTCTTGTTGACAGACCAGCATCTTCACCTTTTCTCCTTCACGTGCGAACTGATCCCTCTCCTGCTTCCTAATGATGATATCCGTTTTGTTAACCACGTGGCATCCACAACAAGAATAAGGGTCTATCTGAATATTGCAATTTTTTTTTCACTGAATGAGTTACGGATACCTTTACAAACAAGTGACCTGTGCCTGTTTATCCATGGACAACTAGTTCCATTTTATCTGTGTACATTTATGCTTGCATAGATGCACCCATGAATAATGAACTGTGGAAATGTGTGCATAAGGACATAGAAAGAGACAGTACATGACAGTGGGCAGTTAATGCACTTTCATTTCTATGAGTTAGGGATAATTGCATAATTCATGAATGGCAGACTAAAGTCATAAGTGTGGACTGCATGTGGGCCACTCTAATATATGTTTAATGGTGTCCTGACCATGTTAGCTAAATTTACATCAATTGTAGTTTGCATTTAAGTCATTTTAAGTGGGATGGTTAGCAATGAAATAAATCTGCTGGAAAGAATGAAATTCTTTCCAAATAAAAATAAACGGTTCATCTCAATATATCAGATTTTGCTTAATTTGTCAGGCAACTAAATTTTCACCTATTCTGTGAGCTATTATTTAATCTATGTTTTATTGCATGCATGCTATTAATGTAAGCAAAATTAGGTTCCTTTATAAAAATTCTCTTCTTCCATCAGTTAATATGTTAAATTTACCGAAGACACACAGATCCTATATATCCCATGTTTAACACCTGTGAACCTACACAGATCCTATCATTACCATGTTAGCATAGACACTATAATGATGATAGATATTCCATAAAGGAGAGCGAGCTTTAGTGAGAACTTCAAAAGTGAGTACTTTTTGGACAAGCATCATGCATATAAGCCCTTGGTTGATAGAATTAAATTACAGTACTAAGTAACTTTCAATATTCATTGAAGAATACTTTGCAGATAACTGGTTAGTTAAGATGATGCTTTCATGAAAACAGCATTGGATGAGCAATTTTACAGCATTTCACCTCTAAAATGTGAATCTTGTCTAATAATAATAGCAGCGTCATGGGAAATCAGCACTTGTGTATTTACTCATTTCTGGACACAGTGTCTGAATGCTAAATCCAGGTGGCAGTTGACAGACATCCAATCCTCCCTGAAGTGTTACTCTTTTTCACAATGGCTTGGAGCAGTTGATTTGGTTCTTCTCCTTCATAATGAAGCTCCAGTAGGCTAGTGACCTTTGTCTTGCTCCATTACCTCACCATTAGGGCAACCTCGTAAGCACAAACATATATCATTCTTTACATTCATGCCCCATGCTCCCACCACACATACTGTGGCACTGTCTACCAGCGGGAGCAAAAACACATGCTTTACAGCTACTTTTCAGAACCTGATATTTGAAAGTATTCATACAGAAAACACTGATAGGTGCTTTCTAATTTGGATAGTATAAGTTGGCTAAAGACTATGACATTTGGTAGACTATAGATTCTTCCTTGTGTAGGAAAAAAAGCCTGCCCCTTCAGATTTAACTTTAAATTAACTTATACAATTCTATTGTAAAATGTACTCATCTGAACTATTCCAGGAGGAATACTACTTTGAATGTCATGAACACACCATTGCATGATTCATGAAATACAGCACAGATATTCTGTCTCTGTCATTAAATTGTCTATAATTTGTCAACAGAGCAAAGCATAGTTTTCTTTTTCTATTAACTGGAAGAGACTAATTGCACATTTTCAGGGTGGTGGTTGTCCGTTCCATGGGCAATGGAAGCTTCATCATTCTTGGGCATCCGACAAGTATTGAACAATCTGCTTTCAGGTTGACTCGGACAACACGAAGGTTGCTATGCTGCCTCTCCAAGCGGCAGGGATGAAATCAGTTGTGACAAAGCAGGGAAGATTAAATTTGTAACAGACACAACACCTTTGAAGCCCTCGTTTATGATTTCACAGTGGCATTATGAGACTTATAGTAGCATTTAAGCAGTTAGAAAGAATGTTGGCTATTAGCAGTTAAATTTTGTAGCACAGGATTGTATTGTCTTTAAGCAGCCATCACAGCCGTCTGTTTGCCTACTGTGACCTTGGCATTGCCAAGTGTTACAGTCGGTGAGGATTTGGTCCTGCCCCTCTTTTCCCAGGAAAATTCTTTTATCTAAAAGGTCCTATGTTCTGTTATTATATGACTATTTAAATAGATAAATCACAAGCTTATATTAGTATCTATTACCATTTATTATTGTTTGATATAATAAACTTTAATATTATTTTATAGGGCACTGAAGGAGGAAGCTATTTTTCTGAAGTCACAGTTTCACCATCACATAAAAAAATACAGAGTAGTATATATAAAGTAATTTAGAAGAAATCATCCCATAAAGCCAAAGTATTCTCTGAAGGATCTTAGATGTATAAGACACCAGTACATTTATGTTGTGTTACTAAATCTGATTACATAGACATCTTCCCGCATGGTCCCATGTCAGAGAGAGTCTGGCTCTTATGAATAATATCTAGAAATCATGAGGTATACAAGCCACCATTTCTTGATTAGGGAACCTGATCTCCACAGAGTGTTCATAAAGAAGCCTCCGCGTTATGAGCCTACATATTTGACTATCAAACTTCCCATGAAACGTGTGTAATGCTACTTTCCCTTAATGAGTCCATCGACTGCCATGGGTTAATTTCGTACGAGGGTCAGGTTTTATATGTGTATATTTTCTCAGCCTTGGTCAGGAGAAGTGGCTCTGCCTGTCCTTGTGTGGTGCTGGGGCGGTAGGGTTTCACTCCGTTTGAAAACCTAGCATCTCCCGGGAGGTTACCTTGGTGTCGATTTCTTTCTGTCTGTATTAAGTCGCTCATTGTCGCAAAGTGACTAGTGCTGCTGGGCTTTGAAAAGGACTTCTAAGAGGTTAAAAAAAGCTGCTTTATGAAAGGATTTTTTACTTCTGCAGACAGAATACAGTTTGCAGCTGTTTGGCTTGCAACGGTGATATGGATCTGATTGTATACAATATAGGAGGAGCCGTGGATGCAGCTGGAATAGAGGGTATACATTTTAAAAGCGATGCAGATTTTGGCCATTAATTGGCTGCTAATAAAAGCAAACTCAATGACTTCTAACTGTGGGAGCCTGTAGCTCTGTATCTGATATCAGGAATTCATACACATTACACAGTTTTAGTGATTCAGACCACGACTAATTGAAATATGAGGCATACTGATCAAATTTAGCATTACCAGCTTGCACTATGGTTTGGGACTGTATGGCGACAAGGTAGCATTTATTACTTATTCTCCATAACACTGCTTGATTGAAATATCTAGCTGTGTTGTCAGCAGAGGCCCAGCTGGGCTTTAGTACAGCTAATTAAGTCATTAAAAGAGAGGTCAAGCAATCTAATTCTTGCATACGAAAGTACAAAAAAGTCTTTTATTATATTTTTCTAATAAGTTAAGATTTGAATTTTTAAAGAAATTTCTTTTTAATAATGAATGCATTTGCTGGTTTATTTATAGAAGACTTAATTTAAATATATACAGGTAAGACATTATGGATTTGTCAATACACAATTTCCAACGCATTTTATATGGTTATGCTCCTTAATAAATACGTTGTGTATGTGATTTTTATAAGTTGCTCAATAGAGTAAGTGCTGATGTAAGGGTGTGTGTCGATTCTGATACCTTTCACCTGACTGCCCCACTATGATGGTCTCATTGATGGACAGTTTTTCAAAGATACACATTATTGAATACCTTCTATATCTTGCAAACCTGGATAATGTGCCAGAAGACCCAATGTTCTGTAGACTTTCTGGGTGAAAGAGATAAATGTTCGTTAAAAAATGTGTGTGTGTGGGGGGGCTTTGGGGTTAAAAAATCTAATTTAGCAAATAAGCCCCTCCGCATTTCTCTATTTAGAGACTATATGAGCATGGTTAGCTAAATGAGTCACTGAGGGTACAATTCAATTGTTAAGCAAACTGAATATACAGATTTCAACATTGTACAGAACATTTGTAGAGGTATAGCAATTGTTGAAATAAAATCAGAAATGTTGCATTAAGAATGGCAGAACTTCTAAACCTACAATATCTAAAAGGATGACTACCTTGATTCCCTTTGTTGTTTTAAAACTGATGAAAATTCCCATGTACATTTTTTCTATGACTAAGGTCATAGTCATTTCTCCAGAAACTATTAACCAATACATGCAAGAATATCTTCAATGTCCGAAATCAACTATCTCGACTGTTTGGGAAAACAACTTCTAGCTTTGGCATCTCTCTTTCTTTTCATATTATTTCTCAACCTATCAAAGCTTCATCAAAAATAGGTTAGAATAGCAAGTGTTCATTTAATTGTTGTATATATGAATTGGTCTGGGAAAATAGGGCAAGAAATTGCTCAAATTATATGTTGATATGAATTTGTAATAAATGACTTTTCATTTGTAATTCCTGTTTATCATTTGGTCTATGTCATTACTAATTGATAAAATTATTAGATACCCTTTTGGTCTTCTTCTGAAACTACTGTTAATAAAATTCAAAAGTAAGTAATAAGAGACGAGTTTTTGGAGAAGCTTTAAAAAGTATGGGGGAAATGATACAAAATAGTTCAAATTACAAGTGCTGTCTTATTTAGAAATGGTTTGAAATATCAAATGAGGTCTGTTTTAGAAAAATCCTAGAGGAGAACTATAAAGAGAAGTAGGCTTATTTCAGATTTCATATCTCTCAAGGATCTGCTTTCAGCAGGCGATTGACATGGGACAACTGTTACTAATTTTTGCACTTTTATTAGATGACAGCGTGCAGAGCTAAATAAGCTACTGCTATTTTGGCAGAGGCTGCACACTTTCAAGCAAAATTCACACCGACATCAAACATCATTATGATAAAGAACTTCCAGAATATTAGCCATTTTTATTAAGAGTTGCTAGTTGTTTTCGAGTAGTTCTCTAGAGTAAAAGCCCTTTGGAAATAAAATTGTACCTGTAATGTATTTTGGATTTTCTTTATGTGGTCAAAGAGGTAGTTCTTATTGATAATATACTTAATTCTATTGACGAGTGAGTGTTATACATTCATAGCTGGAGAACTCAAGGCAATAGCAGACAAACTGAACATTGGAACACCCCTTGTGGGATCTAGACTATATGAACCTGCATATTCATAAATCAAGGGATGACAACAGTTCTTCCCAGTGAACACTGCAAAGATTCTGTTTAGAAAGCATCTTCTGGTAAGCACCTTCACAATTGTCTTGTGTATGTTCCACGAGTGCTTTTTTCAATCTATAGTCTATGCTTCTTTCCTAGAAAAAAGTTGAATGATGCCATGCACCGAATCACCCTAAAAAATGGGTAGTGATTTATTTGATCCAAAGCAAATATCAGAAAATTTTGTGCCTAAAATAATTTCACATTGCTTGTGAAAGAAACCTTTTACATAATAGAGTTGGCTGGTAATAATAAATCTTACATGAGTCTTTTGTGACTGATAATCAGGCCCAAGAATGATCAGATTCTTTGAAGGATAGCTCTCACTGGGCTCGGGAGAAAGGAGTTCCTGCCAGAGGAATGGCAGACAGTTTCCTGGTACACACTCTCAGATCATCTCTTGTCACCATTAGGTAAGCCTTGAGCTGTTAATATCAATAAGGTCAGTAGTTCAAACCCACCACCCACTCCCTGGGACAAAGATGCAACTCTCTTCTCCCCAGAAGATTTACAGTCTTGGAAACTCTTTATAGGGCTGCTATGCGTAGACATCAGCTTGATGGCACTCTGTTTAGTTCTCTCTTAAAATACCACTTACCTTGGAGCCGTGGATAAAAACTTCACTCTACTTAAGGACCTGAGATTATGGATCTTCAGAGATGAATCAGAATGCAAATGAAGATTTCACCTGTCCCCCCAAATTATCTTCAAAAGCTCTGCTGTTGATATGGTTTCAAGTGGGATTAAAATAGTACATAAATATTAGGAAATTTCAGAACCTTCTCCCAATAAAACCAGTGTTTACACCCACAAATTTTTTTACATATGTGTATATATATTTTTTTCTGCAAGTTATCTGTCTATATAAGAATCTCATTATTTAGGGTTCCCAAAGTGTGAAAACTCAGAGCATATTTTACTGTAGGGATGATAAACAGGGAGTATGAGTCAAGACCAAAAAGGCTGGTCTCAAAGGAATTCAAACTCGATTTTAAAATCAGAAGTTATGAAAAGTTTTGGGTAAGCCTGTGAATCTCTGGGCACTTCTCCAAAATGAACCTCTAAATCTTTTGAAGTCTACCAATCACTAATATACACAGTACAGTCTAATCCAGCTGTCTGCTCCCTTTCCTGTTTCCTTTTCTCCTTCTTCAATCTGTTCTGAGGTACCAAATAGCTGTGTCAGGTGGGGGATGTGAAACAGCATATGGATATTGCTTATTGGGAAAGTCCACACACAGGATACCTAGGGCTTTTTAGGGGAGGTGGTAGTGGGAAGAACACATAATACTTTAGTCATTTGTCTTTCTGTTTGAAGTACATTTATATTAGAATGACTCTTTATCCTATTTCAAATGTGCTTTATTTTAGCTATCAGCAATAACAGTAATATCTTAGTAAGATTTGTTTTCTGTTTCAACAAAAGATCATACAATTTTAAAGAGCAGTACTGCATCTGAGACAAAAGTAAACAAAATATAATTTTAGATAATCAAATTAATACCTTTTAATTCAACAAGTCTTTATATTACATAGTAATAAAATTTTGTGTGAGCTGCTGTTGGGATTTTTAATTTCTTTGCATTTTAACCCTGATAGTTTGATTCTTACAATTTTGATATACTTTTAATTGCAAAATACTTAGCTTAAAATAGTTTGGGGTTGGGCTGAGTCCCGGTGGCGTAGTGGTTGTGCACGGGACTGCGGCCCACTGGGATGGAGGTTCAATTCCAGCTCCACAGGGGCAAAGGATGGGCCTCCTACTCCCACCACTAGGGCAGTGATGCCCTAAAAAAATAGTTTGGGGTTAAATGTTATATAGAATAAATCAAAATAAAAACAGAAGCAAGATATGAGTATAGTTTCTAAGGAAATCTTGTAAAATTACACGTGAAAAATATTCTGTGACAAGAAGTTATTTCAACTAGCAAAAATACTTAAAATGATGTGTACTTTGAAAACCTCTCCTAACTTAGGCATGTTCCACTGTTCATAACCAGATTAAAAATATACTTTTTATTTGTTTCTGACATAGAAATTATTTAGATATTTCTATGCCTATGCAGTGACAGAGTCCACTTGAGGGATATT
This sequence comes from Nesogale talazaci, assembly GCA_004026705.1. Classification (NCBI taxonomy): domain Eukaryota; kingdom Metazoa; phylum Chordata; class Mammalia; order Afrosoricida; family Tenrecidae; genus Nesogale; species Nesogale talazaci. Next base: position 155,266 of record PVJH01001576.1, on the reverse strand, counting down.
ATGATTTTATTATAGACTTGCACACCAGCTAAAAGAAAACAAGGGCAAGAATGAAGAAGTTAGTTTCACCCTTTCTTTATCTGTGTAATAAAGCTTTCTTTTATATAAATAAAAGAACGGTGAGGTAGAGGCAGAGAGAAAACAACAGGTAAAGGCATGCAAGTTCAGGGGAAGGAAAATATTAAAGCTTTCTCTGTCCACTGTGTCTTTCTGGCTCTTCTCCTTTCCTTTGAAATCAAAATAAACCGAGCTTTGAACAAGTTGCATTTGCAGATCATCTTATGGGAAAAATACTGTGAAATTTTATTGGGCTGGGAGAGTTAGGGCGCGATATACACAATCTCACAAATAAACAAGCATGAAAAAGAACAGTACTTAGAAATCTGAGTTTTTAATCTCAGTTCTTCCTTATAATACTGAGCCAGTTATTAAATGTCTTTAAATTACTTTTTAATCTTTACAATGGAATAATAATTCCTAACTGCTTCTTGAGTTTCTTTGGATAATTAGATGGAATGATGGATGTTAAAGATTTGAAAAGTTAAATTCCACTCAGGATTCCAAAGGGGTTGATGGGAATCTTAAAAGAGAAGCAGAAACTGAGATTCACATAGAAAAGAAGAAAGGATAACTAAGATATTTCTGAAGAAGAAGGGTTAAGGTGTACTGCTAGCATTGCCTGACAGGTGCCAGGCAATCAGTTTCAACTCTTGCTGGTAATTTGTCTTATGTTTCAGTCCATTGTCACAACCATTGTGTCAATCCATCTCCTTGAGGGCTTTCCTTTTTTTCCTCTGCCTCTCTTACTTTTCAAAGCATGATGTCTTTCCCTGGGCCTGGGCCTTTTCTGAAAACACGTACAAAGTATAAGGGACCAAGGTTCACCATCCTTGCTACTAAGGAGCATTTCCCTCCTACTTCTTCCAAGACAGACTTGTTTATCCTTCTGATGTTTGACATTACTTTCAATATTCATTCCCAACACAATAGTGCAAATGCATCCATTCATCTTTAGACTTGCTTATTCAATATCCAACATTCATATACATATGAGACCATTGATCATACCAAGGAATGGGTCAGGGACACTTTGGTCCTCAAAGCAATACCCGTGCTTTTCAACACATCTCCACACAAGAGATTTTGTCCCACAGATATCAATACAATTCATCATTTCTTCTCCAGACTGCTTCTTCCATGAGCATTGATTTGTGGATCCAAGCAAGACAAAATCCTTGATAACTTCAATCTTTTTTTCTCTATTTATTGCCATGTTGGGAAGATTTGGACTGTCTGTACAACTGAAAGCTGCAATTCTTGGTCTTCATCAGCAAGGGCTTCAAGTCCTCATCACTTTCAGTGACACGGTTGTGTCCTCTGCATATGGAAAGTTGTTAAGAAGTCTTCTTCAATTATGATGTCCCAATATTTTTCATTTCTTCCATTGCTTTACTTATTCTATGACAGCGAGCAATTTCAGAGTCTATTCAGATATTCACTTAAAATTTTTCTTTCCTGTCTTTTTAATGGCTTTTGTTATTTCAAGAATGATATGCTTCCTGTCCTCTCCTAGCTCATCAGTTCTTCTGTCATTAGAGGTCAGTGAAGCAAATCTGTTCTCGAGACTATCTTAAGATTCAGGTAGGATAGACTCAAGCTTGTCTCTTGGCTCCTATGAACTTGTTTTTATTCTTGTTATCTTCAACTGAGTACATGTATGAGCAATTGAGGATCTGTTTCCCAGTCAGCCCTTGGTCTCCATTGTAGCTACTGACCTTGAGTCTCTCCACCCTTTCCTCCAACAGATGTAGTCATTTTGACTCCTGTGGATACCATCTGGAGAAATTAACTTTTGTGCTGTTGAAAAAGGCATTTGCTATGAGCAAGTTGTTGGCTCTGCAAAATTCTATCATATGATCCCTAGTGTAGTTTCTATCACCAAGAACATATTTTCCAATTACTCTCTTTTATGACAAATGTTTCATTTCAATCACTAACAATTATAAATGCATTTTGATTGCATGTTTTGTAAATTTCACAGAAAAGAACTTAGTAAGACTTGTCTATTTCTGCACCACTGGCTGTAATGGTCAAATGCATAAATTTGAATAATAATTGTTTTGTTGTTTCCTTGAATGTGAGTGTCATCCTATCACAGGCAACTCTGTACTACTTCTAGACCTTGAAATGTTCATTTTAATGATGAATACAACAGTACTCTTCTTGACCGTCTTATTCCCAGCATAGTAAATCATGATTTTCTGATTCAAAATGGCCAATTTTGATCTATGTTGGCTCACTAATGGCTAGAATATTGCATTCAATTTATGCATTCAAATTCACTTTCAACTTTCCTACAGTCATCCTTTGCCCTCTCTGAGTTCTGTCATTAGCAGATTTTGGTAGCTGATTCTTCTTACTTTGAGTTAGACCCCATTAGAAAATGAAGATCTCAAATACTCCCTTCACACAGACTTCACTCTATTATATCATGGAGGTCAACTCCACTCTGTGAAACCACCTCTTTCTCAGCCACATTCTAAGTATTCCCTGACCTGAGGGGCCTAATCTCCTGCACTGTTTTAGACAATGCTCTCTCTCTGTTCTTTAGACCTTTACTATTTGACAAAGTTTCAAAGTCTTCTAAAAGGTTTTTAGCAACTATTTCCTCTACAGTGGGCAGCAGATTCCTTCTTTGTTAGTCTTTTCTTAGTCTGGAAAGTCTACTGAAGCCTGTTCACTTTGAGTGACCCAAATAGCAGTGACATAGTTTCCAGTCTCACAGCAATACACAAGCCACCACAGTCCTGCAAAGTGACAGATTAGTGGTGTTCCTTAGCATCACGAAGCTGTCTTTAGCCTCAGTTCTGCCAAATGTAATATGACATTTGATTTTGAAATGGAGAAAAATTTCAGTGAGAATTGATCGTGTTGATCCAAAGGATAGTGAAATCTTGGGCAACTTCAATCTTTCATCTGTGTATCATCTTGTTTATTGGACCCAGTGAGGATTATTAGTTTCTATATGTTGAGGTATAAACCATACTGAAGGCTATAATCTTTGATCTTCATCAGTAAGAATTTTTTGTCTTCATATATTTCAAGAAGAAAGGTTGGGACATCTGTATCTAAAAGGTAGTTGATGAAGCTTCCTCCAATATTGATGCTGCATTCTTCTTCATAGAGTTCAACTTCTCATATTATGGGTTTGGCATACAGATAGATTATGTATGATAAAGTACTATGATTCTAGAGTGATAATATCACTCTAGAAGCATCTTTTACAAATTAAAACTGCACAATAAATTCTTGTTTTGCTTGAATGACTACAATTTGGTCTATGTACATTCTAGTTATGAGCACAGCTAAGTTTTCTGAAATTCCCTTTCTTTACAATGTAATCCATAAGTTGAATTTTACTAGGCTTGGATAGCCAGTATATCCTAGTGTCTTTTGGGTATTTTCTGTGTTCTGCCAAGCTCTACCTGATGTCAAAAATTATGTGTTATATTCTATATACTCTTCTGAATGCCACTTAAATTTTGGATAGGTACCTATTGACGTGCTGCTATAAGTGGGCTTAGAATTATCTGAAGCAAACTGTTATGCATGTGACCTTATTAGCCTTGTTCAATAAATTCCACATTACGATGAGTCACTTTTTCTTTGTAATTGGCCCAAATATGTATTTCTTCCAGTTGGTTGACAATTGAGTACATCCAACGTTACACTGGTTTGCTGAAGCAGTGGTATTTCATCAATTCCAGAGATCTTCCTTTTGGCTAACACCTTTAGTGAATCTTCGACTTCTTCTTTCAGTACCATAAGGTCTTGAGCATATGCTATCTCTTGAAATGATTAAATGTTAACCAATTATCATTTCCCTCGCAATTATTTTGGCCATAGAATTCTTCATTATTTCAACTTGAGGCTTGAGTTCTTTTTTATTTCAGTTACTTCACGTTGAGAAGTGCTCTCAGCATCTTCTTCCAGCTAGTCTGTCTAATACTAGATCTCCATGTATTCATTATACTCTTTTACTTTGTCTCCCTTTGAACTTTTTTGTTCAGTTCCTCTACTTAATAATTTCCTTCAATGACTTTCACTTCTGTATGTTCTATAGTAACTTATTGATCCTTTATAGTTTGCCTTTTTGTTGATCATTTGCTCTTTTTATATAAGATGTTCTTGATGTAATCCCACAACTTTCCTGGTCTTTGATCACTAATGTTTAATGTGTCAAATTCTTGAGAGAGTCTCTAAATTCAGGTGTAATATACTCATGCATATTGTATTTAAAGGTTCCTCTAAATTGTTTTCAGTTTCAACTTGAACTGGTAAGTAAGCAGTTGTTGATCTATTTCACAGACTTGTTTTGGACTTGGTTTATGGGCTTGTTCTCAATGATGGTATTGAGATTCTCCATGGTCCCTTTCCACATATGTAATGAATCTGATTCCTGAGTCTTCCATGTAGTCTGGATCATATGTACAGCTTCCATTTATATTGACTAGAGGTATTATTTGCAATGAAGAAGTCCTCTGTCTTGCAGTTTTACTATGGGATCTCTGGCATCAGTTCTATCACCAAGCCTACATTTTCCAATCACTTGATTCTTCTTTGTTTTAAACATTTGCATCCTGATCAGTAGTAATCATCAATGCAACTTACATGCTTCATCAGTTTCAAAACCCAAAAGCTGGTAAAAAATCTTTCGTTTCTTTACCTTCACATAAGTAATTGGTGTATGACTATGAATACTTATCGTGTCAACTTGTCTTCCTTCTATCCATATGGATATTATCTTTCCACAAACAGCATTATCTTTTAGGATAAAGGTTCTTTGTATGATGATGATGGCACCATTCTTCAATTTGCCAATCCCAGCAAAGTAGACTTTGTGGTTTCTTATTCAAAATGACTATTTCCATTCTCTAAGCCTTATTGCATCTATCGTTATGCATTCAGTTTTATTTTTGATCATTTCCAGTTTTATTAGAGATCATTGCTTCATACACTGTTACTCCATCTTGTTGGCCATCTTCCTCTTTTCACTCCACAATATTGTGAGATGGGGTCTCTCCTCCTTGATTCTATGAAACATTATGAAAAAGAAACAAACAGACCAAAAAACGAAGCATTCTGACCATTTTACTTTTATTACAGAGTTTTTATTTTTCTGGCACTTATCATTATCAATTCTTATTCATTCTTACCTACTTGTCATTCATATGCTTTCATATGCACATGCAGTGATTTAAAATACTATGGTTTGCACCATTTCAACCTTTACCATCAAAATAACATTTTTGCTCTTGGATACATCAAAGAGATATTGTGAGCATATATACCTAATGCAATGGATGCTTTGATTACATGACTGTTGTCTCCAAGAGCATTGATTGTGGATTCAAATAAAATTAAACATATTAGGCTGGATTATCTAGAGAAATACAATCAGTGACTTCTTTATAGTGGGACAAGAGGAAAGTTAAAAAGAAATATAGGAAATAACTAGGAGGCTAAGGGAATTTATAGAATCCTAAATACAGGCATGTACATGTGTAAATATATTTAGAAGTGGTGGGGAGATAGATCTATGTGCATATATTTATAGCCTTAGAATTAAGGAACCATATGAACATTGGGCTTCAACTCAAGTACTCCCTCAAAGCAACAACACTTTTTCTAATAAATTTGCACTCCATGATGCTCACCTTCCCAATATGATCACTGATGACAAATGTGTACATAAGCAAAAGTGGTGAAGAAAGTTGATGGTGCCTGGTTATCAAAAGATACAGCATCTGAGATCTTAATGGTGTGAAGGTTAGCAAGTAGCCATCCAGCTGAGAAACAACAATGTCTACATGGAAGAAGCACATCAGCCTGTGTGACCATGGGGTGTTGAAGGGATCAAGTACCAGGCATCAAAGAGCAAAAAAATATCTTATCATTGTGTGCCCCCCTTCCTGATATGATTGCTGAAGACAAACGTGTGCATAAGCAAATGTGGTGAAGAAAGCTGATGGTGCCCTGCTATCAAAACATATAGCATCTGGGGTCTTAAATGCTTGAAGGTAAATAAGTGGCCATGTAGCTCAGAAGAAAAAAAGTCCACGTGGAAGAAGCACACAAGCTTATCTGTAGGAAACTCAGTATATCCTTACAGAATGGTCATAGGGAAAAGAGGAGCCAGTCAGGGTGCAGTGTAGCAATGATGAAGCATACAACTTTCCTCTATTTCTTCAATGCTTCCTTCCCCATTCCCCACTATCATGATTCCAATTCTACCTTACAAATCTGGCTAGAGCAGAGGATGTACACTGGTGCAGATAGGACTTGGAAGCACGGGGAATGCAGGACAGATGATCCCTTCAGTACTAATGGTGAAAGTGGTCATACCAGGAGGGTGGAGGGAAGGTGGAATAGAAAGGGGGACCCTATTATAAGAATCTACATATAACTTCCTCCTTGGAGGACTGACAACAGAAAAGTGGGTGGGTGAAGGGAGACATCTGTCAGTGTAAGATATGACAAAATAACAATTTATAAATTATTAAGGGTATGTGAGGGAGAGAGGAGCAGGGAGGGAGGGGAAAAATGAGGAGCTGATAACAAGGGCTCCAGTGATGAGGACAACAAATGTACAAATATGCTTGATATGCAATGGATGGGTGTATCGATTATGATAAAAGCTGTATGAACCTCCCGTGAAATGATTTTTAAAAAATAAATTTCAAAAAATAATTTTATATACCAAGCATATATTTTTTTTATTTCTAACTCCAGAATTTTGCACATGTCATTATAATACTTTAGTTTGTCTTCTTGACCTGCCCATTGAAATTTCTGTTTAGTTCTCATAATTCAATTCATCCATTTACTTTAACTATTCCATATTCCAGAGCAATTTTCTGAGTCTCCTCTAACATAAATTTCTTTTTCTTTCTTTCCTGACTTCTTAATGACCTTAGCTTTCTTTCTATATGATGTTCTTCATGTCATCTCACAGTTCATTAAGTGTTCAGCTTTTAGTGTTCCATGAAACAAATGTGTTCTTGAATTGTTCTAGAAATTTCACTGAGGTACATCGAAGATCAAATTTTGACCCTTGTGCATTTGCTTTGATTTTATTCAACTTGAACTTATCTATGAAAAATGTGGGGTCTGTTTTGCAGTCAGTGCTCGGCCTTATTTTGGCTGATGGTTTTGAGCTTCTCCATCATCTTCCACACAGATGCAGTCATCTGATATCTGTGCTTTCAGTCTGGGTAGGCCCATGAGTATAGCTGCTGTTTAGGTTGTTTAAAAAGGCATCTGCAATGAAGAAGCCCTTGGTCTTGCGAATCCTATCACGTAATGTCCAGTTTTGCTTTTATCACTCTGGGCATATTTGCTAACTACTGAGCCTCCTTCTATGTTTTGAACTTTTATATTACAATGGCCAGTAATTCCTAATGCATCTTGAGTGTAAATTTGACCAATTTCAAAGGCAATAAGTTGATGAGATTCATCACTTTTTCTATAGTAACTTTGGTGGTTTATGGGTAAATTTGAATTTACAAGTAAGACTCAATTACATTAAATTTTAGGTGAATAGAAATTATACTATCAAAGACAAAATTGCACTTCATGAAAGATTTTGAGATATTTTATCAATGATGAATATAGTACCAGTCTTCTTAAATCTTTTACTCATGCAGAAATCAGAAACCACAGCAAGTTCTTCAATAAAGAGAGTTTAAGATGGATAATAAAGCAAACTAAAATGAAAAACAATCCTTTGCTGCAATATTGAAAGTCAGTCCTTGGCACAAGTGTGTGTGTGTGTGTGTGTGTGTGTGTGTGTGTGTGTAAAACAAAACAAAAAGCACGAGACATTTTAGGATTAAAAATCAACTCTTCCTCTAGAGCTGGGGGGTGGGAACATACAAAGATGTTGGGTTTAATACAACTTGGATGCCTAAAAGGTAGTCCTCCTGAGATGGCGTCAGGAGTCAAGGAGAGCCATCCCTTGCTGTTTGCATATACGGTTCTCTTCCACTGCAAGGTCTTTGATCCCCTCGCTTTCCATCCCTACTTCAACTTTTCTTTACCCAATGCCAGTCTCAGATTCAGCAATTTGCTTTCCATTAAGCCTCTGGAGGCATTGTGCTTACTGATGGGTTCATCTGCATATGGTTTTTAAACTGGACTGATCTCTTGTAAGATGCATACATAGCTTTGCTGAGCCTTTAGATAATATAAACTTCACAGAGTTGCTAGCAAGATTCCATGAGATATATGATAACAGGTAAGGAGGTGCATGATATAAAATATTTAGCTTACTATCAGGCACACCAAAAAGCTGATGTCATTACTGTGCTATTTATTTTAATGATGAGAGCAAAACTACAGACGATTAAGTTTCAGAGTCATCTACCTGATCCTTTACAGGTCTAGGTAGCCTGAATACATTTTACCCATGTCCCAATTAGACTAAAAGTTCTGTCAAACCAGTGACCTTCTTTTTGTTAATTAACTTAAATTAATCAATATGACAAGCATCATTGTTGCAACCATTTGAAGCATTTTACAAAATAGGATACATAATGCTGGGATAAAAAGTACTAGTGTCAAAGTTCGGACAAAAGGAGAATCTAAATGGGAAAATGAAATCAGAGTAAATGAGTTCATAAAAATTGATGCCATATAACCTCCAGCGTTTACAGTGATAGGTAGCAGATGATCTCTGAGCTACCTAATGGTCAGGGTAAAGAAGGTAATAAAGGTGACTCCCTCCATGGTGAAACTAAAGCAGAAAAACATTTTATGGAACAGAACACTGATGGGAATTTCTTTGATGCACTTATCAAAAAGTGACTGTGGTGTCCTGCAGAAAAATGCTACAAAAATTTTGATTTTTTTTAACCCCTATAGACTGGGAGCTTGATAGACTTTATATTATAGGGTCCCAGGTCACATTAATGAATATCTGTAGCTAAGACCTCCTGGCAGGCATCATAAAGATTGAAAAGAAGTGCTGGAAAGAAAATATTGTAATATCTTGCCCCTGCACCAATGCTGATTGCTTTATATGTATAAAATTCTAATTCTAATAGGATCAAAATATGTAGAAAATAATATAGAAAATTTAATCCAGTTCAAAGAATTGACATTGCTAATATTTTGCCCTATATTATAGGCCCTCTCTGCCCACTGTTCTGTATCTGTGAATTTAACCAATTGCAGAATGAAAATATCTAGGGGAAAAAAACAAATAGATAGTCAAAACTATCACCCAAAGGCTAAGAGGGAGCTCTGAGTACTATTTATGTGGTATTTATACTGTATTAAGTATTTTATGTAATCTAGACTGATTTAAAGTACATGGGAGGATTTACATAAATTATGTTATATGCACTTATGATGCCATATTATATAAGAGACCTAAACATCCATGAGGGTTGATAAAGCCCTGCCAAAAGACACTAGTTGTTTCCTGGTAGAATTCTCGTAACTCAGGTATACTCATTATTCATAGAAGTTTGGGCACTGTCATGACACTGAGGAGGGTTCAGAAGAGATTGCAGACTATAATACCCTAGAAAGAAAAGCCTGGCTTTCTAGTTCTGAAAATCAGGCAATGAAAAATGTAAGGTTCACAAGGTCCTTAGGTCTGATGTGTAGCCTTTCATGGGGATGGCCCGACCAAGAATCATTTTGTCCTGTTGTGCCCAGGCAGCTCCATGGCCAACAACCATTCTCTTCCTGGATTCATTGGGTGGTGCAAGTGGTTGATGTGGTCCACCCTTAATGGGAAGTGTGCAGATAAGTTTCTCAAAAATCATTTATTGAAAACTTTATAGGGCACAGGTCTACTCTGAAAGACAAAGAGTTCACCATGAGTCAAAACGGATTGGTGACAACATTTGACAAATATTTTAGCAGTGTATTGATTATACTTTGCATATCATTGTGTTAGTCTGGGTACATTAGAGAAACAAATTCACAGAAACTCATATATGTAAGAGAGAGTTTTATATAAAGAGTAAGTGCACATCAAGAAAGCATCCCAAACCAGTGCTGCCCAAGTCCACAAGTCCAACATTAACCTATATGTCCAGCACCAATCCACAAAGTCCCTCTCCACCTCACAAAACACATGCAATGACACCAACTGCAGAAAAGAAAGCCGAATCAGTGAGTGTGTAAGCTTCTCAGTGCTGCTAGGTGTCTCCACATGGCTGCTTCAGAATTCAGGGATGCATCAGGTCCATGTGGCTTTTCCTCAGGGATGTCTTGCAGGAAGTGAGCCTTGCAGGCTCAAGCAGGGAACAGGCTAAGGCAGCTGCACCCTGGTCCAATCATCAGATATCAAGACACCTAAGAACTAGAAAGGCGAGGCTCACCAAGCCAACTATCTATCTGTCGTTCAATTAACCTAACATGTGTTTATTGGCCAGGTTGGCACAGTAAAATTCATCTCATCATACAATCCAAATCTAAAAAGAAATATATAAACTGGTTTGGGACACTAGGTTAGAAATTCTTTGGACCTATTTTCAACACTCCATTGTTGTGGTGAGGTCACCGCCCCTCTTTGTACAAAATCCCTTTTACAGAGAGTCAGAGTTGGAAGTTGTTTGTGGGACAATTTATGCCAAGGTAGAAGATTAAGCCTATGGACCTCAAAGGTTTATGATGATCAACTTTATTATTTTTATTTTGTTTTTCAATGCCTGCCTTTATTTTCAGAGGGTCTGAATTGCCAGGGGAAATTGCCAGAAGTTCCAGGATTTCAGTTTATTCTCTTCAGCTCCCCATCTTTTTTTTCCATCATGGTTTCACAATGCTTTCTGAGAAAAGTGAAACAGAATGTAGGCAAAGGGAACACAAAACAGTCAAATGTTTAGGAGTTTTATGCTTGTGGAAATGATGCCAACTTTCCCACTTGAAATATGTTTCTTAAAAGAAAGGATTATCTCAATGTGGCACCAATGAAACGCCCTCCCATCCATTAGGTGCCCTGTAGTCATTCTTGATATAGTGCCTATGTGATATCGAAAAGTCACAACTTGTCCTAAGCTGCATTTAGGCTTTAAATCTCTCTTCTAAAGCTCTGTTTATTTTCATTAAGCCTCTTCTTTTAAACTCAGGTGATGTATTTGTGTTTGGAAATGTATAACTTTGGCTTACTTGGCTATTTTCCTCTCATGCAGATTTTATGCTGGTAAATGTTCACTAAAGGGCATTTGTATAATTACTTGTTTAATCTGGAAGCTCAACACACTTTGTATGCTGCACAATACAGCTCCCAGCTTAGGTATTAATAGTGTTTTTTGATGAATTGATGAGGTTGATATTGATAGTCAGGAGAAGAAAATGAGAATAAAGCTAGTATAGTGAAATTTAGGAACAGAGACAAAGTAGATTTTCAGCCTTGGCAGCAAAAGCCGTCTCCTCATGCTTTTATATAAATAGTATATGTATGTGGCATTCATAGCTGATAAAAATATACACTTCACTATTTGTTGTCTTAAAATAGACATTGCCTTGATCTAGATAATATTAGATAGCTAGTCTTCCTTATAAGACATGACATGTGGTAATTTCAAACGAAATCATTTCTTCTTGAAAGTCCTTGTATACAGGAGCCTCTGGTTAGGTCCTCAGCTGGTAACCACAAGTTCCACAGTTCAGACTCACTGGCCACTCAGAGGAAGAAAGTTGCTGCAGCTTGCTTCTGTAAAAACAGGCATCGTTGGAAATCCTCCTCTGTCCTAGGATCACCTTGAGTCAAAACTGATTCTACGACAACTGGTTTAACTTGTTTGTTGATTTCTAAGGTACTAATTAATAGCCCTAACAGTGGACTCAAGTGTACCAGTTATCTGAAACTGATGCAGAATCAGGCAACTTGTGTTGACAAATCAAAGTTGGTGGGACTCTAACTAGCAAGAGCAGCATCCCACAGAACAGAGGAGAAGTGCCCCTGTGGGTTCCTGAGGCTGCAGGTCTTTATGGACATAGTTAGCCTCCTCTTGCTCTCACAAAACGCATGATGCCTGTTTCTACCTGACAAATCCAGCTAGAGCAGGGGATGAACACTGGAGCCGGAAGCAGGGGTAATTTAGGGCAGATCCTTTTAGGACCAGGGGTGAGGGTGTTGATGCCAGGAAGGTTGTGGGAAGGTGGAGGAGAAAGGGGGAACTTATTGTAGGAACTTACATATGACCTCCTCTTTGGGGTATGGACAATGGGGAATTGGGTGAAGGGACACATCAGACAGTGTATGATGACAAAATAATGACAATTTGTAAATTGTTAAGGGTTCATGGGGGAGAGGGAATGGGGAGGGAGGGAAACATGGGGAACTGGTACCAGGGGCCTAGGTAGAAGAAGGATGTTTCGAGAATGATGATGGCAGCAAATATGCAAATGTGGTCTGCATACAGTCTACATATGTATTGATCATAGTAGATGTTGTATCAGCCCCTGATAAAATGATTTATTTAAAAAAAAACTGAGCGGGTGTTCCCCACCCCCACGCAGGGGAATGGACAGTGGAAAATGTGGTAGGAAGAAGACAGAGGTCAGTGTAAGACATGAAAAAAATAATAACTTATTAGTTATCAAGGGGTCACGAAGGCAGGGGGGAAGAGTAGGGGGGAAAGAGAAATTGATAACAAGGGTTCAACAAGAAAGTAAATGTTTAGAAACTGATAATGGTAACATATATACAAATAGGCTCAAAACAATTGATGTATGGAATGTTATAAGAACTGTAAGAGTCCTCAATAATTTTTTTAAATAAGAAAAAAAACTCATGATGCCACCAGAGCTCCTGCAGGACCTCTCCCTGTCATCAAGTCAATTCCAACTCACAGGGACGCTGTAGGTCTGAGTAGAACTACCCCTATGGATTTCTGAGACTGGAAATCTGTATGGGAATAGAAAGCCTCACTTTTCTCCTGGTTTTGAACTGCTGACATTGTGGGAATCAACTATGTCATCAGGTTTCTTTTCTTGGTGCATAGTAAATAATGAATAAATTACAATGGTGATCATAAATATTAAGGGTACACTTTCGAGGAAATAGTAATAAAATACTTTTAGAAATGTATTGAAATAAATACATATAGACCTTTTAAACATAAATTCAATATTTATACCCAAACAGTAAAGCCTAGGAAATTACTTAATACCACTCGTATCCTGGAATAGTTAAAAGTAACCTTCACTATATGGGTATACATAGGCTTTTCAAAATGGGCTAGACTAGTGATCCTCAAACTTCCCAATGTCATGACTCTTTAATACAGTTCCTCATGTTGTGGTGACCCCCCCAACTATAAAATAATTTTCGTTGCTACTCCATCACTATAATTTTGCTGTTGTAAAACTGGTATGCAGGATGTATTTTCATTGCTACAAATTGAACATAGGTAAAGCCTAGTGAATAATCACAAAATAATATACTGTGAAATTATATAAATAATTATATATATTATATATATTATTATTAGTGTATATTATAAATATACTGTGAAATATCTATTTCTAATGACAAATGCAATTTTTTCTTGAAGCATGGTGTGGCAGGCATGGGTAACAGTCTTCATGATGGGTCCTCGTATCTGGAGATGGATAGAGGTGCACTGTCTAGGTTCCTAAGACCATCAGAAATATGTATTTGAGGGCTGAGCCCTGGTGGCTAGTGGTTGAGTGCGGGACTGTGGCCCACTGACTTGGCAGTTCAAATCCAGCAGCAGCTCTCCCGGAGCAAGGCTGGGCCTCCCACTGCCACCAGAGGGCAGTGATGCCCCCCCAAAAGGAAGTATGTATTTTCTGATGGTCAGGTGACCGCTGTGAAAGGGTCGTTCAACCCTCAAAGGGGTTGTGACCCACCGGTTGAGAAGCCCTGGGAGAGAAGACTTGGACTCTACTCAAAGGCAATGAGTTTGCTTTTGGACTATGTGCTCCTCACCACTCTAAGCCCTCTCCCTTGTTTGAAACTCTCACAGTATCCTTTGAGGTAGTTAATTGCATATATCCTGTAAATGAAGCAATTAACCCATAGGGAACTTTCTCCAGAGTAGGGACTGTAACTGCTTGGGGGTCAAGAAATGACCTCCACCATGACTTGGCCTTTGAAACAACGTTAGTTTCCTTGGGTTTTAGAGGTAATTACTTGAACAAGATTGTCTAGTCAAATAAATATTTTAAATTAAATCCAACAGTATGGTCCTGATATATTAACAGGATAGTAGTGTTGATAGGACACTGGAATAGTTAGAAACAAAGGCCATTGAAGATGATACAGTTAGCCAAAATTTACTATTATACATTGTTCAGTGATAAATCCTTTATTTTTTTATCAAATTTGATTTCTCTTTCTTATTGACAATAATTAATAATCGGTTATTGAATCTATGCTGAATAAACTGAATAATTAAAACTTTAGTTATTGAGTTTATGCTCTGTTCTAGAAGCAGTGTTAGCATATTAGCAGCATTATTTAATTCTGTAATCTTTTTAACACACTAACCATGTCTTTTTTATATCAAATGTGCCTTGCATTTATACTTAATGAATTTTTTTAAATGGATGGGAAAACTGACATGTAGGCAGTTTGAGTAACTTGTTAATGTAAAAAACAAGCTCAAGACAGGGTGGGAATTTACTTCCAAATGATCTCATTTAAACTTTTAGCTCATATTGGATTCCAGATGCCTTAGAATGCTATACAGGCTTCTCCACTTCTCTAACCTTGCCTGCTTCTCTTGTCTTGATTTGCTTGCTTTTTCATTCTTTGACATTGACACTTCATTAATCTATTTTCTCCTATGTTAAAACTTCTCTAATTCTAAACCACATTCCCCTCCCCAGATTAATATTATTGAATTCTTGTGCTGCAATATATTTTAATTCTATTCTTTTTCTGGTGTCCTAAGATGAAACAATGAGCTACTCTAGGTCAGGAGCCAGACATTTCTTTTGCTCTGCAGTACCCAGGTAAATGTCTCGATAGTATATGTTTTATACATTAGGTATGAGTGGGGACAGGGGCAGAGTCTACCACTTAAGTAATCCAGGACTTAAGTAAGCCTTTGACATATTAAAAGTTGCAAGTAATTCTGATGAACATTTGAAGTGATGACTAATATCACTTGGATAATAAAAGATAGGTCTGTACATTTCAGATTCCAGGACTCAAAAGATTGTTAATATTCTTCTGTGTAATTTCTCTGAGAAGGTGCTCAGAGAAATTACTCAAGTAGAGGCCAATTCACAGCAGTACTTTGTTAAGGACATGTTTTCCATTTACTTAAATTGATTGGGTCCTGAGAGATATATTATGTAACACAAAATAGGTGTTTATTTGTATGAAAAATATGAAGTTTCTCAATCTAGGGAAATAATTTTACATTTAGTGTGTAACTAATCTGAGCCATACACTTAAATGGTCATTTTTCTCATAATAACTTGGTAACAGAAGTACAGGGAAACTTGTGAGAACCTGAACTCCAGGGAACTGCCTGATCTTTCGAAGTCTCCTAAAATTTTCATCTAATTACATTTTTCTCTCATGTTTTAGTGGAAACTATGGTACCACTTTGCTCTTAGTATTCTTTTATATGGGGCACATACTTCTTACTGACTTATAACACAGTTTACTTCCAAACAAGTTTAAGATGACTAACCAACTCAAGCCAAATAAAACAAGCCAAACAAAACAAATGAAGCAGCAATAACCAAGAAACCAGCAAATAGAGAAATAAAGACAATAGTAAGATAATGAAAAAAGTTTAGGAAGTATCACGTATCTGCCATGACTATACCAATGATTAAATTAGTAAAAGCTGATACTTCCTGAGTACTCAAAGGCCCTAGGGACCATTCCATGAATTTTCTACATGACAATGAATTTCATCTATATAAAATCTCTATAAGGTAATGTTTGCAATATTTGTTGTTTGCAACAAACTTTCTTACATCGAGTGGCTTGAAACAAACAATTCCTCACAGTTGTGTTGGTTGACTGGGAAGTCCTTCTGCTTGCTGGATTTGTAGTTGGCCTAGGAATCAGGGTCATAGAGCTGCTTTGAGTTGGAACAGAATCAGCTCATTTTTAATAGATTTTGACCCCTTTCTTTTCTTTTTTTGGTCTGACTTCTTCCCCAATTATACAGTGTTCAAACACTCTTACAGCAAAGTGATAAATGCGCCCAAAGGCATCCCATTTCACGCTAAGCCTCAGCCCCAAATTGTTGGCACTAGATCCCTGGGTGAGAATACCTAGCTTCCCAATTAAGTGCCTGGATATACCACATTCCCCAAGCAAGCTTACCGTCCACAGGCACTCAGGAAAACTGATGTCTGTGCCTTGGCAAGCCTGCCACTCTGTCTCATGCTCTGGCTCTTTTATGGCTGTCATTTCTCGGGTGCCCCAGCTTTCTATGCCTGAATTGCAAGGGTTGAATGTGTAAGATCTCAGGATCCAAAACATGTGCTCAATTCCAAGCTCTTCTTTCTTGTTGGCAATGAAGTCCTCACTCCTGCTCCTGGAATGGCTGATTCATACCCAGCAAGAGGGCAAAACTGAGCAATCTCTCTGTTGAAATTATAGGCGTTTACAATCACAATGAACCCTGTTAACAGTCAATCACAATTGAAATGTATCATCTACCTTCTTGTACTCTGACCTTTCAGGAAAAATTTGTTTAGTGGGAGTTACAAAGACAATGGCTTTAAGAGTTTTATTAAATATTCTGCTATACTGAAGATCCCTCTCTCTAAGCAGTTGTGATAACAATACTTCATGGGGTATAACTCAATGATAGACTTGTTAATGTGAAAGAACATCACCCAGCAGAAGTTTATAGTGACAGAGAAGGTTCGTGAAGCTACCAAGAAAAGAGAGTCCAGAGAGGAGAAATCAGAAGAATAGTCCTAGAAATTTGTGGAAAAAATATGTCCCAGAGACTTGTTCCAGAAATACATGTGTCTTACAACAGAGGAGTCAAAAGAACAGAAATATGTAGAAACCAGGAATGTAAGGTCATTGTCATCTTTGGAAATTTACTTCATGGATGGTACAAGTGGTCTGTTCTCAACTGCAACCCTAAAGTCTGGTGATTCCAGTCCAGCCAGTGACTCCACAGAAGAGAGTCCTGGTATTCATTTCCTGTAAGCTTATAGCAAGAGATCTTATGAGGAAATTCTGTTCTATTATAGTGGAGAAGTTATGAGTTGAAATCTATTTGATGACAATGGGCTTAAAAACTTTTTTTAAAAATTTGATGCTGTTGGAGAGAGTACTTTCTTTACAGTTTTAGGGAGGGAAACCCTGGAGGGAAGCCCGGGGTGGGGGGGGAATGATTAAATTTATGATTTAAAATTTTCAGTTTATGTAAGAGTAAGATAAGAGACTTCAGCCAATAGGAAATTTCAACTTGGTAGGTCTGGAACATGATGCAGGCATTATTATGCTAAATATCCATATCAGAACTGTGTGAGGTCAACCACATTTTGAGAAATACCAGATTTAATAGAAAATGAAAAGCAAAGGTCACAATCTCATGTCATGTGTCAGTTAGCTCGTTGGCAAAAAATAGGTGATAGACTTGAAAGTCCAAAATTATGAAAAACTTTGGTTCTTGATTTTAGGATGTGTATATCTGAGTGCATTTATAGGTAAAGGACAGTTGTTAATAGAACATACACTCATTCAAGGAGAAATAGATGGAAAAATTTCAAGAGGAGGTGAGATGAAATATTATAAGATACATAGTTTGAGGACATTTGTCAGCCTCACTGGTATGCATCACCATTAAGCATGTATAGTCCTTCCAAATCCTAGAACCTTTCATAAGGCTATATTGGCCTCTTGCCCAGGAACAAATGCTGTATGAAACCAGTTTGATAGACCATGGCTACCAAAGATAAAGCTGTATTAAGAACATCATTTGTAAGTTTGTTTCTTTTCCATTTTCTCTCTCTTTCCTTGCCTTGATTAACTAGTTCATTGACTTCTACTTTCGGGGTAGTGTCTAATCCCCCACCTACTAGCTACTCACTTCATGAGAGTTACAGCCTAGCCTAGTGGATGTCATGTGGAACTAGTCATGTGGATTGAGCTGTCATATAATTTGGTCTGCCTTTTTCCAATATCTTTCTGTGTTGTATTACTAGACAATGCTCAAAACTGAGTCTCTTGTATCTGAATCACTTGGGGAGTGGCTGTAAAAAGTGGAACATGCTGTGTTTAAAGCAAAGAAATATTAGCCTTGACTAATACTCCTGGCTATATCACAATTTTTTTCACACCCTTTGATTGTGGATTCAAATCCTTGGACTACAGTCTATTCCTAGATACCAGAGAAGGACTGCTATATTGTTCTAGATAGAATCATAGCATGTTATGCTGACTTGATCCTTGTATTACATGATATTGAGCCACTCTAGTATGATTGGAGAAGGGAGGGGATTGTAGACAGCAGGACTGAATTTCTGTGGCAATTTATCTTAGCTTCTAATCACATGTATTTTGGTTCATTTCTTAGGTAAATCTGGTGCAAAATGCCTCTTTAGAGTATGACTTTGAGAGAGGGTACACTTGACCCAAGCTATGGTGTTTTCCATTGCTTCATATGCATATGAAAGTTGGACATTGAATAAGGAAGACCAAGGAAGAATCTTTGCATTTAAATTGCATTGTAAGAAAGAATGGGTACATTTGAGTTGTAGTACTAGTGAGGAATATTGAAAATACCTTGGAGTATTCTAAGGACAAGTCAATTGCTCTGGAAAGAAGTACAGTCAGTGTCTTCCTTAGAGGTCAGGATGCTAAGGCTTCGTCTTATGTATTTTGGGCATGTTGTCAGAAAAGACCAATCCTTGGAAGGACATCATTGCTTGGTGAAGTGGAGGTAGAGTGAAAAATGAAGAAGACCCTCTTTAAGACAGATTGACCCAGTGGTAACAACCACAGTCTCAAGAATAGGAACAACTGTGAGGATGGTGTAGAACAGTGCCATATTTGTTCAATTGTGCGTAGGGTCACTATGGGTCAGGGCCGACTTGATAGTGCATAACATTAATATCTTACTTATTCCAGCTCAGATGAGGGGTCATCAAAATTTTTGGATCAATCCAATATCAACCTTAGGAAGGAATCCGCACACTTTTGAGGAATGAAAGACATGCTAAAAGGTGATACTCTGAGATTACATAATTCAGTCAAGTTCCTCCTAGAAAACGTAACCTGTGCAAGAATCCTCTCTAAGTGACATCATTTTTTTATTCTCATATTCTGTATTTTCAATTTCTTCTTATTGACACCTTCTCTTCAGACTTTTAGCTTATTGAAATCTGTTTTAAAGTCCACTTTCTCTTCTGGCCTTTGGATAAATTTTTTGTCTCCCTTCAATCTCTACATGTTTCTCAACTGACGATAAATAAATTTTGGATCCACCATAGCACGGAAACTGCTGTTGCTAGTCTCCAGTGATCTTTCTTATAATAGATTCAATCAACACAGTTCTGTCTTTATCTTATTTAGCATTTTGGCAACATGGGATACCACTGAACATTTCCTGGAGTGTCCTGAAATATTTCTTGCTTTATTGCTGTTAGCTTCTATTGCTGGTTGCGACTGATTGTGTGGGCAAAATAGAACTGCTTCATACATTTTTTTAGGCTACGGTGCTTTGGAAATAAAATTTTAAGTCCAAGCTTCCATGGCCTTCTGGGTGAATTTGAACCATTGTTTTGGTTTATAGTTGAATTTAAGCTTTTATTCCACTTTCAAAACAAAGTCTATGTCCTTTTCCTAATTGCCACTCAACTCTTCCATTGAGGCATTGAACAGTTGGCACATATATCCATTCTTTGAGGGAGTGGGGCTTTGTCTTCCATCAGGGCCTTCTCTTGTGCACCTCCATCCATTTGCTACTGCCCCTTACCTTCTCACATGATAACTCCAACCTATCCTCTAATGTTCCCCTGACACATCCCTGTTTGGGTTCTCGCAAGTCTGCACGAGCTACTTCTCCTACTTACTGCCATAGCACCTCATTTGGGACTCTTTTGTCACCATTTTTCATGAACTCTTTATATGACTATATCCTTCATATAAGCTATGTGAGGGTAAACCTAGTGTTGATTGTTTATCCGAATTAACCCTGGGCCTAGTTTCCTCACACAGTCAGGCACAGGGTATACATGCAAACTATATTTAGTGAATAAATGAAAAGAGCCACACCAATTACACATTAGGAATATGGAACCTGTGATAAACTTAATTAAACATATCATAGGACATGATCTTGATAGCATATTTTTAATTGGGATGATATATTCACATAGTTTGCAATAAAGGGCAATACAAGCATGGAGGGGGAAATGGTGCTGCAAATAATATACAAGCTAAGAAAAGCAAGGTATCACACCAGATATGTGGAGAAGTTCACAGAGGAAAAAAGGAGTAAACTTATTGGAAGATGGTACATGTTTTAATCGTGAGATACAAGAAAGGTCATTTCTGAGAAGGCCATAGTGTAAAACAAACTCTTTTGTTTCATTCCGTTGAAATATAAAAAAGGTCCTCTGGACAAAAAAGAGGAGAAATGACGTGAAAGGTTGGTGTTATGTGGAAGGTCTTAAATGAAAACAATAGCTTGAGCTTTGCTCTTAAGTAAATGGGAAGCCACGAAAAGATTGAATTTTGCATTTCCCCCCACATGCTGACATGAAGGATAAAATTATTAACCACTTTTCCCTTTCCCTTTTGCAAACAGTCCTCAATGCATCCCACTCATTCACTGGGCTCCACCTCTAACAGAGATCGTCTATCTCAGCGCGGTCCTGCAAAATAACTACTTCACACACCACGTCTGTGTATGGAATGAGGGTCTTGGAGGAGGTTTTGTTGGCGTTTGCTTTAATTGTTGCTGATTATATTTTGCCATGATGTTAAACAACGAGCGCTTTCTTTGCAACAGTTTCTCTTTTTAAGTGACAATTCAGAGAATGGAATTGGCATAAAACATCCTTAGGCAGTTGTTGACGACACTAGAGGAACCCAGATGCCATGATGGGTGGGTGGCTTCTTAGGCTGCTCCTTGCAATGTGGGCAGTTCCAGCACACCCATGAGACCTTCTGTCCCTTTGAAGAGATACAGCCTCAGAAACCCATAGGGTCCTTGGCATTGATTTTGGTTGCGGCTTTTGGTATGGATCTAAGTTTAATTCTAGGAAAATGCTGTAAGAATTCTCTTTTGGTCGTATTAATTTTTGTAGAATGCTCTCTACAGAATTCTAGTGTGTATTTTAGCCTATAGGAGTTGACTCTTTAACATTATTTATAAGACAAGGAAGTGATTTTCTAAATCTTGATATGCCCTTAAGCACTAATTCTGTGGTCCAGATATTATTTACATATGCTAGTTGCATTGCACGTCATCATTTCACAGTTTCATGGTTCTAAATGAGCCTGTCATTGGAACTTTGCAGATGCACTCATTTTGTTACGTTCGTTGGCCTAAGGTCTCTTTCCAAGAGTTGTTGATTCATTCTTCTTTCCCAAGTCTTCAGGCTTTCGATCCCACAATCCCACTCCTGCACTGCAGAACAGACACATTTGCATGACTGAGGTATTCAGGGCCAAGTACTCTACAGAGGCCTCCTAATGTATTCTTAAAATGCTAGCTTTGGGGTGCCTGCCCTAAACATGGCTGGGAGGACTATAAATAGCAGCTTCTAAGCGATAAACCATATATTTGAAGTTTCCTAATAACCACCGGCACTGATTTCCTCCCCTCTCCTTCGACCCTGGAGTACCTCGAGTGGGGAAGAAAGAAAGGAAGAACAAGAAAAAGAATAGTTGCCAGCCCACTTAACCGAGAGCCACTGCTCAGGTCTGCTCTAGCACGGAGAAGAGGTGATGTGTATTGGATATTGAAATTTGAATTTACATCATATAAACCTTAAAAAAATCTAAAGCATTTTCCAAAGTGAGTGACATTTGAAGTGAACATGTCAGAAAAATTATTGGCTGTGTTAGAAATAGGAGGAGACATCAGAAATTCATGTAAAAATGGAATGGAAAGATAATGAAATGTTTCCACACACTTTTTGAAATCCTCTTCCAAGAGCTATCAGGAAGAGGACCACAATAGTGGAAGAAAAATCAGTCACTTAGAGTTTGCATCCACTCCAGTCCAATTCATTTAACGTGCCTGCAGTATTGCCTCGGATTGGGACATTATTAGCAGCATCTTTGTGGCATAGAACCAATCATCCTTCAAGCAGTCTTAATTCCTCTTTCTTCCCCATGCCCAGCTTTTTCCTTAGACTCCACTCCTGTATCCTTCATTTCTTCTCTTTTCCTACCCTTATTCCCTCATTCCATTCATCTCTCCTTTCCCCTCACTTGTTCACACATCTCGAGGCAATTGTACACGTGGGCACTGTTCAAGGTGAAGAAAAATGGATGGTAGGGATATGGTAGCGAATAGTTCACCAGAAGTGAAGAAGACCGATGGAAGTTTTGCCTCCATGGAGTCTACCTCCTACTTTGATGAAATAAAAGTAATGGCTCTGAGCAGAGACGGAATGGAATGAAAAAGTGTGCTATTAGAAGATCTGGCTCCATGTAGAAGGAAGAGAGAAATTGTAGAAGGAAGGGTGAAATTGGCAATCTTTAACAAGAGCGGGAATCTTTTCTGAGGACATGATGGCAAGAACTGTGCAAATGTGCTGTGCATACAATAGATATACGTATTGGTCATGATAAGAGTTGCATGAGCTCCCAATAAAATTATTTTTTAAAAAAGAGTGGGAATCAAAGGGACGGAGGAGTGGACAAAATTTTAAGTGTCAAAATATTGACTATAATGCAGGGCATTGAGTCTTCTGCTTTATTGTAAGCATGATGCTGAAGTCACTGGAGAGTTCTAACCAGATCGTTTGTATTTTACCTCTCAAAAACTATTTGGTGGAGAAAGTAGGACAACCACATCACTTAGAAGGTGACAGTAGTGAGTAGTCCAGGCAAGAGAAAATAGCTGCCTTTACTAAGGAGGCAGAAATGGATGCAATTAGATATGGTTTAACTTTTTATTATAGCTTGAGAATGGAGTTGGAAATATTTGCTAATGGATTATATATGAGACATGCAAAAAAGAAATGATTCCAGCATGATTCTTAGGTTTGCTTTTCTGACTGGCAGAGCAATGGGAGAGTCTGGTGTCATTTTCAGTGGTGTGACCACAGAAAGAACAGATTTGGGGAAGGTGGAAATCAAGAGTTCGGTTTTGTGACATTTAGGTTATTTCCCTATTAAGCATGCTGTGTGTGAATATGAGTAGGGTATCCACTGCTATTGAATTTATTCCCATATAGATATCCATATAGATCAATAAAAATAGATAAGTAATTTAATAAATAGGTAATCACTTCATGTCTAGCACATGAAGTATACTTATTATCCATCTCAAGATCACTTTATTTATTCAAAATTAATATTCCATCAGAAGCATCCAGGGTCCAACATTTCATAGGTTTCAATAGGACTCAGGAAAGAAATTTCTATTTGCCCTTTGTGAGAAACACATAAAACTGTTTGCTGCAAATGAAACTTCTGCGATGACTCCCTTTATAGATGGTGAGACATTTATGGTTCAATACCATTTTAAATAATTTCATTTTATTTGTAGTCATTCTGCATTTTTTAACTTAAACATTCATAATATCTGTGGAGGAAAACGTCAGCTAGAGAGTAATATTTTTTAAGATAGTACAGAGAGAGATTTCACTAAACAGGATGATAAATATTTTAAACTAATACCCTCTAAAATTTCACTTTAGAAACATGAAACCATTTGGGGAATATAAATGTGCTGTACAAAGCTTTTGGCTAAGCAACTCTAAAGCCACAGATTCCTTGTTAACTAAATGCTAAAGCAATGGATAAAAAAAGTATGATTGATTTAATACCCTCCTTTTCCTTGTACTTAAACTAGACAAAAATTTGGATCAGAAAGACAATTTTATCTTTTAAGCTCTTGAAAAATTTGAGTCATTGATATTAGCATGTGTTAATCAGATGCAATCGAATTTTGAAATTTACTTTCCTCAAACTTCAGGTCGTAATGAAATGAAATAAAATACTAAGTATTTTTAAAATAATATTTCATTAGAAAGTCACTGCATAATATTCCAGGCTGCCTTTATTCACCTCAGCTTTATAGACCTAAGCTCTGGGTTTTTTAATGCTTTGACAGGTGTTAGAATGTATAGGTTTTATGATCATGATGGAGAGCAATACAATAAGGTTATGAACATGAAGCAACTGACAATCAAGAATCAAGTGATTTCATAGTGAGTTTTATTTGGAACTTCCAGGTGATCTTATGCATAAACTTTGGAGAAGTCAAATATCACAAGGGATGTCTAAAATCATTGTTTGAAAGTCTGTTTTGTTCTTAACTGTCAGAGAATGTAAAAAGTCAGCTGTGGTATTTTCAGAACTATCCAATTTCAAATGCTCTTTTATTGCTTTTATGACCAGTTGCTTGACAACATATAGATATGGTTACTTCAAGTGAATGTTTCTGGCTCTTGGTGTTGGTGTGTTTTATGGACACATACTGATATGCGGTGGTGTACAACCTGAACATTTTAGACTGACTTCACTGCTTTGCATTTTTATAACTCAAAGTCTTGCATGACACCCTTTTCGAATTCTATTTTTGAGGGAAGATTTACTTATAAGATATCTGATATGTTGCATGTACTCCAGTAGAGATTTGATGTTCATTAGGCATGCTATATAATTTAAATTTTTTTCTGGATTCATGTATTAATATGGCCACTCGAGTGGCCTTTGGCTTTATAAATAAGTTTTAAAACTGCAAAATAAAATAGTTCTACAATGGGTGATTTAAAAAACTTTCAAAGCCATAAAATCTCAAAATATGCATATGTTTTAATACTTAGTGGCTATGAGCTTTAATTTCTTGTTGCCTCTTCTGTTAATGGTGTTAATTTGGGCAATGTTTGGAAATACATACACACCCCTTTGTGTTATTCCTCTGTGTTTATCCATTTTTATAGAAGATTTTGTCCACATGGGTCTGAACATACTTTTATAGGATGTTCACCCACTGTTCAGGCTGTGGAGCAAATTGGAGAAATATGCATATAAGCAATGCTTTTTATTGCATTTTATTTATTTCATGGGCAATAGTTATTGGAGAGAAAATGGTAGCAGCAATAGGAAAAGAATAGAAGAAAAGTGCAGTGATGAACTTAACACACACATGTATGCAAATGACGGGGATTAAAATAACCAATGATTAAATCTAGGTTTAGCAAATACCTTGAAGCCCAATGTTTAAGATGATTAACTTGGCCTAGATACTCGGAAGACGATTCCAATTTAAAGCAGTTATATGTTTGAACTAAAAACAATATTCATGGCAGTCCTAGGCAATTTTGAGAGATTTTTTTTTTCCTTTAAGAAAAACACCGCCTGGTGGATCACCACGTCCAGATTTGTACAAAGGAAAACTAGTTTAGAGCTGAGACGGGGAGCTGATACATTTCAAGGAGGACTGGCCGGCTGCTCTTGTGAGCGGTGACAGATCTCTGTGAAATACAATCCTGATTAAAAATGCATGTGTGAAACCTCTTCGAATAAAGCGCTGTATCCAACAGCATTCTTTTAAGCTCCTGCCTGTGAGAGAAGAGTCATGTTGACCCTCCTGTACTGTTCGTCTCCTCATTTGCTGGCCACCCAACATTTCTGATTGAACTCTTATCGATAAGTTGAAACTTAGGTATTAATCTCATGACCTGTCCCTCTCCATTTGTGTTAGAGACGTTCATGACTTTTAGGATTCTGGGTTGTATTCCAGTTTGCATGTGTGCACATAGACAAACCCTGGCTCTCCATCATGGGTCTCCAGCAAAAGCATATCCTACTGAAGGCAGAGTTGTGAGTTGAATGGACAGCGGTGACAAATATATAGGTCTTTACTACTGCAAAGGCATGTAAGTAAGGAAAAGGCACCTGGGTGCAACTCCTTCCCCCAGATGAATGACTCTTCTGTTGCAACTCTTTTGCTTAGCCAAAGCTTTAATCATCTCCTGAGCGATTTTAATAGAGGACATGTAAGTGAGTTTTCTTTATTTGGGGGTTTAGATCGGAGAGAAGTCGGTTGCAAACCTCAGAGGCTGAGGCTGAGGGAGACCTGTCCAGTAAAATCAAAACATGTACCTATGGAGATAGCTGGGGAGAGCAGAATTGCTTTTGTGCCTGTGAATTTCCGTTATTACCCTGGTGTGGTTTTTAATCCTATGATAATCTTCATGGGTATCTAATGAAGATGATCTTTTTTTGTTGAAATAAAAAATGATTGCATAAACTCGATAGCTATCCACTTATTTTAAAACTGGAGGAAATAAGAGATTCACAAGAAAATCAACAAAGTGACTCAACGGAGTAACACAGAATGTGATGTTAAATGTATAGAGCTGCATGACTCTTGAGCTAGTGATCAAATTGGAATGCACACATGCAGTCATGTACCCACACATACAACATAGACACAAACATATGATAGACTTGCACACAAATATGTATGCACACACTTTTTAGGTCGAAGATTTGATCATGTTTATCAGACACAAACATAATGGGCTTCTTCTAGGGACACCATAGCTTTGTAATAGATGCCATTTGCTAGACCATCCTGAATATTTCCTCTGATGGCCATTTTAAAAGATAGAAAGGACTTTGTTTGAGAGTATTTAAAAGCAAATGGTCACCTGATGTTTTCTACATAGTAATAATTCCTGGTAAGCACACGTTCTGCTCATTTTTCCAGAGAAAATTCAGTTTTATGAATTTATCTTCTGCTGAATATGTGTGCGTAGAAACAGTGGCCTCTGTGAATTTCTTTGTGTCATCTCATCTTGTGTAATATAACACTTCTAGTCTCTTGCCACATTGGTCACCTATAGTTTTTATTGAAAAATAAAAATTATTCTGTGGATGCCCTGCATTTCACTCACCAGTACCATGTTTCTTCTTAATCATTTATTAACCAAAATATCCATATTTCCACAGTTCTGATCTAGTACAATCAAGTGAGAAGGTGTGAGGAATAATGTATTTGCCTTCTTTCAGGCTTCAGAATGGATGATATTACTGTGTGCATAGTTATTTTCTGTTTTTACTTAATTAATAAAAATGCATTGAATATTTATGGGTAATAAAACTGTGATCGTAAATATTCAGTTTCAGTTGGAAATTGAAATAAAGATAGTTTGAGGGATGATTAAGTATTTGCCTTAGATTTTATATTTAAATGGTATATGATATCATTTTGTCTAGATAGCTCTTCCCTAATATTTGTTATATTTTTAAAAGGATCAATTCCTCCTTTGGAGCTAGTACCTTTGAAAACGTGCTATAAAACATACAAATGAAAAGCAATACCTAATTTACATTTTGTAGGCTTCCTAAAGTGCATATAATTATTTTTGACGAGTACAGTACATCTTTTTTCAGTCAGTATATAAAGCATGAAATATTAGGCTGAATTGTATAACAAAATATGGTAAAGGTACAAAACAATGAATAAAAGAATATCATTGAGAACAACAACAAAAAGCTTTCGAAAACCCTTAAGACCTTGAATAATTTTTCTAATCCCCAGTGCCTTTTAAAAGGTGAAACTCTCTTCTCCTTTTTTTAAAAAATAAAATTGTCAACGACTTTTCTTTAGATTTATTGAAAGTCCCTCTTAGCTGATGTTTCTTTCCTTCGTGTTTCAACAATATGCAAAGCCTTCTCCTGTATTATAGCCCCCATACACGGAAATGCACTGATAGAAGTTTGCTTAACTATGAATCTGATCACCTTTATATGATATACTATGTCTGGGTCAAATGTAAAGTGACTAACACACGCGTAATTTCCTTTTCAGCATTCTCTCACTAAAAAAGGCTTAGGTGTGTTGAAGTGACATTTAATTTAGTCTCATCATTCTCTATATTTTCTTTTATTTACAATAAATTCTCTTGCTATATTGCATCTATGTTAATGTATGTTTTCTTACAAATTCTAAGGAGAATTCTGGCTCTAATTTATTTCCCATTGTGCAGATGATTTAAATAGAGTTGTAATACCATTGATCTCCTTTCTTAGTAACAAATATAGACAGCAAGTGTTCTGAGATTTATGTATGGAACGAGAATTCAGAAATGAGTTTCCAGTATTCTTTTTGATTTAAAATTAATCACCAATTATTAACTTAAAAAAATCACAATGAGAATTAGTTTTCTCAGGCTGCTATTTAGTTCATTCTGGTTATTATAAAACTTTAAGTGGATATCAATGTTTTTGAGCCAACATTTCTAGTAGAAAAAGATCCTCAAGTGTTCAGAAGCTCAAATTCTGTGTGTGTGTGTATGAATTCATTTTTGATGCAAGCAAATTAAAGAAAACAATTTAGTCTAAATGTCTGTCAAAATTCCCTCTGATATTCTTGTTGTCCATTCTGCAGATCCTTAAATATTGCTATAGTAACTTATCATATATATTAAAATTCAGTGGCTTTTAGTAAGTTGCAAAGGCAAAAATAAATAGGATAGAAATCACTCACATTTAAAGCACAACGTTTTTAACTAAACATTATTAGACATCTGATATTTCTAAGGCCAATTTTCATTCTCTTTAAAAGGGTAATCTGTAAAACAAATGTGTTTAAGAAACACCAAAAAGCCATAGCTTTAAAACCAATTCTTGCTCACTAGAAACAAAAATCCATCACAATTATACACAGCTGTAGGCATGGCAGTGCGACAGAAGAATGAAAGAGGAGAGAAAATGTTTCAAACCTTAGAAAATAGTTTACTTCAGTGCCTATACCCCTACATGTTTAGCTCTTCATTCTGAAGGACAATTTTAAACAGTGTTGCTTTGTGCATAATTTGGAGTCTAATGCTTCCACAGAATTGTATTCCTGGACAGAGAAATCATGGTCTTTCCTAACTCTAGTTGTTTAATAGCTGTAAACCTACAGGTCTTTCCAAGAAAGGATTTGGACTCTCCTCTTGATGTCCTTATCTGGGGCTGTTTACCTCACCATCAAGCACAATCTCATAGAGTGCCCTCAGCAGACAGAATGTTAATCAGAAAGAAAGAAACCCAGGGTGGAAGACCTGAAAGGTGACCCTTGTTCTTGATTTCTATTACACATTTCATATAAAGCAACTGTGGGTTTCACCGGGTGTTGGTGATGATTGTTTGAGTAACACACCTAGAATTCAAAGAAATATATTTCTTCTGAGTATTCACACACAAGTAACACCCTATACTGGCCCAGACAGAGTCCTTAGTTAAATCATCAGTTTGTTAACTGCTGTTTGCAAGGTAAACCCTCCCCCTGGAATGAACTTCTTTAAAGCAAAATGAAATAAAATAAAGGTAAGTAAAAGTAAATAGATTTTCCTATTGAAAGTTATTACTTCAGGAATGAAGAAGATGGATATTGATCGGCGCATCCTTTGCCATTACAGTCAGGTCCGCGTGGATCGCGAGGACGCTTTATTCTAAGCAAACAGCCATTTTCTCTTCTGACATGGGATTCCAGGGAGAATTGAAAAAAGTAAAAGGTTTGTAAAAACATTTTTCTGTCCTTCTTACAGGGACAATTTATGTTGAAGTAACAGTTTCTGAAATATTTGCACCTGTTATTGATTTATTTCTTCTTTGTCATGAACAATCTCCCGCTTTGTAATACGGTTATTTTTGTCAACTGATTTAATAAGTCATTTAGAAATATATATATGATACATATGTATATATATACATTACAGATCTCAATGGATTCACATAGGAAGCATATGAATAAAAGAAGCATGAATATGTCATCTGTTCTCAGGATGAATATATCAAGGTGTTTTCTGGCGTAATGACAGTTATGACATTCATTTTCGACACTAATCAAGGTACAGTAACATGATGAGCTATTGTCATGAGATTGCAAGTGGAATTTTAAATCATTAAAGTCCCCATGGTTTCTGGTCAAATGATCTTCCCATTTGACCTTGGGAGTCTGTGGACTGGAAAACAGAAATGAGGGTGAGTAACATAAACTTTGTGTATTTGAAGTGTCATTTACTCCCACCAAACATGGAGTTAAGTGTTTGTGGACTACAAAGCAAAGACAAGTTTTAAAAAAATCCAGTACATCTGAAAAAAAAAACCTTCAGTTTATATAAATGAGTATTGTTTTAGCTATAAACTACAAATGTGTACCCCACTCCCTAGATAAGCCTGAGTGTGCCCACCTATCCAGTATTCAATTGTTTCCTACTAAAAAATCAATATGTCTGTGATTTCTTTATAGTTCACTCACTGTTTATGGAAAGGGATTAATGTTTGACCCCTTCTTGCCTTCATGACTTGAACCAATTACTCTAGAATAATTTTTCTGGTTTAACTTTTTATCACATCTTCTGACATTCTGGTGAATAATATTTGACAGCTCTGAACATCTGCAAAAGTTATTGTTATCATAACTTGAGCTCAATGGAACTACCGTCGCGGATGCTCAGAAGATCAGATTGCACGACAGAGTAGGGACACACTTACATTTTTAAAAGCTTGATTCCTCCCCACCCCCCCACCACAGGAATCTTTACTTAGCTTGATCTAACAAAGGGAGACTGTCCAAAAAAAAAAAAAAAAAGACACCTTGAGGTAGAAAGACATTTTCATTCTTTACAGGGGAAGCACCAAAGTATTTTTCACTTTGAAATTTTATACAATATTGTCATGCAGGAGACTGCTTTTAATCCCCTCTCTCCATCTATTTTTCCCTACCAGAATAAAAGAAAACAAAACAAAAATCCTTGGAAGCGGTAAAGCTGCAAAACAGCTTCAAGCATTATAGCTTTGCAACTGATTTTCGCTCAAAGTCTGTCCTGATTTCTTATTCAGCAGGAGCCCAGCGAAGCGGGTGTGTTGCATTCTCCTTGAAGGCAGCAATGGAGAGAAAATGCAGTTAGTCATTTATGTGCATATAACAATATAAATCGCTAAGATTAAGGGGAATCATTTTGGGGAGAACCACAATTTTGCAACCAAAGGCACTTAAATAATTACCTTTTTAAGCAACTTTTATTGACTATGCAGAAGGATAAAAAGTAATCTTACTTGTTTTAAATGGCATACAGCAACCAAATGCCATTAACAGAGTGTTACATTTCTTATTTCACTAAGATTGTTGAAGCTTACCAGAAAGAGATAAAAAATGTATAAATTCAGGAACACTGGCTAGTAATAACACAAACCATTGTCAGTGGACTCCTACTTTCTCCTGCCAAAATATGTGGAAGCATGCATGGATTGTACTAGATTAGTAAGAGGGGCTCGTTTCCGTGGCATTAGCCAGGTATCTTAGCAACAGGACCATACCAGATTCTAGCAGTGCTCTGTGGTGGTGCATGTAATATCCTGGACGTAATCTGTATTTTAATTTTCTTTGGATTGTAGTGATATTACAGATACATGTGTTCAGTTATAGATCTTTATTTAATAAGAAGAATGCCTTAGCTGAAGATTTGTACTCTGCCAGGAGTGGCCAACTCACAATAATGTTGCTAGCGGTTTCGTCCAGGTACTGTCTTGCCTCACATTTCAGATTGACAGGAAAACTTACTCCCTTCATTAAGATGTGCCTCATAGTTCATATCTTTATGCTGTGGAGAGGAGGATGCTGCTGGAATTCATAATACTAAGAACGTTATTTAATGTCAGATAGAATGCAAATTGCTCGTACAATTGAAATGTCATCTAAAACATGCCACCGTATGCAACACCACTTTATTATAAGTCACTGAGAGCAATATCTTAAATTTGGAATTGCACTAATCCTTCATCTGCTTTGTTTACCTTTCATCTATAATAGAGATGTCGAATTTCCTCCAAACTGGATTTGCATGTTTTAACTGCGTGCTCGCACAGCTGAAGAGGTGTGGGAGAACTGTGTATGGGGTACTTCCTCTGATTTTCATGTCTTTGTGTTGTTTGTTTAATGCAAATTAACAGCAAAAGATAGCTTTCAAATACAAGACAAAATGCCACGTCAACCCTTTGGGGGAAAAAAAGCTAAAGCTTATGGAAGAACATTTGATTATTTAAAGGACAAATTATAATACAAATATGCTGTCAGTTTATTGGTAATTGATTTTCTTGCTAATTTGGTTTCATAGGGTACTTTGTTTCATTTATGATAAGTGAGACAATAACAATTTTATGATAGTCATCCCCCCCAGGCATAAGTTATTGGATTCTTTTGTTATACATGTTTGGGAGAAGAGGGCAGAACAATTACCTTCCCCAAACAAGCTTTTGTGACATAAAAATATTGCTTGTACACAGGGAACTTAAATTTCATTACTAAGTTTGCACCCAAGGTAGATATATTTTTCACAGTACAATGTAGGTCCCAGATATCTCTTTTGTCTGTGTTTCATGGGATTTTTCCCTACACAATTAAATTTTTACCAAAAGGAGAGGTGTACCAAGAGAAATGGGGAGAACAGAGTTCTTTTTATCAAACCCATTTTATTGGGAGTTAATACAGATATCATATCATCCCATAGTTCAATCACATCAAGTTATATTGTACAATTGCTACCACAATCACTTTCAAAAGATTCTTTCCTTCATGAACAAAACCTTTCCCCTCCTATCCAATGTACTTTCTACATCATCCTCAGCTTACCCCAAAGAATTTTAGCTCTCAGTAATACGAATATCCTGGGATAGGCTGTGGTAGAGTCTGTTTTTGTTTGCAGAAAAAAAATTATCTGATGTTTTTATTATTCATAACATAATAGTTTAAGTTTTGACTTAAACTACTAGAGATTAAGAACACTGCCATAGAATATGTTTCTCATGGTGAATATTAGTGGCAGAAAACTAAACTAAAAGGAATCTGTCCCTAAATTAGAGTCACTTCCACTGGCAATATAGTTAACTGCCATTTGGTATATAGATTTGTATAACTTTTGAAAAATTGATTTTTAATGACACACCTCAGTAGCTCTTAAACTATGGGCTTAAGATAGCCATTTAATACTGCGATGAACATAATGCTCTATTTGACAGTCACCTGCACTTTCATATCTCCAGTAGAGTTGCTCAGAGGATGGCCTGAAGAACCTGTCCCTGAGAATTTTCTAGGTATTTCATGTGTGTCTGTGTAAGACTGGTATTTCATGTGTGTCTGTGTAAGACTGGTATTTCTGACCTTCCATTCTAAAAATCTTCAAGGATTAAAAAGCAGAGAACAAATCAAAATTCCAAGAATTTTATCAGTACATTTGAGTCAGAGAATCATTGATTTAAAACAGCACACTGTGATAAAGAATAACCTAAATTTCCACAATAAATTTTGGCAAATTACACCATTATCTGCTGACAATAAAGAGAGAATTAGAAATTTTATTGGAAAAAATGTGAACAAGGAAAATAAACCTTGGGACTTAAAAAAAAAAAACCCAAACAAGCACAATTTGTCACTAGTAGAAATTATATCCAGGCATCTTAAGTGAGATTGCAAGGTGGTTTCCCAAAGTTCATGGGAAAAATGTAATTAGGAGATGGTACTTTTTCAAAAGAGATTTAATCTCTTTGTATTAATTAGGAATCTCATCTTCTAAAATCTTATGAGGTGATATGTTTTATCTTCAGAGTTCAATTTTATTTTTTAGATTTTCTTAAACTATGATCATTCAATATATGCTTTGGCCAATAGATAATATAAATATATGATATTTAAAGGTGAATCAAAACCAGCAATCATTGCCTTTCATTTGTTTCATTTCTCCTAGTTTTTCACTTAGCTTTGATCTGGGCACTGACTTTGCATTCAGAATTACATTTGGGTTGTTTTCTATGTAATTCTTGGTGACCAGGGGAAATCTTGCATGTATCAGAATCTTGAGTCCAAGGCACCCCCGAATTTTGTGTGAATTAAATACAGAAATCAGTTAGCAAGCCATGAATTATACAAGTTGGGCTCCATGAAAATAAAGTAGATTTTTGAAGCATCTGGCTATCCCCCTAGTTAGCATTTGCATGTGTTTTCTACAATGGAAAGGCACAATTCCAGGGATTGTCAAGTCTCAAGCTGATCATGGCACTGGGCTTTAGTTGCCAATATTCTAGGGAGTAAGTTCTACTCTGTTCTGGAGGATCCTTAAGAGTCAGAATTGACTACAGGGCAGTGTGTTTAGGCATTCTCTGCTATATCATTGTACATGCAATGAACATAGATAAAAATCAAATAAGGAAAACTTTCTAAGCCTCACAGTAAATTGGGAAACATTACCTAGAAGGATTGATTTGACATTATAACTTAAAGTTAATCATAAATAACCCTTTAAAAAAATCACAAAAACTCCTATTTGGTGACTCCTGAGTCATCAAATTACATCTACTACATTGAATTTTTTTTTTGCACAATTGTTGCAGCTATTTAACCTCCTGCACTTAGATCCTCTTCATTTTCTTCAAATTCATCCTAATGGCAAAATTAGTATTTCTCTGAGTGCACATCCTCTTCTTGATTTCTAAAATTCTGTTGGTGGAATCCCTATTTCCCTCGTGGTTTGGGTCAAGCTCTCTCCATAAATTGAATGAAGTTCAGTGGACACACAGGATTTGGAGTCAGTGTTGCACACAGTGGCACTGTGAACTAGACATATTTTTAAAATAACCCATGGGTAGTGTGGCAGTCACCCAATCTGGTGTCAGTTTGAAGATTAAGGGTGTAGGGGTGAAGTCTAGCCTATCAAGCTGGAAATAGCCAGTTCCAGCCATTCTTGTATGGGCATGGTTTTCTCTTGAAAATTCTGGGCAATTTTGCTGTATTTTGCCCTTGGAGGTGAGAGACTTACTCCTCAGTTCCTTAGAGACTTACTTGTCAGTCCCTTTACTGACAAGACACAAGACTCACTCCCTGGGAGACATTGCAGTTGACAAGACACATCGAAACATGTTAATAAACCATGAGTTCTGGAAACTGCAGGAGCCACAGGGAGACCCCTGACGGGGCTGAGATGCTTCTACTACCACTGGATACACAAGGCTCTGCCTCCACTTACCTGTGATTGTCCTGGTGTCATTGCATGTGTTTCATGAGTCTGAAGAGGACTTATAGATTGGTATCGGACATATGGGCCAAGATTGGACGTATGATCTTGGGCTGGACTGGACTGGGATGTTTTCTCAGTGTTCAAATGTTCTTGTATATAAACCTCTTTCTTATACACCTATGAGTCCCTATGGATTTGTTTCTCTCGTGTGGTGGTCATATACTTGACTTGAATTTGATGATTGGGAATGTAGGGGTGGAGTCTAGCCCATTGCTCTGGAGATAGCCAGTGAGGCCTCTGTGTGGGCATGGCTTTCCCTTGAGCATTCTGGAAGTCTTACAGTATTTCTCACTTGGAGAAGGGACACTTGACTGAGTTCCTGAGACATGAACTACTGACAAGATGAGATGACAGCATGCTGATCGATCCTGATTCCTGGAGACTGGAGGAGCCGGAGGAGAAGCCACATGGGCTTGCCCTGATGGGACCAGACCTCTAGGGCCGGAGAAGCCATGTGAAGCCACCTGCCAGTGCTGAGATGCTTCTATCCCAGCAGGATACACAAGACTCTGCACCCATGGGTCTGTGATTGTCCTGGTATCATGGCATATGCTCTGTAAGTTGGAAGGAGACTTTTTACACTGGTACCAGACATGTGGGCTACCATTGGACTTATGATCTTTGACTAGACAGGGTTGGGGTGTTTTCTCAATGTTCCATTCCTCTTATATATAAACCTTTCCCTTCTATCCAGATATGTGTTTATGAATTTGTTTCTCTAGTCTGCCCAGACTAACATATATCATCTACCCAGATGAACACAGGTATATTGGAAAAACATCTCCAGTCAAGAAGCCAAACCAGGTTATTCAGCACCCAGTCTAGTGAAGTAAGGTGAGAGGCACATCCTCCGTCTAGTGAAGTAAGGTGAGAGGATGTGAAAAGTTAGGAAAGACAGTTGCATAGATCAACAAAACTGAGTATAGACATTTTACTCCGGATTTTTTGAACCTATTTTTCTTTTAGTGAGAAAGGAGAATTACTGACTTTATTCCAAGTGCTGACTTGTGCAATAGAGAGATTATTTCAGTTTTGAAAGCTTTGAGCTATCAAGGGAAATTAAGTTTAACTTAGGAAAAAAGTGGCATGAGGATCTTTATATTTTCTTCCCTTATATGCTTTTCCTAATTCAGTCCATGCCAAGGACAGAATAAGAGAAGCAGCTGATGGAACCAAAGACAGAGACTCTCGAAGTGTAGTGGCATACAGGCAGTAAAGGGGGAGACTGAGGTAAAATAGCTGATCGGATTTGGGGGAAACAACAAGAATTTCAGCACCTCAAGGAGGTTACAGTATTAAATTTCTAATTTTAAGAATTTTTTTCAAAGAAGAGGAAGAGGAAAAAAATAACTTTCAAGAGGAAAAAAATAGCTTTTTACCTCTGAGTATATGAATGGGAATGACAACTAAAAGCAAAAGACGAAGATCATTTTATACAAGTGTTTGGATTCTTGCCATAGTGTTTTCTTTCACACACACACACACACACACACACCACTAAAAACAAAACTCAGTGCCATTGAATCAAGTTTGACTTGCAGTGACCCTCGGGTCTCTGAGGTTATCTATCCTTATGGGAGCAGTAAGTCTCCTCTTCAATTGAGAGCAGCTAGTGGGCTCAAACTGTGAGTCTTGTGCTCGCAGACTCCACAGCACAGGATAAGATCACACTCAAACCCACGACTGCGCAGTTGTTTCCTCCTGCTTTCCAAGGTAGCATCGTGTTTCTTGTGTTTTTTTTTTTTTTTTTGCCCGTGATCTTGAGCAAAGCAGATTGCCAGTTCTGTGTCCATGTCACGGTTGGGTAGGACGTGAGCGGTCACCTGTGAAGCTGGTGACTGAGTGCGAACCATGGACACTCCCTGCAAGGAAAAGCTCCGGGAGGCACACACCTCTTCCACATGGAGAACGCTCTTCTGTTCCGGCAGTGCCCCTGGTGTGAAAGTGGGCCCCAGTGAGGGGATGTGGACCAGAAAACTCAGAGAAGAAACTTCCGGACAGATCCCAAGCGAACAAGAGTCAACTCTGGGGGTCTCTGCCACTCTTCTCAAAAAAAAAAAAAATCATTACAAACCAGATGATGACTACTAAACCTCTTGCAAATGGGAAATTTTAACGAAACGCCTGGTCCAGAGGGTTGGGTATGCTCAGCCGTGAGAGATGGTCTGTGCGGCCGAAGTTCATTGACACGCACCCACTCTTACTTTGGCGTTATTTATTCTTTTCCAACTCCTGTTTCCTTTCCATGAGTCAAAGTGTGTCTTTGTGACCTAGCCCTGCTGAACCCCAATATCACTGGTTGGAGGCTTCAAAACAACAGATGCCTTTTCTCACAGTTCTGGCTGTTAAAAGTATCATGCGGATTCTGTCCCGGTTGGTGGTCTCTGGCATCTCTCTTAGTTCCGTGGCTAGCCTTGCCTGGTAGACGTTCTTCACGCAGCCTCTGTATTCTCCCATGCAAATGTCTCTGTGTCCCCTTTAGTGTGTTTATTTAGTAGACGTGATTAGGTTTAGGATTCATGTGACACAACACACCAAAAAACAAGCCCAATGCCCCCCAAGCCAATTCGGACTCAGAGAGAGCCTCCACTGGGTTCCCAAGACTTTGGATTATTGCTGGGGTAGCCGCTTCATCTTCTCCAGCAGAGATGGTGACATGTTTGCATCTCCGCCCTTGCACGCCCACTCAACACCTACCTCACAGCACTGCTAGGGCTCTTCAGTTTAGAAACTCCCTAGTTCCTGTGAACGTCCTGTTTACAGGCACAAATGTTAGGACGTCTACATATTGGAAGAGAGGGGCAAAATTCAATCTGAAGGAGGGAAGTTGCAGAAAATGATGAAAGCCCCTGCTACTAAAGTAGTAGTCATATAACTTTACTATTAGAGGATCCAGAAATTCCAAAATTAGTTGCTGGTATAAAACATTAAAGAATCCTAATCACATCCTGCCAAGAGTGTTACACCATTTAAGCCTTTCAATCTGGATCACACACCAATGGGGTAGGTACTGTTAAAAGTCTCATTTTAAGGGTAGGAAATACAGTTAGTAAGATTAAATTAATTTTCAGGAATCTAATAATGACATATTTATAATAAGAATAATAATGCAACAGCAAATACATAAAACTTACTATGAGCCCGACACTACTAAATACTTTGTGTATATTCACACATTGAAAACCATAATCGCTTGATGGCATATCTTTTGATTCTTACTTTTACAGATCCAGTAGAAAGACTGACTTCCCCTGGCCTCACATTCAGTCAGGTTTAAAGCCGGTATGGTTTATCCCAAAACAGGCATTCTGGCCCCAGAATTTGTGACTTTTGTGTATGACTTTATAAAATCAGAATTTAGATTCTTGAGTCTTAAAGCTAAGTTCCTGATCTCAATATCCAAGTGTGTCCTTTGACAAATTAATAAAACTTATATGATTTGTCTCCTTTGAACAATTGATACAAATGTATTGTTGAGTTTCATCTTTATAAATTTTTGCACATGAATTTAACTATGGAGTAAGTTCCAGTGATGTGATGGATATTAGATTACTTGTAGGATTTGTGATTAAAAGGGTGGAAACTATGAACAGAAAGAATTGAACAAACACATACATAATTTTAAAATGTTCATTTCTCTCTGTGTGAATCCTTATGTTTGTAGATTAGTAAATTAAATTAACTACATACGACACAGATGACATCTGCTTGTGGTTAAACTGCTTAAGAAGGGCTGTTCTGTCACAGCATAACTTTGTGAGTCAACTGGTGTGTCGTTACTCTTGATGAGTAATCATATTCTGCTATTTCTGGGAGCGCTGGGTGTCCCTAGTTGGGCTGCTAACTGCAGGATCAGCAGTTTCGAACCACCAGCTGCAAGAGAGAAGAAAGGTGTGGTTTTCTGCTCCCCAAAAGACATGGACCCCCAGGGGCATTCTCTTCTGTCCCTGAGGGTCACTCTGAGGTGGCAAGGACTCTGTAGCTGCAACCACACATTCTATGCCACCTAGTTTATTCTGATTCACAGAGCACTTGCAAGACAGAATGGGACTGCCCTGATGGATTTCTAAGGCTGCAAATCTGTCCTGGGGCGGGAAGCCTCATGTTTCTCCCATGTGATGGCTAATAATTTTGAAATGCCTAAGCTTAGCAGTTCAATGCTTAACACTCTACCAGTTCACCAGAGAACCAAAGGAGACAGACAGAGAGAGAGAGAGAGAGAGAGAGAGAGAGAGAGAGAGAGAGATTGATTGTAGAAACTGCTCCTACCTGGTTCCAACCAGTTCTCACCCCACCACCACAGATTTCCTTCACAATTTGATTTTATTTGTAATCCAAGGACTCTATATTTGTGATTATCAGTCCACTGTATGGTTTATTGCCTTTCCAGCTGTGCAAAACATTAATTTGAGATCATCAGACCACTTTAATCTCCCTATTTCTACCATTATTGAATGACAAAAATATGTCACCAATTTTATGATGTCATTTTAAACTTGAATGAGCTTAGACCACTTATTAAAAAACCCTGGATAATTTTAAATTGTTGTTGACATTAAAGAGGATTGCCTGTAATGATAGTGTCTTAGAGCTCTAAGTAGCAGTCTGAAGTAAATCTAGTCATAATTATGGTTACATCTTGATCACTTGCCTTTTCCTGTTTATTAACCTTTTAAAGAAACATATTGTTAAAGTTGTCTTTAATTCATATGAAAAAATTAATCCCTTTTCCTCCCATCTCAGATCTTAAAATGAGGACGGAGAACGTAAGTCCAGTGCCTGAACTGTTTTTCCTTGAAAAATTTCTGATGGAAAATTGAAGCAATGCTAGGAAAAGCTAATTGCCCCCATGCCACAGCAGCTTTGAGTGACTTCTGTCACCACTACCCTCCCCCCACCCCACCCCAAGGAGCCCTGGTGTGAACAACTAATGCTTTCCTAGGGCCTGTTGGAACCAGCTAGTGGTTGAGCTGTTAAGACCAGCCCATGTGAAAAGAACAAAACAAAAGACAGAATTCATCAGCTAACCTGAATTGTTGATTCCTGGAGGGTCCTTTGAAGAACATTGGGAAAGATTATGTAAAATATCTTTCATAGGCTAACAAAGGGGGGGGGGCGGGATTGCTCATAGCCTCTAAACAGGAAGATTTAAAGCAAGCGCTCCCATTTTTGTACAAAAGGAAGATCAGCTGTCTAAGATGCTGTCCTCAAACACGGCTTTCATAAAGTGCTACTAGGTTGAGATGATTCACCCACTTATGTTTGACAGAAAAAGGGAGAAATGGGAGAGATTTCTATTTGAGTCCGCTTCTGTGCTGGACAGAGACAAAAGCCTAATAGGAAGGTCCCCTTATCAAAAACAAACACTCTGCCCTTTTAAGCTTAACGTGACACAAAACAATTTTGCAGTGTAATCATCAAGGATGCAGCGACAAAATTTATCAAACTTTGACACTAAGGATGTGAACAAATCAGTATTTGTTTACAGCCTGTTCCTTGTGTTATTAATATGCATGATATGCCTAAATTCAATTTGCATTATTCTTCCTTGACTTTTTTTTCTAGCCTAGGAATAACTCTTGTGTTTATAGTTATGCTAATAGTATTGATTTTAACTATCATGTTTTTAATGTTTTCTAAATATATTGAAGAACAAAAGTAATAACATTTAAAGTATATGCGATCTCTATATCCTAATTATACATATTCTTAGGATTTAGAAAAAGCTGCTGAAAACACACACTAATTTGAGTTTGTGTTTCGCTGTTCCAGACCCTACTGAAACCCAGTCCTAGCCTTGCCATTAATTCTCTCCTGCCCACTCCAGGTTATGGTGATTTCTTTTTTGTTATAAACTAAGCTTTTAATGATATGACTGCAAAGGAAGCAAATTTGTACCTTATGCTCATTGCAAAGCTGGAGGTTCAAAGCCATCAGTTGTTCCATGTGAGAAAGATGAGTCAATTTGCTTCTGTAAAGGTTTGTAGTCATAGAAACTTTGTTCAATAGGGTCACAGTGAGTCATCTTTGGCTCGGTGATAGTGATGGGTTGTGGACTCTCTTTCCAGAATCTCCTCACCAAAAAATATTTAAATAATATATTTTATTATTTTACTTATTACTGTATTAAGGTAATCATATAATAATCATTATGTCAATATATTAATTAAATAATAAATATAGTATCATTAAAGTATATTTAAAAATAAAACATAAAATTATATTTATAGGGTTTTTCTTTCCTTTTCTTTTATCCAAGCTGTTTACAACAGTGTTAAAGTTGAGAAAAAAATCAGATAAATTTGAGGAGAGGAATCAATTTTGGAATATGGAGAAACAGTGGGTAGATGTGGTACAGGTACCTCAAAGATACAGAGGAAGCAGTATTGCAGCATGAAGGTCTGAGACTACTTAGGCAGAGCAGAGTGCTGTGGATTGAAGGATTGGATGAGAACTGGCCAGAGAGTTGATCAATGGATACGGGTGAAAATTGCAGCAGACCAGAAGTGTGGAAGAGGATCTGAGGAACTACTGTCAGTAGATAGGATCTGAGTGGAAGTTATAAGCAAATGACCCAAGAGGAAGTAAAATAGAAAATGAAGGGTAACCTCTTACTTATTAGACATTCTGCATACACCATTCAGGGTCTCTTTTAACAAGAGGGTCACAGTTGTCCTCTCTCTGCTTCACTTCTAACATTGAATTCCTACCAGATTTTTTTTGCTTGTTGTATTACTTCCACCAATTCAACAAATTCTACCTGTCTAATTTAGTGAGGAGCCCCCATGTCCCAGTGAGTTGAGCAAGGGGCTGACAATAGGCAGGCAACAAGGCTGGTGGTTTGAAGTTACCAGGTTTTCTTCAAGAGAAAGATATCTTTCTGCTTTGGTAAAAATATTTAGAGCTGGCTGAGCCCCGGTGGCGTAGTGGTTGTGCGCGGGACTGCAGCCCACTGGGATGGAGGTTCAATTCCCGCTCACAGGAGCAAAGGCTGGGCCTCCTACTCCCACCACCAGGGCAGTGATGCCTAAAATAAATAAATAAATAAATAAATAAAAATATTTAGAGCTTTGGAAACTTCATGAAGCAGTTCTACTTTACAGGGTCTGACTCTGAACTAAAAGCAACTTGAAAGCTATTCCTTTAAAATAACAACAGAAAATCATGACTACAAAATTCTTCGTGTTTTGCAACGATTGTGACTATGCATCTCCAAAGTATTCCACCTCCCTTTAACACAACTCTACTCCCCTTCAGCAAAGTCTCCCTCTACCCTTCTCCTTCCAACCCCTGGTAGCCACTCCTAGCTATTGGTTTCTATGTATTTGCTTCTTTTCTATAAGTATCATCATACCATACCTGTCCTTTTGCAATGGATTTGTTTAACCTGACCCATGTTTTCAAGGTTCATGCATGCTGAGGCATGAATGAGGACTGCATTTTTCTGTATGGCTCCATGATAATGTGTCCTACTTGGGTTTATAGGGTTCCCATAGAGCTGCTATAACCACTTCTCTGTCACTTTGTCATACTGAGGTGGCTTGTGTGTTGTTATAATGCTAGAAATTATTTCATTGATATATCATATTCCACTAAGGTCACCCTGGATGAAAAGATTTCATTAGAGTTTCAGATTATGAAGAAGGCATAGGCTATGTACTTTTGAGAAATTAGCCACTGAACATCTTCTGAATAAGAGTGGAACATTGTCAGATCCTGAAAACACTCTCAAGTAGCAGTGGAACGCTGTGAGATATGGAATCATAAGATGAGGCCCTCAAGTCAGAAGACACTCCCTCATATTATAACTGAGTATTGTCTGCTTTCTTAAAGGATAGTTGACCACAGTGATGTGGACAGCTTTGGGCCCTCTGTTTGCTGAAGGAAAATGAGTCAAATTAAAAACAAATAGCTGTAAGCATGTATAACAAATGGAACTCTGAATGTATGAGTATGAATCTAGGAAAACTGGAAGTCATAAAAGATGAAATGGGAGGCATAGCAAGTGACATCTTAGGAATGATTGAATAAAATGCATCATTATTTTATCAGTCCATTTTTGAATCAGATAATTGCATGATTTGTTATGTTGAGAACAGCACATTCAAGAAGAATAGTGTTGCATTCATCATCAAAATACATTCTAAGGTTTATTTTGGTTTATAATGCTGTCTGTGGGAGCTTAATATCTATAGGTGCACAGAGAAAATAAAATTTGCCCACCAAACACTGATGTAAATTAGGAAGAAATTAGAGAATATAGCAACATCTTAAGTCTCAAATAGATTAAACATGGACTCAAGATATAATGAAGATCATTGGCAATTGGAAAGCAAAATTTGAAGACAGAGGAAGGTGAAGTAGTTGGAAAATATAATCTCAGTGATAAAAACAAAACTAGATATGCACTGGTAAAATGTTGCAAGACTAATGATTTGTTCAAAGCAAATAGATTTTTTGCAACACAATGGTGAGAATATATGTGGTACTCTCCAGATAAAATACACCGAAGTGAAATCAACTTCATCTATGGGAAGAGACCCCGTGGAAGTTCATTTATCAGCAGCTAAACCCAGGCCAAGAGCCAACTGGGAAAAGACCATCAAATGTTCATCTTGTTCACATTGAAGTTGAAGAAATTAAAATTGAAAACAAGTCCATGAGCGCTGTAATATTACCTTGAGTCTATCCCCCCTGAATTGTGAGACCATGTCAAGAGCAGATTGTAATCCATTGAACACTAATGAGAGAAGACCAGATGAACTGTAGGAAGACATCAAGAACTTCATTCATGAAGAAAATAAAAGGTCATTACAAAGACAGGGAAAAAGGGAAAAGATCAAAAGGGATGACAGCAGAAACTCTGAAAGTTA
Organism: Nesogale talazaci; assembly: GCA_004026705.1. Taxonomy (NCBI): domain Eukaryota; kingdom Metazoa; phylum Chordata; class Mammalia; order Afrosoricida; family Tenrecidae; genus Nesogale; species Nesogale talazaci. Next base: position 111,164 of record PVJH01001576.1, on the reverse strand, counting down.
CTCTTACTTATAGAGTAGCCAAGGCCCATGAAAGTAATGATGAAGGGAAAGAACTGAACAGAACATTTCAAAGCACAGCTCAAAAAGGGAAGGCAAAGTAAAGCATTATGATGAAATGTGCGAGGACCTGGAATTAGAAAACGGAAATGGAAGAACACACTCATCATATCTTAATCTGAGAGAACTCAAGAAGAATTAAAAACTCTAGTTGCCATATTGAAAAATTCTTTGGGCAAAATATTAAATGATGTGCAGGAAGCATCAAGAGAAGATTGGGGAAGAATACACAGAGTCACTATAGGAAAAAGAGCTTCTTGACATTCTACCATTTCAAGAGGTCTTGTTACTTATCCATGTCAAGAAATTTGGAAGAGCTATTTGACCAACTAATTGGAAGAGATACCTGTTTGTATCCACCTCAAAGAATCGTGATCCAATAGACTGCTCAAATTAGAGAGAATTATCATTGATATTAATAAAAATAAATAAAGCAAAATAAAGTTTTGCTGAAGATGTTCCCACCAGAGGTGCAGCAGCACATTTACTGGGAGCTGCCAGAGGTCCAGGCCAGTTTCAGAAGAGGATATGGAACTAGGGATATCATTGTCGTTGTCAAATGGATTTTGGATCCAAGAAGAGAATATCAGAAAGATATTTGCATGTGTTTCATTGATTATAAAGGACACATAATTGTGGGTTTCATAATAAACTATGACTAGCCTTGAGAAAAATGGGAATCCCAGAGCACATACACACACAGAACTTGTGCATGGATCTACTGGTAATTGTGCAAACAGAATGGGGGAATACTGCATGGTCTAAAATGAGGAAAGGTGTGCATCACCATAAGCTCTATCTTATCACCAGTCAATCATCAGAGAATCTAGTTTATATGAAAAAGAATAGGGCATCAAGATTGGAGGAAGACTTATTAACAACCTGCTTTATGCCCTTCATACAACCTTATTAGCTGAAAGTGTGGAAGGCTTGAAGCACTTGCTAATGAAGATGAAGGATTACAGTCTTCAACAGGGATTGCAACTCAATGTAAAATTAGCCAAAATAATCACAACTGGACCAATAGATAGCATCATAAAATGAATAAAAGAGTGGAGCTATCAAGTATTTCTTCTTATTTGCATCTGCAATCAATGTTTATGGAAGCAGCAAGCAAGAAATCAAATGACACATTGCATTCAGTAGATTTGCTGCACAAGACCTCTTCAAAGTGTTGAAACACACAGATGTCACATGGAGAACTGAAGTTCATTTGGCCCAAGTCATGGCATTTTCAATCACCTTGTAGGATATGGAAGTTGTACCTTGAATACAGAAGACCTTAGGAAAATCTTCATGTTTGAACTATAGTGTTGGTGGAGGATACTGAACGTTTCATGGACCATCAAAACAAACAATCAATCAAACAAACAAATAGAAGTGCCACCAGAATGTTCCTTCTAGGCAAAGATGACAGGACTTCATGTCATATACTTTGGGCATATTATCAGGAGAGAGCAGATCCTTGCGAAGGGCATCATGCTTGCTAAAGTAGTGAGGGAGGCTTCAAAAAGAGGAAGGTCCTCAAGCAGCTGGATTAGCACTTTGGTTGCAACAGTGGGCTCAACAATAAGAATATTGTTCAGTGGGCTCAACAATAAGAATAACAGTGAGCCGGTGCCGGCAGGGCAGTGTTTCTTTCTCTCATCCCGAGATCAGGTGGTGGAGACAGAGCCAACTCAAAGGCATCTATCCACAGCGACTACCGCAATGCAGCCACCCACGTGCGATGTTTTCGTTCTAGTGGCGCAGATAATGCCGATCGCAGTGGCTGAATACTTTTGCTCTGCGTCAGAGAAGCTGCAAGAATGGATTTCGTTGATTGAACCCACTTCTTTACTTTCCTCAAAATGTTATCGGAAGTTTATATTCCAAGCGAGCCTCCTGTTCTGTTGTCCGAAGAAGTCCTGGTGGCATTATGCCTACCGAGTTTGCAGCTAACTGGAAGGTCTGTTTTTAATACTTCAAGTGCCTCTGAAAAAAGTAACTGGTGATCCACTCCCCAAATAATTACAGCCTGGGAAAGCATATAGAGAGATGACGTCTGTCCTCTTGGTTGACTTACTTCATAATTGACTTAATGGCAAACACAACCTGTGCAGTATTTCTGTTTGTTTTTTTTAAAGTGGTCTAATGTTATTGATCTAGTTAGAGAGATTTTTCTCACTGATCAGAGTTACCTAATAAAACTTTCTAAGAAACTTTAGCCATGCGATTGTAAGACTTTCAACTGTTACTTATTATGATACTGAAAAAACTTCGTGATAAGCGGTACATCTTATCTTCCTCCAATACAATTGCTCTCATACATCATAATGAGGTCCACATTTACGCAAGCAAACCCATCTAATAATCAGAATGTTAAGATTCTTGGTCTTCCCATGGTGAGTGAGCTTGCTTTCCCTTTCATGCACAGAGTTATAGCTGAAGTTTTAACGCCATGCACATTGCATTTCTTCCTAATCTCAATTTCAAACATTCCGATCTCATGGCTAGCTGCTTTCTTTCTTCTGTGCCAAGACCCCCAAAAGAATTTCTCTCAAATTTCCAGATCCTATTCTGTTTTCAGTGTCCATCCCTCATAGACTTACTTCATCTTTGCTCAGTTTAGATTCTGTGTTCCATCATTATAATGTCTTCCCTGGCAGTGACTTTAGTTCTTTTGCCCCTTTCTCTCACCATGATGCAAGCCCAACAAAATCCAAGTCTGTTACATTCAGCTTCTCACCCCCGAGGCAGCTGTCCTGAGCAGCTGAGCAGAGTTGAAAAACACACAACCTGTCCTCCTGCCTCTTTTTAAGTTCCTGACTACCAATCACAAGTGGACTCTTCACGGTGCCTCGCAATGTTCTTTTATCTCTGAAGGAGCCATGTTCCTCTTCCGACACTCTTTCTCATTTGATAACAAAACAAAACACAAAACTTCTTTCTCTCATTTCCCACACTTCCTTCTGTTCTTTTCCGAAACATGCCATTTCTCCTTACTTAACTGAGGAAACAAAAGTGGAAAAAATCAAAAGACACCTTACTATGTGCTTCTGCAGCAAATCTAACAACTGCATGCACCTGTCCTTATCTGCCCTGCCTTGCTCTTTGTGACCAAAATGAAGGGTCACTATTTCACACAGGGTCAAATGACGACCGAGCACACTGCCACTGATTCCAAGTCATAGCTCCCCTTTCAGACAGGATGGAACTGCCTGACTGAGTTTCTGAGGCTGGAACTCTTTATAAAGCAACTCGCCCTTTCTTTCTCTTGTGCAGAGTCCTGGTGGCAGAGTATGAACGTGTTAGACTGCTGACCAGAGAGTAGGCAGTTCAAGACCACCAGGACCTGTGGGAGGAAGAAGGGGCTTTGAATAAAAGGTTACAATAGCTGAAACTCCCAGGGAACAGCTATACCCTACTGTTTAGGGTCACTCGGAGTCAGCCTCAACTCCAGTGAAGTTTTACTTATTCTCCAGCAGAGCAGCTGGAAGTTAGCAGCCCCAATGCATACATACCGCATGATGAGGGCTCTTTCATAACAGGTAAGCCACCCTTACTTTTTAAAAATAAATCATTGTATTGGGGGGCTCATACAACTCCCATTATGATCCATGCATATGTCAATTGTATGCAGACCACATTGTATGCACACCTGCTGCCATCATCACCCTAAAAACATCCTCCCTCCACTCAGGCCCCCCATACCAGCTCTCCATATTTCCCCTCCCTTTCCCATGAACCCTTAATAATTTACAAATTGTTTTTGCTTTTTCATATCGTACACTGTCCAATGTGTCCCTTCATTCACTTCCCTGTTGTTTGTACCCCAGAGAGGAGGGTATATGTAGATCCCTGAAATCCATTCCCCCTTTTTACTCACCGTCCCTCCACTCTCCTGGTATCAGCACTCCCACCACTGGTCCTGAAGGGATCATCTGTCCTAAATTCCCCATGTTTCCAACTCCAGCGTATGCCACCCCTACTTTTCATTATTATTACTCTTATTGGCATTTCCTTTCCTCATGGAGGATCATGCTTTCGTCTTTGTTCTTGCTTTCCTGTGTCAAACTATCCCCATAGACTGGAACGTCCCCCAAAGTATGGAATGAGCTACAACATGACATATGATGCAATAGATGTTTGGTTCCCTCTCCAATTTCCTCCACCTTTCCTAGAACAAGCTTTCAAAATAGGAAGGACCTCAAAATTTTTTCATAGAGAATTGTTCCTTTCATTCCACGGTGCTATGAACTTTTGGAGGTTCCCTTGCATATTTTCCCTTCTGTTCTCTTGAACTTCCTCACACCCTCTAAGAAATGGAGGCACGCAGTTGCATAGTGCTGAGTCATTGAGACGATGGTACCCGTTCAGTTTTCTTTCCCTTTCAGTTTCACGTGGTGTTCTGAGTCAGCACCTAGCAGCAACCACCACAATCATCTGGAAGACACTTTTATTCCCCTTTGTGGTTTGGCTCCTGGCTTTCCCCAGGAACACTTCTCTAATATGTCACCACAAACCCCGTGTTGCAAAATCCCATCTCACATTTATATCCTCATGGCCCTTTGCCGAGAAACAGGCTTTCACAAAAATGTTAGCTTCCTTTTTTGATTAGCTTTCTACCTAACTTGATGGTTTGGGTTAGTTTGTTCCTTTGCATCATCTTGACCTCGGAAAACTGAACTACTCTGGGGCTCAGCCCTTCTCTGTTCTCTACAAACCCTCCATCTCAGTTGAACTCACCAACACCTTGGCTTTAGAGTTCAGTTATAGTTCTGCCAGGAGTTTTTGGGTGGCGTCAATGGTTAATGAGCAGAGCTGCTAACTGAAATGCTGGCTATATCAGTCTAACCACGTACACTTTTGAGTCCTTCCTTGGAAGGAGTTGGTATTTTAGCTATGGAAAAAGTAGTCCCTGAAAATCTTGGAGAACACAGTTCTCCTCTTGCATGTAGGTGACTTTATGGAATTGATTCAATGGCAACTGGTTTATGCCTTGCTGCCCAAACCAAGTCCTTCGAATTCTTTGATAAGTACTTTATACCAAGGAACCACCCTCTCTTGTATGTATGCTTTCCTGTTCCCACTCTGATCTCTAGGTAATTTATTTCTAAATTACTAAAGTAATCTATGAAACTAAAACTAATCTATTAAAATGCAGGTGAGATGCTGTGCCTTCTCTACTGAAATTCTAATTGTTTCACATGTCTAGTCTTCTTGTGGTTTTTTAATAAAGAAAAAGCCCTTCAAACTATATTTTCTCTAATTCTTGGTATTTTTGTGATGCAGAGACCTTTATCATTTTATCCTTCAACTGAAGATTTTAATTTCAAAGATTCTATTTTCACCTCTAAGAGATTTTCCATAGTCTTCCATGGAAATAGAGCTAGTATTCTATTTCTAATGTTCTTTTATGTGTTATTGTTGTGAGGTGTCCTTGAGTTGGTTCTGACTTAGAATGTCCACATGTGTGACAGAAAAAAATCCCTGCCTGGTGTTGTGCCATCCCACAATTGTTCTTATGTTTGAGGTCATTGTTGCACACACTGTATCAATTCACCTGGTCTAGAGTCTTCCTTTTTCTACTGCCCCTTCACTTTATCAAGCATGATGTCCTTCCCTAGGGATTGGTCTTTTCTGACCAGCTGTCCAAATGACATGAGACTATGCCTCCCTGTCTTCACTTTTAAGGAGCATTCTGGCTGTACTTCTTCCAAGACAGATTTGTTTGTTCTTTTGGCAGACTACAGTACTTTTGATATTCTTTTCCAGCACCATAATTCAGATGGGTCGATTCTATCAGTCTCCTTTATTCCATTTTCAACTTTCATGTTCTTAGCAGCAGTTGAAAATACCATGTTTTGAGTGATACACACTTTATTCCTCCTTGTGTTTCCACACTTTGAAGAGGATGTGTGCAGCGGATTGACATAATGCAATGTGTCCTTCGATCTCTTTCAGGCCACATTGTGTTTGGATACCAGAAAACAGACTGCTTCATATCTTTTTTTTTTCCCCAGTTGTGAAGACTTTGGTCTTCTTTTCATTGAGATGTAATCTATAGAGATTGCTGTAATATTTGATCTTCATAAATAATTGCTTCATATCCTCTTTCCTTTCAGTAAGGAAGGTTTTGTCATCAGCATATTGGAGACTGTTAATAAGTCTTCTCCTTTTTCTTCTTTATATAATGTGGTTTTGTCTAAATATTTGCTTACATGCAGATTGGACGGGTGAGAATGTACAATCCTGACACCCATCATCCTTGATTATAAGTCATGCAGTGTGCCCTTGTTCCATTGCCACAAGTGCCTATTGATCCATCTACAAGTTCCACATGAGCATAATGAAGTCAAATGCCTGCCATAGTAAAACACACACACACACACACACACACACACACTTTTCTGGTATTGTTTTATTTGAGCCAAGATCCATGTCACATCAATGATGTTATTTCATCTTCCAGTTCTTCTTCTGAACCCAGCTTGAACCCTCGAGATCTCTCTATCAATGTGTTCCTGCAACAGTTGTTGAGTGGTTTTCAGCACATTTTATTTTTGTATGGCATTAATGATGTTCTTTGATGATTTGAGTATTCTGCTGAGCCAACTGTCATCGCTTACAGGAGCCATGCTTTTGGATAATACTTTTAGTGCAGTTGGGACTTCTTTCAGCACCGTTAGTTCTTGCTCACATACTGCCTTTAAAATGGTTGCATATCAACTAGTTCTCTGTTGGTACAGTGAATCTATATATTCTTTCTATCTTCTTTTGATACTTCCTGCATCATTCAATATTTGCCCATAGAATCTTATTTTATGTTTTAGATTGTTTAGTTTAAGATATGCTGAGCATGTTCCAGTGTTCTTGTTTTCTTTTGTTGTTGTTGTTTTCAAGTTTTAGACTTTGTACATTTCATAATAATATTTAACTTTGCCTTCTTGAGATGCCCTTTGAAATTTTCTTGTTAAATATCCTCTTTTCTATTCCCTTAGCTAATCTCTGATTGAGAGCAAATTTCTTTTCTGACATTCTCACTAATATTTTCTTGTCTTTTTAATGAACCTTGGTTTTCGTCATGTATAATGTGCTCAATGTCATCTATGGCTCATCGGGTCTTTGTCATTAGTATTTACTTCATCAAATCTGCTCTTGAGTTGCTTTCTTGTCCAGTATTATACTGTTGTGAATGTAATGTTTACTTAAATTCTTGTCAGAGTCTGAATTCTTTAAAAATTCTGTTCATGTTGGGAACTTTCTTTTCCTCTAACTTAAATAGATCTTTGTCTTCTACATTCTGTGCTTTAGCATGGATGTGTTAGAGGAAAAAAGCATTCCAAAAAAAGAAAATTTATTTCAAGGAGATGGTTCTCACAAATGAAAATTAAGGATCACTATGAAAAATAATATCAGTGGAATATTATGCTCACAGCTCCATAGAAAGGATAGTATTTCTCCTGGTGTATGTATGGTGTCATTTGCAGATAATTGCATTTGGGTATAATCATGTGGTTTGATGCCAAACAAATTAATTTTAAAAATAGAGTATTAATAAGTATCATTAACTTAGTGTTTTTCCTTAAAGATCTGGTCGTGTTTGAATACAAGATTTTACTAAAGAAATGTTATGTGACAACTCTGATGAAAATGTTTGAGGGTACCCGACAGTCTCCTCTACATATGTTTAAAATTGGGTATGGAAATTATATATATAAATAATTTTATCGGGGGCTCATACAATTCTTATCACAGCCATACATACATCTATTGTGTCAAGCATATTTATACATTTATTGCCATCATCATTTTCAAAGCATTTTCTTTCTACTTGAGTCTTTGGTATCAGCTCACATTTTTCTCTCACTCTTCCTATCCTCCCATACTCATAAATCCTTGATTTCATATATATGTGTGTGTGTATATACATTTTTTTACACTGACTGATGTCTCCCTTTACCCACTTTTCTGTTGTCTGGCCCCCTGGGAAGGGGTTATATGTAGATAGTTGTGATATGTTCCCTCTCTCTCCCCACACTTTCCCCTTACCTTTCTGGTATCACTACTCTAATTATTGGTCCTGAGGGGTTTATCTGTCCAGGATTCCCTGTGTTTCCATCTCTTACATGTGTACATGCTCTAGTATAATTAGATTTGTAAGGTAGAGTTGGGGTTATGATAGTGGGGGAGAGGAAGCATTAAAGAACTAGAGAAAAGTCCTATGTCTCATTGATGCTATACTACACCCTTACTGGCTCATCTTTTCTTTGTTATCCTTCTGTAAGGGGATGTTCAACTGTCTACAAATGGGTTTGAGGGTCTTCACTCCATCCTCCCCTTCAAACACATTGATATGATTTTTTGTTCTGGGTTTTTGGTGCCTACTACCTGATCCCACTGACACCTCATGATCAACATGCAGGTGTGCTTCCTTCATGTGGACTTCATTGCTTCTAAGATGGATAGCTGCTTCTTTATCTTCAAGCCCTTAAGATCCTAGATGCTGTATCTTTTGATAGCTGGGCACCATAAGCTTTATTCACCACATTTGTTTATGCACCCATTTTACCATCAGCAATCATGTAGGGAAGGTAAGCATCATGGAATGCTGGGCTATTAGAACAAAGTGTCCTTGCATTGAGGAAGTACTTGAGTGGAGGCCTGATGATCTTCTGCTACCTTGATACTTAATTATGTACATATAAATATATGTACATAGATCGATTTCCCTATCTATACATATATTTACATATGTACATGCTTGTATTTAGGTCTTTATAAGTTCCCTTTGCCTTCTTAGTCTTTTCTCTGAAATAGGCATTTGTAATATGAATTATAAGATTGAAAAAGAAGATTCCAATTCAGTGGACATTAAAACATATAAACACACTTGGGGTAGTCCCTTTAATAACAACCCTTGGGCTGCAGCAGTAGACCGCTATAATTTGTAAACAGGATTTATTTTTGTTTATTCTCTTTACATTACAGCCAAATTAAGTAGCTGTGCTGTATAGTTTATGGTTTCAATATAGATTTGCTTGCTACTTAAAATGTTTATGGAATTATAGGCTCTTTCCAATCTTAAAAGTACTGGAGAGATAACTTCACTCAAACTCTTCATATTGCACTTGAGGAAACTGACTCTCAGATAGCTCAAATATCCAGCCAAGATCACAGTTACTGAGAGAATTAGGGCAATATATTGCAGGTGCTTTATTAGGAAACCGGTGAACTTCTGATCTTGATCAGTGAGATTATAAATGGAAACTAAATGAAAATACTCCATGCTATCCATGTCTCTGGTTAACTAATTTGTTACAAGAACCATAAATTATATATCCCAAATTTTAAGCTCCTTTGTGATAGAGTAATGGTGTCTGATTTATAACCAATGGAAAAAATTTCCCTAATCAATTGTGGTGATAGGAGTAAGAATGAGAAATGGTAAGGAAAAAAATAAATATGGTAAAGCTAATGAATATTAAAATTCAAGCAAAGAGAAATTTGGGAAAGTTAAAATAATTGGCAGAAAAATTATTTATTTATGTGAAGGCCTCTTTTGAATGAATGGTTTTGAACATAATCAATCTTCAAAGTCTCTGAACCAGAATTAGATTTGGGTAAAAGAGCTGGGTACTTTGCTGAAGAGAAATGAATGAGGTGTATGTGAATATACACTAAGCCAGAATAACTGAAAGCCAATTTGAATAAGACTTTGAAATAGACTGCTGGCTATTAGGCATCAATAAATTAGTTTCAACTGATAGAGACCCTGTGTATAGCAGAATGACAATAGACCAGTCCTGCACTGAACTCACAGCTATTGCTATGTTGGAACTCATTGTTGAAGACATGTGACAATAGTCTGTCTGGTGGAGAGCCTCTTCCACTATCATAGTCTACCAAAATGATGTCCTTCTCCCGGGACATTTAATATATCAAAAAGTAAGTGGCTATAATGCTAGAAGCTCTGCCACAGGTACTTCAAATACCAATAGAGCCATTCACAATGGACAGGTTTCAGCAGACAGTCTAGATGAAGGCAGACTAGGCAGAAGGACCTGGTGGCCTACTTCTAATAAAACTGTCCAGTGAGAATCTTTTGGATATCAGTGGATCATTGTTTTATGTGGAAGTGAATGATCAGTCCATCAAGTTGGAGGACACTCAAAACAGACTTTGCAGGACACCAAATACTTATTTAGAGAATGGGAGCAAAAAAAGCAAAAAAACATTTTTTAGAGTATGTAGGTTGTGTGATTTTGGAGCATGTTGATTGGGCATAATTATGTATTTCTTTGAGTTAAAGACCATTTTCAATTGCAATGCTATATAAGAATGCAACTTTGTTAGCACTTTGGGCTAATTGTTGGGCTGCTATTATAAGGTTATCAATTCAATCTATCAGCTGATCCATTGGAGAAAGATGAGGTTCTCTGATCCTGGAAAGATTTACAATCTAAGAAATCTTATAAACTAGTACTTGATCACTATGAGTAAGAGTCAATTCAATAGCAGTGGATTTGGCTTCTTAGTTTAATGTAACTATATATTTACTTTTTATTACTTGTGTCTCCTATTAAAATGAAATCTCCCTTTCCCACCTTATCCACCTTTCCCACAACTTCTTGTCTATGATTCAGAATAGTCAAATATTGAAATACTCTGATATCTATCACCTCATGCATAATCAAAATATGCTACATACAGATTATGATATAGTACTAAGACATATAAAGTCCAGTTGGATGAACCTTGCAATATTATGCTAGGTAGAAAAAAACAATTTGAAAGGATCATGTATCAAATCATTACTTTTAAATACAATGTGCAAAGTAGTTAAAGTTAGAAAAACACAAGGTATATAGCATTTAGCTGGAATGTGTCTGAGTGGGTCTCAGAAGAGTGGGAAAATGTGAGTGACTACTTATAGCAAGGGGTACCCTCTCCAAAAAGACCCAGAAAAACTCCACTTGGTGAAGGTTTGTAGTACTCATCTTCCCCGCCGCTACCCCCTCCCTCCCTCCCACGCAAGTGAGCCACAAGTTACTCACTTTGAGTTAGTGCTTCAAGTGGTGTCATCTGGGAAGGTTCTCCTCTGGTTACAATAAATTTTTTTATAAAAGCAGTTTTACTCGTACCTCATTTTTGTGATGTACCATTTAAGGGAACAACTTGTGACTTTGAAGTATTGTCACCTGTCCAGGAAGTGTTGAAAATGGCACAGAAACTCTTGTGATGTTGAACACAACTTACAAGGACAGAGCTATGGGAAAATCTAAAAGTTTACTTCAAAAAAGTTGAAATGTTGATTGATGACACACCTTGTTCTGGAAATCCATCAAGTTGATTTGTAGTGAATTTGCAGTTTGTTTTACCAGATCAGATTATTAATCAAGCTTTATACTTAGAGGTTCTAAAAAGATTGCACAACAGTGTGTGACCAAAAAGGTCTGATCTGAGGCAGAGAGGGGACTAGTTTTGCTGCCACAACAATGCACCTGCTCATGCAGCCATCTCACTGTGTCAGTTTTTGACAAAACAGCATGCCTCTCCTGCCCACACACCGTACTCACCTGACCTTGTTTCATGTGACTTCTTTTTGATTCCATGAATGAAGAAGAACATGAAAGGCCAGCAAATTGATGGCATAGAAGAGGTGAAGGGGGAGGGGGACGACAAACCTAAGAATGAAGGAGGTGCTGTCAGTGATTCAAAGAAATGAGTTCTAAAAATATTTCCAAGAACGGAATCTTAGATTTGAAAAATGTATTAAGTGTAATGAAGCATACTTTAAAAGTGATGAGGTTGTTTGGGTTGGTGGGGGAGGTTTAAATACATAGTTTTGGAGGGAAAATTCTGTTGTAAGTATGGGGTTTCTTTGAGGGCTGATAAAATGTTCTGTAATTATTGGTGTTACACAACTTTTTAGCTATGTTAACTGTCATTGAATTGTACACTTTAAAGGGATGTACTATTAAACTAAAGAAAAATTGATGTGTTTGAGTTGTAGTTCTGGTAAAAAAAAAACTATTGGAATTGCCACATTTTTCTTGGAAAAAAATACAACCAGAATGGTCCTTAGAGACAAGAATAAGGAAGCTTCATCTCATGTGCTTTGGACACGTTAGGTGAGGTGGTTGTTGGAGATAGATGTCTTGCTTGGTAAAGCAGTGGTTAGTGAAGAAGTGGAAAACCTTCAACAAGGAGGACTGATTCCATAGCTGCACTGACGGGCTCCAACAATTGTGGAACTAGGGTGGGAGCAGACAATGTTTTTGTCTGTTGTACCTTGGGTTGCTGTGAGTCAGTACTAGTGGAAGAGCATGTAACAACAAAACAAAGAGTGTAAGGTCAAAGAGAAGGCTCATGTTCTCCCAAATTTACCATGGGAAAATACTAAATCTGTCCTCAATATTGTACTAGTGGGGCAGGGTGTTATTTTGCATTTTGAGACATTTCTCTCAGATAAGTTCATTTATGGTCTTTGCTGTGTGTCATATTTTCACCCTCAACATAACCCTAATGAACAAGTCACCTTGATATTGAGGCTTCGGTCTATCAAACTTATAGAGAAAGAGGTAAATATGTGTAATTGAGTCCATTAATATGGCACCTGTGGCTGTAATTTCTTATGTGACATAATAAAACTCTGGACTCTATGGCTGTGATTATAATCTCATTTTTGAGGGTGTTTTCTGTTACAGGATTAGGGTGAAATGTATGTTTACAGTCTCCTTTACTGGAGCATGTGATTTAAATCATAATTCTTTGTTTTCTTGGTGGTGTGGTTTCCTAAAAGACAGAACCACAAATCGGTCAAAACCACTCTTCTGTGTATATGAGCCACTTCCCCTACAGAGAGAGAGCACAGAAAGTACACTCCAGATTTTTGTCTGAAGTGGCAGAAGCTGAAACAAGAAGCACCAGAGACTGTGGCACAGAGGTCATGGAACAAAGCAAGAAGAGTGGAACTAAGACTATGAACCCTGATATAGTCTGACAGGAGGGCTTCCCAGCCCACAGAGTCAAAGGCCAAGTACCATATGACAGAAAGGCTGAAGGCTAGAGAGCAACTTGGTTGCCGGAAGGAGGGTGGTGGTGGGTGGAGATGTCATTGTGGAGCAATTACTTCATCCTTGATGATTACTGACCCTGATTTATTGACACCTAGCAACTTCCCTAATGAAGCCCCATAAGTGTATGTTCTGTGTGACCATTACAATGAATTACCAAAGCCAACATAGAAGGAGAAACGGTTGGTGCCAATGGAGGTAAATAAGGATGGAGCATATAGCATGTCAGAGCCCTTCCTCTTGGATGCTGATAAGGAAGGCAAGGAGGTCAGATATAGCCTCCCATGCTGTTCTGTGCACTCCGAAGGAGATCAGGGAGCCATAACCCCTTTATCCCATGCAATGATAATTTAATAACTGTTTTATACTTCGATAGAACAAAAGAAATTCAAGAGCTTTGGCCATTTGAGCCTTGCTCTGTATTGCTAGTTGACACCTATTGAGAAACGCTAACCTGAAACTTGGTGATATCATCCCTTATAACCCTGCTCTGGGGGAGATATCCTCTTGTCTACAGATGGGCTTTGGGTCTTCACTCTAAACCCCCTTGTTTGCATCAATATATTGTTTGAGATCTTTTGATACCTGATACCTGATCCCATCAATACCTCATGATCACACAGGCTGGTGTGCTTCTCTCATGTGGGCTCTACATTAGCTTTCCTACAAGATGGCTGCTGGCTTAACTTAAATCCTTTAAGACCCCAGATGTCATATTATTTCACAGTGGGCACCATCCACTCTCATCACCACATTTGCTTATGCATCCATTTTGTCTTCAGTGATTATCAAAGAGTGCCGGGTTGTTAGAACAAATAGCTCTTGTGTTAGGGGAGGCCTTGAATAGAGGTCCAGAATCTGTCTGGTATCTTAATACTTAGCATATAAATATATGTACATTGGTCTCTGTTCCTTTCATTATAAGTTAATATACTTACATAGATTCCTGCTTATAGCTATACCTCTAAAAATATTATTGGCCTCCTCTTTTCCCCTCTCTATTTCCTTAAACCTTTTCCCTATTCCACTATCATGCTCACCCTCCATTTGGCTATGAGTAATTCCTATGAGTATGTTGCACTTGATTAAACCCCACCAGACACCTTATTGATTTTGTGTGGCTTCATTAATGGACTCAGGCATGGGAAAAATGTTGAGGTGGGTGGAGGACTGTGCAGTGTTTCATGATAGGGTTCTGTTGTGCATGGGGTCACTATGAGCCAGAGCCTAACATGACCACAACCAAAAACCTTGATTTTGCATTTTTTTCAGATAGTGCCATATCATTTCTCACAATGGTTGTGCAAATTACAGACCCACCAGCAATCAGTGCCCTCTGCAGCGTTTCCAGCACTTGTTGTCTTCTATTGTTGTGTTAGTCCGGGTAGACTAGATGAACAAATTTCATAGACATGCATATAGATATAAGGAAAAGGTTTATATATAAGAGAAATAGGACATTAAGAAAGCATCCCAATCCAGTCCAGTACAAAGTCATAAGTCCGATATTAATCCACATGCCCGATATCGGTCTATAAAGTCTCCTTCCAACTCACAACATCACAGGTCAGTGGATACAGAGTCCTGGCCCTGGCAGGGGTCTCCCCATGACTCCTTGCTTCCAGGGCTCAGGGTCCATCAACAGCATGCCCCTCCAGCTTCAGAGGTCTGGCTCCATCAGGACAAGGCCATGTAATTTCTCCGATGGCTCCTCCAGTTTCTTGGACACTGCCAGCTTGTCTTTTCCATGATTCATCGTCTCTGAGACTAACTCTCAACAACTGGGGGAGATAGCTTCTCTTCTTCACGAGGGAAATATCGTGTTATTTCCCAGAAGTCTCAGGAGAAAGCCATACCCACATAGAGGCCTCATTGTCTACTCAATAACTATCTCCAGATTAACAGGCTAGACTCCACCCCTACATTTCAATCATAAAATTAACATAAGTACATGACTGCCACAATCGTATTGAATTTGACTCACACTACAGGTGTAAACTAATATCTTATTGTTTCTTTGACATGGACCTGTGGGTTGTTGAACCCCCAATGACCCTTTCATGGGGTCACCCAATTCATAATAGCATAAAAGTTATAGTTATGAAGTAGCAATGGAAATAATTTTACGGTTGGGGTGGGGGTGGAGTCACCACAACATGAGAAACTGTATTAAAGAGTTGCATGCAGCATTAGGAAGGTTGATAACCACGATAGTTAATGATCATGTACATTTTCCCATGTTTGTTAATGGTTCAGATGCCATTTTTGGTGAACTATCTGCTTATATCCATTGTCCACTTTTTAAGTGGATTATTCATTTTTTCTTATTGAGATATTGCAGTTTCTGGAAATTGGTCTCTTGTCCATTGTGTCATGGCAAAAAAAATTTTCCCCAGTCTGTTGGATCTCTTTTATACCTTTGGGAAATGTTTTGATGCCCATAAGGATCTTGCAGTTCTTGGCCACCTCTTTTGTCTTCTCCCATGTGTACTTCCCACCACTTGACAGTTTGTCGCTCTGTGGTGGCTTGTGGAATACTGTGATGCTGGAAGCTATGTCACTGCTATTTCAAATGCCAGCTGGGTCATTCAATGTGAACAGGCTTCAGTGGAGCTTCTAGACTACGAAGAAACAACAAAGAAGAACTCAACCCCCTACTTCACAGAAAAAAGCCATGGAAAACTTTATACATAGCTTCAAAGCCTTTTCAAATATGGAGAGCCTAAACAAAGGAAACAGAACATTGTCTCAGATGCTGGCATAGAAACTGTGTGCTTCTTTTCTTATCTTTCATGTCTATGCTCGGTGAGAGGACCCTCAAGTTTGCCCTTGTTTCCTCAATTATCATAATAACGCTGGAATTTACATCTAGGTCTTTGATCCATCTTGGGTAGCTTTTGGTCTATAGGGTGCAATGTGTGTTATATTTCATTCTTCTGGATGTATAGATTTAAGTTTTTCCAGCACAACTTGTTGAAAAGATTAGATTTTTCTCATTTAATTTCTTTTTGAGCCTTTGTGGAAGCTTAGTTGTCTGCAGGTATGTGGATTTATTTCTGGGTTGGTTTTCTGTAATTCCCATTGGTCTGTGTACCTTGATTACTGTGAATATGTAATAAATCTTGAGGTGGGGTAGAAGAGACGCGCTATTTTAATCTTCTGATTAAAAAATATAGGCTTATTTTCGGTCTTTTCCCTCTCTATTTAAAGTTAGGAATTGATTTTTGTATTTCTTGAAAAAATGTAGTTGGGATCAGTATTGGAATGGTGCTGTGTTTATAAGTTACTTTGGATAGTATGTTAGTTCAGGTTCACCAGAGAAACAAATCCAGGAAGATACTCATAGCTTCTTGTAAGAGAGAACTTTATGTCAAAGAGCAATCGTGCATTAAAAAAATATCCCAGCCCAGTCCAGAATAAGTCTATAAGTCAGGCATTATCTCATAAGTCCGATACCAATTTATAAATTCATCTTCAGATTCATGCAAAACATGCAATGATGCTGAATGCAGGAAAATCACAGGTCAGAGGGTGGAAATTGTTGTGGATGCAGAGGCAGTAGAAGCACTTCAGTGCTGGCAGGGGTGTCCACTTGGCTCCGCCAGCTCTGGGGCTCTCTTGTATGTCCATGTGGCTGGCCAACAGAAATGTTGTGTTTTGAATTTTCCTTCTCTTTACTTTTTCCCCCCATGATCCAGAGGGGCAGAAAACAATTCTTCCTCTGTGATATTTAAGTCTATATTTTTGGCATAGGGTCCATCCGTAATATTTGATGGTGTTTATTCATTTCAGGAAACTAGGGGGTCCAAGATATGTGAACTGAATTTTAAAATACCGTTACATTCCCTTTCTGTTGATTGTTTTTGTGTTCTGATAGTTTCTCTATTCTTTTGTTTTTATTTCTTTATTGAAGATCTGGAAAATCAGGAAGCAACTCTCATTCCTTCTGTCCCATTCTGCCTTTTATTTCTTTTCTGGTTGCATCATTATTGGATTCACGAATCAATACTTATTGAAAGTATAAAATAGTTATGAACAAAATATTCATTTTGAATATTAACATTATCATTATTAATTGTTATTATGCTTCCAAAATATAACAAGAAGACCTGGTGGTGCAGATTGTTCAATGATAACCCAAAGAATAGTGATCTGAATCCACCCAAGACTCTACTGACAAAGGACTGGACATCGGCTTCTGTGAAGACTACAGTGTCAGGGACAGTTTGGGGCTGTTCTCCCCTCCCCGAGGTCACTGTGCTTTGAAAAGGACTCATAATGAACACTGTCACACATACAGTCTATATTTTTTTTTCTCAATTGAGCACCATAATTCAGGTTCAAAATCACTTCCCTAACTAGATCTAAAGTATGTTCTTGAGGTGAGAAAGAACAATGCAGAGTTATAATTAGCACTTAAGAAATGGCATACAAGCTCAGGAGCATGCCGAGGTAGTGTGTGATATATTAAAAAAGTCTGTGTTTTTTTTCTCCCTTTAACTCGACAAAGTGACAAACTTTAGTCCTGATGATTAACCTAAACTGTGATCCATAGGACAAAAACCTAAGAGATTAGACGATTGCTCTAAATTCTTGTCACATAAGATTCTGTTCTTTACTTTCTCATTAGTTTATGGTTCTGACTGCAGAGTAGTGGGACAGGAAAAAAACCACACAGGAATAATTCTCTTCACTAATGAGACATGAAAGCATGGAAAACTGAGGAGAGTTCTATGGAAAGAGACAGCTTGAGCATATGAATTTGAAACACAAATGTACCCATTATTTCCAGGTCTTTATGCCACTGGAACACCCAAATCTGCGTACTGGATGAAGTTCATAATAAGTCTATAAACCTCAGTGGAAAGAGAACATTTATTCAATGAGGGTATCTGAATTCTCAGACCCTGCTCCGGCCTGCTGAGCAACGTTTGGCAGGTTCTGAAAATTTAGAAAATTTTACCTGAATTAGTCAGGTTAAGCTAGTATTTTTACAAAATGTACCACTGTGTACCTGGGTTGTGGGACTGGTTAATACACTTAGTTGCTGATTGAAATATTGAAGGTTTAATCTACCCAAGGGTCCTTGAAAGCAAGGCCTGGAAATCTGCTTCTGAAAAACCACTCATTACACGCCCTGTGGGTAAACTCACATTCTTCTCCCACATGCTCATGCTGGAATCAACGCCATGACAGTTGGTTGCCTTCTATAACACCTAAGTTTGAAATAGTTGGATTACAACACAATTGGCATTTCCAGGGTTGATAATTATTCCTCAGTTTAAGTAAATGCTTGCTTCTCAAGAGGTATTTTATCTTGTACATTGTAAGGACATTGCATTATCAATTTGCATAACAAATGTAAATTTTCTAGGGTTTCCTAAGGTACATAATTCACTACCTGTCTAGTAGCTTGTTAGGCTGTGGTGGTCTTCTTGCTGCTATGGTGCCAGAAGCTACTCCATCAGTACTTGAAACACCAGCGGGGTCACTACTAATCAACTGGTTTCATTGGAACTTCCAGACTGTGACAGGCTGGAGAGAAAAGCTTTGTTGTTTACTGAAAAATAAGCAATTAGGCAAGGAAAATTTTTACGGATCACAGCAGAATACTCTCTGCCACAATACTGGAAGACGAAATCCCCCAGGTTAGAAGTTTCTATGCTATTGCTGCAACAATGGGCACAAACAAACCAATGATCACAAAGAACCTTGGTCAGAAAGGATATTCTACAGGATATTTGCTTTATTGTACATTAGACTTCCAAGTCAACTTTATGGAACTAATGACCACGTTGGGCCAAATAGGGGAGGTTTTCAGTTGTGATGCCATTGACTATTTAGTTAGTATTCTTTCTCTTGGAAACCCTGCTCGTTTAAGTAGTTGATTCAAAAAGGGCACGTCTTTAGCATTTGAAAGCAGCAGGGCTACCAATAGACCATCACTGTGACTTAAGCATTAGCTATAAAGCTTATGACTCATTAATTTGAGCTATTTCTGTCCTTTACTTAGATACGAGGAAGATTTGGTTTGAATTGCTCAGAGACCAAATGTTTAATACTTACAGAAATTTACATTTAGAAGGCTTTTGCTATTTGACATGTGTGTTTTTTTAATGAGCCAGTTTTTTTTTTAATTAGTCACTACACTAGCTGACCTCTGAAACTGTAATAGTTTATGGGAGTAGAAAGTCCAGGCTTTCTCCCACAGAACTGTGGATGGTTTTGAACTGCCAATCACATGGATCACAGCCCAACATGCAAACTCTCTAACTAAATGATCTCTCATGGCCTTCCCAGGCCCCCCATTTTGTGTTCTCGTATGGCATTACTACAATGGGTGTTTATGTGCTGCTCCTGTAATATTATCTTGTTAGCATTATAACTATTTTAAAAAGTGATTGTCTCAGAGATAGCGTATCAGCTTTTTGCTTTTTCAATAAACTATGCAGAAACCAGAAGTTATATATTTTTGGTAAATTAGCCAGGAAGGCCCTTGTACTATTTATATTATGTCACTATTTATATTAATCTTGTTTCCACTCATTCATTTCATATTACAACATGTAACTTACAGTCATTTGCATGTGTTTCTGGAGTTCCACGTACATTATTGTGCAGGGCTCATGCAGCTAACGTCTCTGCCAGACTTTGGAAATCGATGTTCATTTCACACCATCCTTCCCCCACCCAGCACTGCTCCGCACATACCAGGGCTCCAAGAGATGACCCGCTTTCATTCTCTAATATAGGCCACAGTTCTCTTTGATTTATAGGAGACTGGTAGTCTATTTATAAAGTATGTATCTGCAAGATGCAGTTTATGAGAAACTTGGCTTTGGGGACACATTTATTCTAACTGCAGATGCAACTTTCATGTTTTATAATATAACCCTGACAGCTGTAATTTCAGATTAAAGATTTTTCATTCACATTCCCATCCTCCTTGTTCTACATGGTCCTTCTATTACCTTATTGTCAATAGCAAGTGTGCACCCTATTGGGAGTCATTTAATAACCAGCTGCCATTTAAAGCGCGGACAGAACATTTGTCTCAGGCAGGCCATCTCAAGTGGAGTTCCTCAGCATACGACGCTGGGACCTCTTCAAGAAAAACAACAGCTGGCCTTCACTATTGTCCTAGCCTTTCCCTTTTTGTAGTGGCTAGCTAAAATAAACATGGACGCTCGGTGAATTTTCTGAATGCATTTGTGAGTTTGTTATTGTAGTAATCAAATCATCTCCTATGTCCACCCGACAACTTAATTCCCAGTCCCACTCTGACCCTCATTCACTGTGTGATTTGCCTTTTCATTTCTCTTTATCTCACTTAGACTGGTTATTAAGGTTTGTCTAATAAGAAGACTAGAGGGTTAGTGGTGATCATACAAGATCTGCTCTTTGGGGGACATACCCATACTAGGGCTTTAAAACGTTCATGAAAAAATTCCCGCACACTATCAGTTCTTTTCTCCCCACCAACTTTTTGATGTTCCCTCTCTCATGGCGTATATGTGTGTGTATATATATATATATATATATGTATGTATATGTATGCATATGCTTACACAGATCATGTATTGTAATCATACACCTGTATTTAAAATTAGTACAGCTTATAGTGATAAGGCAGTATTTCAGAATTAGAATTCGCAATCCCGTTTTGTCTCTAAAGCTGTCAAGATCAATAATTGCTATATATGAAAATGCATTCATGAAACTGTTTTTATTTTGTATCTACCTTTATATTTCCTTAACTTGACAGCTGGGGATGAACTTCTACAGCAAGCAGTGGTAAAAAGAAATGAAAGGGAAAAGTAAAGGAAGGCTTTGGAAAAACGGGCTCTTTCATGGCTAATTCAGCCAGAATATAAATCAACCTTAGAAATAAGTGATAAATTTATTATGCTTGTAAGATTACTATACCCTGTAGTGTTTACTGTATACTGAAATTACAATTCCCATCATCGTATTGGGTAATAGTTTACCTTAAACTTTACCGTTATCTTCACACTGATCTGAGACTCTCTGGAAAAGAATGTCAGATCAGTTTGGGCTCAGAAAGTATGTGGAGTAAAGATGATTAAGTGAACTCTACTGGTAGACCAGTATATATATGTGTGTGTGTGTGTGTGTGTGTGTGTGTATGTATATGTATGTATAGATACACACACATACACTCATTTCAATTTAACTACTAAGAAGGTATCTCAATTCTAAATTTATATGCAACTTCAATAATGGTATTTGGGGGGCGGGGGTCAGTTCTTGGAGAAGAAGCTATGTCACCAGGCCGAATGACTGAGCATCCAATCACATTTACCAGCCCCCTTACTACATGTTTCATAGCAGTCAGTTTTTGGAGTGCATCATCTACAGTTTGGGGAAAGAGTTGCCATGTTGAAATCATGCCACAGTATTAAAATGTTAAGATGTGAACAGTTTATTCTGATTATTTCCTGATGCCTGATTTTTTGGATTTGGGGTAGACAATAATAATAAGCTTCTCTTTGGGAGTTAGACTTCTATTTAACATGCTGTCAGATTTTTTTTTGTTTGTTTATTTTGTTTGTTTGTTGGGGGGGGACATCACTGTCCTCTGATGGTGGGAGTAGGAGGGCCAGCCTTTGTTCCCGTGGAGCCACTGCTGGAATTGAACCTCCATCCCAGTGGGCCGCAGTCCCGCGCACAACCACTACGCCACCGGGGCTCAGCTTACATGCAGTCAGATTTTTTTAAAAAATATATGTTTACTAATATCACAAGAGTATCAGGAGTCATCATTTAGACTTCTGAATTGGGTCCTGATTTTTTTGCCATGATAGAGAAGGGAGGCATATGGCATGTCCAAAATAAACAAAATGTGTTCGATCTCTAAAGCTGAGGTTGCTAGGGGCCATCCAGCTGATTTTCAACTCATAGTGACCCCATGAGGCAGAGTAGAGTGTATCCACTGGATTTCCTGTGCTCAGAGCTGCCTGAGATCAGATCGCCATGTCTTTCTCCCGCAGAACTTCTGAATACGTGAGAGAGTTTTGACCAGCTTTTTGATCAGCCTTTTGATTAACAGTCAAATGCTTAAACATTGTGCCACCAAGCTTGTTCTGAAATATTTCTCTAGGTATATGGAAATGTTTAAAAGTTTTTGCAAAATGAGAAATTTCCTCTTTCCTAGCGGCCAGGGAAGATATAAGCAATGGACTTCAACTTGATGAATGGCGATAAAGCACATTTTCTAGATGAAACCTCCTCACTTTTCACATCTCACCTCTTGCACGTGTGGGAGCCTTCACAGAATATACCCCTATAAGGAAACACGGCCTTCTCTCTCTCTTCTCGAGCTAGCGCTTTAGCAGCACTAGTGGGGCTTGGAGTAGTGAAGACTATGTCAGAGTTGGTGACACAAAAATGACCATCTATGCTGTTGTTGTGCAATGTTTTATTTTTCATAAAGGTATCTCTGCAGTTTCTGTAACACTTTCCATAAGCCCAACTTACATGTGTCAGTATGTCTACAAGGCTGAAGCTCCTTGAACTTGTCTGAGCTTTCTAATGTGTTCCAGTCCGTGTTGTGACTGTTAACCTATTACAATGACACTGTCAATTGCATGGTCTCTGTATTCACCACAAGCAGGTACCTTTGTTCACACAGTCACAAGCTTTGCCAACTTTTTCAGTATGTAAGTGACAATATTGTGACAATCAGTATTTGTGAACCTATATAGATACCATTTTAAGATGATACTACTAATTAAAGAAACAATGGGAGAAAAATCCAAGAGACTTGTTTTCAGTGACTAATAAAGTAACAAGAATACACTCCAATCTAGAAAGAGTCAACAGAACAGTTTTGTTGTTAATGTGAACATACTCTGCGAAATATTCCATTTGAGTAAAGTACAACTATATTTATTACATATTAGAACGGGTTAGAATTGGCATAAGTTAGGGTCCTGTATGGTCTGGTATGGGAAGAGGTCCTTGGGTGACACCCACTCTCGGGACATTACTGAAGTATGACTGTGACTAGCCTATTTCACTTTCAACTTTGTGAGGGAGTCAGCTGCCTCTGATCCAGCGTGGTGGCATTGCCCACAAAGCTTTGCTGCCATTCGAATACAGCTCCTATAGTAGCCACTGCCAGAGAGAAAGAGCATCATTCAGAACTTGGCTCCACTCTCCTATTTGTCATAATCTGAAGACAGCAATAAAGCATCGGACCAGCTGCATGTACCAGAAGAGTCTTTGGACTGAAACATCTGCATTTCAAGTAGAGCTCTTGGTGAATAATAAATCGAGATGTCTCTGGCTTAAATGGGGAAGAGAGGGTCCATGACTAATCACGCCTGTTAAGGGCACTGATGTTAAAGAGTAGGGGTGGGGGGTGGGGGGTAAATAAGGCATCTTCATCTGTCTCTGCACTCTAGTGTGTTATTTTACCTGCAGGCATCTAACTGCTTTTAAAAAAGTTTTTGTTTCAAAAAGGCCATCGATATTTACCTTCAATTTTCATTTTCTCATATTAAAACATAAAATTAAGTCAAACGACTCTTTCAAAATATAAGCAGAGAAGGTGCAGCATAGGAAAATCCTAAAAGTTGACAGACTTGCCCTGTCTCCACAAAATGAGAGATCCAGAATGGCCAGACCTTCTGCGTGCTGGCATCTCACTATTTCCTATAAACAAAGGAAGGAGACCTCTGGAGGCTAATGGGGCTGTTGATTGGTGTTTACTCATGGCAGCAGGATCTGGTTTCTCCTAAGACTCCCATGTATTGATGAGGGGAGGCTGGTGGTGGGCTTGTAGAACCCCCTTACAGGTAGGGCAAGAGGGCTTTGTAAGCTTTCTGTGGCTAAGTTGAGCTGAAAGACTCTGTTTATTTAGAATTCTTTCCAACTCCATGAGGACCCCAGGCAGGACTGCAGAAGTCAAATTCCCTAATGTTTTGTGTATCTTTGTAGAAGTATCTGGCTGATGAAAGACTAAATTAGAAACAAGAAAGCTACAGCATTTTAACATGAAACCCCAAACATTTTACCTAGTATTGTTTCTTTTTAGACATTGATATCTTGGTCAAGAATCGTTTAAATAGGTTATTTCGAATTGACAAAGAGAAATATCATCCTTTATTTTTTTTAGGAAAAATGTGTGTTTCTTTTAAGAAAATCAAAGATAACCCATTTTGTAATGACCTTAATTTTCTTTGCTTTCATGGCTTTTTAAGACTTATCGGCCAATGATAAGTCTATTTCTGACAAGTTTTGCCACAGCAAATCAAATTTACTTCTAAGTGAGAGCTTATGAGAAAGGTGATTCCCATGTTATTTCTATCCAATGGTAGCTATGGCGGTGGCTCTTGATAAGAAACACAACTTTTGGATGCTTCCCCCAAAATCTAACCTTTTGAGGTCAATAGCCACTGATTATATGCATCCCATCTTTAGACACATGACATAAGCGTATGCAATAGTGGCAATGTATAAACTGGATGATAACACTCTTAAAACATCATGAGGGAAAAGGTCTATTAGTTATATGCTTTTTTAAATTAATTTCTCCTTGTCATTGAATTAGCATCATTCTACTTTGCCACCAAAAGAAATCAGACCCTGGTGTTTCCATCTATTAATTTAAACTTTTCTCAGGATCACATTTTGGCTAACATGTAAATTTGAAATCTGACCCTGATTTTTTATCATTTTGGGAGCTTCAATGCCTCTATTTAAAGTTTGCTATGGTTTAGAGGAAAATTCCTCACGTTTTTTTCAGTTTGGTTATTATGTTATTGTTACAGTCCATAGTCAAGTGCATTATATCATTTCTATTCCAAAATATCTGTAAAAAATGCATAAATTTGAAAACCATTGGCATATGATTAGTGTGATAATAAAATAGAACTCCCTGCTTCCAATTCTTAATCCCAGAATGATGCTTTATGACTGTAAAATACATGAGTATAACAACATCCCTTATTGGTCATTGTGAGTTTTATTTTTCAATATTGATAGGGTACAAAGACAAAGCAATCATCTATGAAAGCAATTTTTCACTTATAGTGTAGGAGAATGTAAGCCTTGCTAGTTTATTCTATGGTGTCTCTTGAATACATACTGTAAAAGAAGGAAGCGGAGACCATATCTGACCTCCTCTGGTTTCACAAGAGGAAGAAAAAGTCATGTAACCTCAGCCCAAGATCAACTTCTGTAAGAGAGAGGTCAAATATTCCTCCACCCTATAAACTTCCTTTACCAATTCTGACACAAACTATACTTCCCGGGGAACCCGGTGCATATCTGCTGGGAGTGATACCTCATCACATTTACAAGTTAATGACTACAGAGAACACAGATGATGCTCCTAACTATGGAAATCATTAGGGGACTGACCAAGTTCCAAATCAGAATCAGAAATGCTCAGAACACAGTTCTTTGGACAGGACAGCTTCTTAGCACACATCTGGCAAGTAGACCTCTTTCTGGTCCTTGGCTTCACAGTCACTCAGGCTCTTGGCCTTTACCTTGATTGGTCAATGTTGCAAACCTGTTTTAGAGCTGCTGATAAATGCCCAAAGTGCACACCTCTCTACAATAAATTTCGGTGTGAAAATACTAAGCTCCTTGAGTCAGCAACCCTAGGTAACCTCCCCCTCCCCCTCAGTTAATGACCGGGAGCACTCTATTCAAGCCAAGAGCCTATTGTTTTATTGTGTAGACTGGGCAGTCCATTGATCCGTCTGTGCTCTGACTCTTGGCATTGCTGCTGTCACTTCTCTACTGCTTTACTGATTCTCTTGGAAAATACAACTTTCTGTTTTCTACATTAAGGAGATTCAGCATGAAGGGGTATTGGAGTTCAAAGGTTGTGTGTCACTCCTGGTTAGGCCTTCTTGATTATAATATGATTCACCCCCTCCCCCAACTCCATTCTGCTTCTGCGATAGTTCATTTTATACAGAGTGGAATGCCAAACTTGAGCTATAGTTCCAACCCTTTTAACAGCCACTCACAACTGATTCTTATAAATGAAACCTTAGGATTTTAGAGCTTTTTGAAAAACATTCTCTTGGTGGGAGTAGAAAGCCTCATCATCTTCCTTCAATGTGGCTGCTGACCTTTCCCACTGCTGACCTTACTTCAGTCCAATGAGCAATCTACTCTGCCACAAGGGCTTCTTCTCCTGATAGACCTGGGTAAGAGGAGGTAGGGGAGATGCTGTTGTTTTTCAAAAAACTCTAAAATCCTAAGGTTTCATTTCCCTCTCAGATGATCATCACTTTTGATTGTAGACATAATCTTTTAGTTACATCTGCACTACCCGTTTTTTTGCAGATCAATTGGGGCTTTTCATCGTTGAACTGTGTGACCAGGGCTCCTTTAATGGTAGGGATAGAAGCTATTTATTTCCTTCAGCTTCTGCTTGGCTATTTAGGTGGTTCACCACTGTGTATGTGTGTGTATATGTAGATAAGATAGCTTCCCAAAATGGAATATTTTTTCAAAGCTATGTGATTAATTTTTTCTTTACAAAGCATCATTATCAACTTCAAAGTACCCTCCATTTCACTTAATAACATTTATCTAATCTATGATTTCATTCTTGGATATATTTTTCAAGTTCATCTGTTCAGATGGGTGGCAGCACCTCCCTAATTTTTCCCCACCTCATCCCTGTCATCAACTCACTGTCCTTTTATGTCCCTCTTGATTCACAGAAGCAAAAAAGAAGTTACATGAAGTGTGTTCAGGTGAATACGATGCTGTTTTTTATTTGCCCAAAACTGGCACACTGAAATGACTGCAGGACCAGTTGCATTGTTGTGGTGGCAAACAGTCCCCTGCTTGCCATAAATCGGGCCTTTTTTGTCATACATTGTTACGTTATTTTTTTCAGAACATCTTATTAGAAAGCTTAATCAACAGTCTGATGTGGTGTAATGAACTTCAAATGTTCTACAAGTCTCATTTTCATCAGCTGGGGACGTTGATCGAGGTCCAGAATGAGGTTTTTCATCAATTGACATTTCACCTTTTTTGAAATGAGAAAACCACGTAGACACTTGGGTTTTTCCCATAGTGCTGTCCTCGTAAGCTGTGTGTCCAGCATCACAACAGTTTCTGTGGGATTTTTTACTGAGCAGGAGAAAAATTCCACAGCCACACATAGTTCTCTTAAATAGGTCATCACAAAAAAAAATGAGGTTTGAGCAAAACTGCTTTTATGCAAAAGTTAACTGCAACTAGAGAGAATCTTCCCAGGAGACGCCACTGGGTGCACTAACTCAGAACAAGAGGCTTGATGCTTGTGTACTGAGAACAATGTGTACTATGGTAGCTTTGCCTAGTCAAACTTTTCCCCCAGTTTTTTTGATGCACCTAATATAGACATTTTAAAATAAATATCCATAGAATTAGATTTTATGTGTATAGAAGGTATTTATATACTTTATACGTGGGATTAAATTATTTTTAACATTTTAAATTTAAATGTAAACACACTCGTAATTGATTAAACAAATTTGTTTAATTCATACACAATAGAGCAGGGGTCCTCAGTACGTTGATCATGATCTACTAATCAATCCCAAATGTTGTGTGGGTAGAATGCATGGCATTAAAAAATAGATGTAATGCTATCATCAATCCCATCATTTAAATAATTTACAGAGCAGCCAATCAGATGCAACCTTAGGCTTCAAACACATGTGCCAAATATGCAAGGGCAGCAAATCTGACCAGCTAAGTCAAATGCTTTTCAAGAGTGCTTTGCTGGAGCAAGTTGCTACCTTCATGTGCTATCCTTGTCAGGAAGATGCTGAGGTTGATTCACTTGCACCAAAAATTGCAACACTGTTTCACCTGAACTCTTTTGGACTGGAAGATGACATTTTAACACTCCAAGACCACATTCAGCTGAAACCCAGAGCACATGAACAGTTCTGACTTACTCGCACAGATAAAGTACTCACACATGAAAAAATGTGCTACCTCTATGATTGCATTATTCAGTTCTACTTATTTATGTGAGTCAGGCTTTTCCCACATCCAAATCATTAAGCCCAAGTACCATTCCTCCGTGACTGATGATCATTTAGACGTGTGCTTGAGGCTGGCTGTCAGCAGCTACTGTCTGGACGATGCAGCCCTGCCCCATTCCATTCAGTGCAAGTCATCAGAGTCAACTCAGGTAGTGACAAAAAATGTACATAGTTAATTGTGTTGTGTTGTGCAATATGGCCTCATGTGGTTATGCAAGATACATAAACAAACATTGTACATGTAGAGAATTTTCAATGGATTTATGAATAAATGTAATAAGTAAATAGATACAAATAAAAATGCTTTGCACTTTTCTAGTTGGTAAATCATTTTCACTTAATCATTTTATAAGTAGCTTGCATGCTGGAAAAGTGTAAGCACCACTGCACTATAGCTTTAACCTACATGGTTATATTTCTTTTTTTTTAATATATAGATTTTTGAGGGGTTCTTACAGTTCTTATAACATTTAATACATTGTCCGTACTACGCATACTTGTACACGTTACCATGTTCATCTACAAACATTTTCTACTTGAACCCCACCCCCAGCATGTGCTCCTCTTTCCCTCTCTCCTCTAGTTATTCTTTTAATTCCAACTCCTCATATTTCCCCTTCTCCCTTCTCCTTCCATATGAACTCCTAAAAATTTACAAATTGTTATTACCTCTTCATATCATACACTGACCAATGTGTCACTTCACTCAGCTCCCCACCCCCATTGTTCGCACCCCAGAGGAGGTCACATGTAGATCCCAGAAATTGGTTCCCTCTTTCTACACCCATATAGTTTATTGTTAAACTGTTTAGTTCCCCCTTTCTACTCCACTATCCCTCCACCTTCTCAGGGTCACCACTCCCCACAAGTCTCAAGGGATAATCTGTTCTTAATTCCCACGTTTCTGACTCCAATGCACATCCCCTGGTCTATTTGAATATTTCTTGCAGAATTGGGATAATGACAGTCAGTGAGAGGAAGCATTTGAGAATCAGAGGAAAGTTGCACATTTCATTGCTACTACACTCTACCCAGACTAGCTCATTTCTTTGCTGCAATCCCTCTGTAAGAGAATAGCACTTCACTTATTGATGGGTTTTGGGTCACCAATCTGAACTTCCCCTCATCTATAATGATATAATTTTTAGGTCTTTGATGCTTGATACCGGATCCCTTTGACACCTCGTGGTCACACAGGCTGTTGTGTTTCTTCCATGTGGGCTTGCTTCTTAGTTAGATGGCCACTTATTTACCTTCAAGTCTTTAAGAACACAGACACACATCTTTTGATAGCCAGGGACCATCAGCTTTCTTCACCACATTTGCTTATGCACATATTTTTAGTCAGCCATCATATCAGGAAAGTGAGCATGTAATGTTATGATTGTTAGTTCTTAAAACCTGATAATTGATCCATTTGGCTTTTCTTGGTTCCATAAGCTGGTGTGCTTCTTCCAAGTGGGCTTTGTTGCTTCTGAGCTGGATGACTGCTTGTTTACTTTCAAACCTTTAAGACCCCAAACACTACATGTTTTGATAGCCAGGCACCATCTGCTTTCTTCACCACATTTGCTTATGCACATATTTGTTTTCTGTGATCGTGTCAGGGAAAGCCAATTTAATAGAACAAAATGTTCTTGCACTGAGGAAGTACCTGATGGAGGTCCAATGCCCATCTGCTGTCTTAATTCTAAGCCTATAAGTATATGCATATTGATCTATTTCCCCATCATCATATGAATATATGCACGTATGCACATGCTTGTATATAACCTCTATAATTGCCTCTTACTCCCCAGTTCTTTTCTCTATTTCCCTTTACTTCCTCCCATTCCACCATCACGCTCAATCTCCATCTGGGTTTCAATATTTTCTATTACATTAGTCTTCATCAATCCCCATCGAATCTCCCACCATGGTTAGGTTTCTTAAGGAGCTCTGGAGGTGTAATGGCTCTGCACTGGGCTGCGATCATCACACTTCCAGTTTGAAACCACCAGCCGCAGCTGCTCTGGAGACAGACTGGGATTTCTGCTCCAATCACAGCTATAGTTTCAGAAGCCTACAGGACTTATCCAGCATTCATCATCGCCTCTACAACAATGAGTTTGGTTTGAGATCTTGGTTAGATTTGATCCAAAATGAGATGGCTTATAACAGAAGACTAGTCAAGCTTATACTTCGATCTAGACACAGGAGCCCTAGTGGTTTAATGTATGTATGTCAGGCTGCTAACCTCAAGATCAGCAGTGTTCAACCATCAGTGTCTCCATGGGAGAAAGAAGAGGTTTTCTATTCCTCAAAGCCACAGTCTTGGAGACCCACAGAGGCAGTTCTACTCTCCCTTATGTGGTCACCATGCGTCTGAATTGACTCTGTGACAGTGAGTTTTGTTTTGTTTTTTGGGAGTTATATAGACATACATGCATAGTAACACTATAGGCAAGGGAATTGCTGGAACATTGGATTAGGCTGCCTGCCTAAAGGTTTTTGGTGCTACCTATCAGCCACCTACTAGAGAAAGATGAGGCTTCTGTAAGAATTTATGACTTCCTCTGCAAACTGCTCTCCCCTCAGGAGTTCACTTCTTGTCTTTGCTCTGGCTCCAAGAATCCTGCTGCAATTCCCCCAGCACCTAACCCGCATAGCCAAGAATGAGCAAATTTCTTCGCCATTAAGATGGATGCTGCACAGCCAGGTGGACAATATTACCAAGTGCTCTGAGCACAAGGAATTCTGCCTTGTGGCCATGAAGTTAGTTAAGGTCACCAAGAAACATCTGAATCAGCACAATATTGATCTGAAAGACTGCCCATCCTTCCCAGGGCTGGTGAAATATATGAACTGAGGACCAATTGTCGCCATGCTCTGGGAGGGGATGAATTTGGTGAAGATGCATCAGATGATGCTGGGGGTGACCAACCCTGTGGATGAATTCTAAGGTGTGCAGCAGTCAAGAGGGCTTCTGTATTTAACTTGATAGGAGCGTCCTTCTTGGTGGTGACTGAGTCTATAGCACTGATTTAATGGAAGACTTGATGAACTACAAGTCTTGATGCCATCTATGAATCTATGAATCAGAAGAGAACAAAACCATTTCATTCCTATGGGTCCACTGGCACTGCTCAGTGTGCCGGTCCTGTGTACAGCTCTTTGTGCCAATGCTGTAAGTAGTAGAATTGATGAACTACTTCCCATGCTCATTTAAGCCTTTGGACAATGGGAATGGTGGGGAGGGGGAGGTGAGGATGGATAGGGAAAAATATTTGCAGCCTTGAAATCCTAGGGGGCAGTTCAACTCTGTCCTATAGAGTCACTACAAGTTGAAATTTCTTAGAAGGACATGAGCTTAATTTTTTGGATCATTATATATACATATATGAGGTGATCATGTATATGATGGTATTACATACATTCCTTTATGCAATTTTTATTATATAAATCACACCATTTAGGAATGCGGTTGCACTGCTTTGTAACCTTGGATTGCAAACTTCAAGATCAGTGGTTCAAATCCACTAGGTGTTCTGCAGGAGCTAGTTGAGATCATCAGTTTCTATGAAGATTTTCACATTTTAACATCTTGTTTATGTTCTCTTCTAGTGGAAATTGACTTGATGATAGTAGGGTGTGTTTCTTATATCATACCATTTATAAAATGTTGGACTGAGCCCCGGTGACATAGTGGTTGTGTGGGGACTGCGGCCCACAGGGTTGGCGGTTCATATCTGGCAGCAGCTCTCCAGGAGCAAGGCTGGGCCTCCTATACCCACGAAGGGGCAGTGATGCTCACAAAAAAAAGATTTAAAATGTTATATCACACTATAGGTCTAATTAGTTATATGCCTCCATAATTAGATACACTGAAAGAGTGAGAACCTTTTATGTTGATTAAATTAGAGGAAGTAATATTTAAGATGTGTTTTTTTTAAGATGAGTTTTTAAGATCAGAAGCAGGGGTCCATTTTAAATAAGAGAAATTCGTAGATGCTACCAGAGTTACCCGTTTCATAGTCTAAGAATGACAAATATTAGCTAACACTAAGAAATTAGCTAGGACAGGAACCTGGAGCCAAATAGTGGATGATGTGAAATGCATGTTGAAGAGTTTATGTGCTTTTAACCAATTAAGTTTTATTTTTAGTTCATATTTTAAATATCTCCTGTGATTTAAAATGGATTCATGGTGGTTGTGAAAATTAGATGATTTTATGTCAGCTTAGAGTTGTATGAAAGTGGAGGGGTCAAATTCATTCAACCTATCAATCAGGTCACAGCCTGATGATGCCTCTTTGAGGGTGTGGCCTTATAGCAGGGGAAGCTGGTACCCTCCCCCGTACCCCACCTCTTTGCTTTTCTTTCTGCTTGCTGAGACTCTGTTACAGACCCTGACAGCTGCTAGTGTTCTGTCTTATTTTCACTGACTTTGAATCCACCCAACTCTGCACACATTGCCCTGTGATGTACCTGCATTCTGCATCATTTTATTTGGCTAGGTGACTTTGAAGAGGGACAAATAGACTAGTGTTGGACGTATAGATGGTCTGGTATGTCTTGGACATATCTAAGTACTTCTTGATATAAACCTCCTTCTTATGCATAGAAGAGTGCCACTGGAATTGTTTCTTCAAGCTATATGCTTGAATATCCACACGGTGGATTGCAGGTTCACATGAAAGGAGGAGTGTGTACATCTAAAGACACAATTTGAAGGATGATTTAAGTGATGCTGTCATTGGTTAGACTTTGTTATATTATTTTATAGCAACAAAATGAAAATAGGAAAAGTGTTATGGATTGAACTGTATCATTTTAAATATGTTTCAAATATGGATTACGGGTTATTGAACTTATGATTATGATACTGCTTGGACTTAGATTGTGTTAGTGTGGCTATTATATATTATATTATTACTATTAGGCAATGGTAGCTGTTTGGAAGAATCCAGATCTTCTAGGATAAAGGCTTGATTTGATTTTCAGCCAATGCACCTCATGTGCAATTACTTACTACCATTCTGTCATTGTTAGTTTGCATGTTCCTCTAATGCTGAACAAGTTTAGCAGAACTAAAAATAAAGGCTTGCTGATCAATTTCTGAAAACCAGCCAATGAAAACTCTATGCATTACATTGCTGATATCTGAAGCTGATTGTGGTGAAAGACAGGAAGCATTCGGTCACAGTGACTCAAGGCCCAGTTCAATGGTTAGTTGACACAAGAACAATAAAGTCTTACCAGTGTAGGGTAGTTCTATACATGGCAACAAAAGAAACACACACACACACCACACATTGTAGAGCGTTCCCAAGGTATCTCTATGAAGAGAGAGGCTTACAGTAGAATTAATACAGCAGCTGAGACCTTGATTTGAACTTTTTGCATTAAGAACTTTAGTAAAGTAATGTCTTGCTGTTTACAGTCACTCACTTCTTTGTGTTATTTCTGTTACAGAAGCAGTAGGTAACAAATAGGGCATGTCAGTACATTTCCAAGGTCTGTGGGTGGAGAAGCAGCACTGGCGACATATTGGCAAGGCACTGGACTGCATCTCACAAGGTCAGCAATTCAAAACCATCACTCACTCAGAGGGAGAAAGACAAGGCTTTCCACTATGATAAAAAGTTACAGTCAAAAAAAATAGTTGCAGTCTTCAAAACTCACAAGGGATAATTCTAGCCTGTTCTTAGAGTCACTATGAGTACACATGGGCTGGATAGCAGTAAGTTTTTTAATTATTATTATTTTGAGCTTGTGGATGGAGATAGTAACTTAAAGGTGATGAAGAGATTGAAATGTTCTGAATACAAGGAGAAGGCATATATTGGGTTTGTTCATTACAATCGCATAGAACACATAATGAATTTCTCAATAAATATATTGCCTGTTTGACACTGAAATAATTTCCTGTTCCTTTATCCTTTCCTCAATAGCAGTCATTTTTACCAAAGGATCAAGGGGAAACTGTATTTGTTATTATTTTAGGGGATTATAATAAGCATTTTCCTTCTCCTTAAGAGTTGAGAATCACACTGTTATGTTGATGTGTCTTACTGTGGTGATCTCTGTGTTTTGATGACCTTGGAAACAATACTAATTATTAAAAAACATTAGCAGAGTTATCCTTGGAGAATAAAGTTCAGCAGACTTTCCAGGCTAAGAATAGATTAGATAGAAGGAAGCAGCTGTCTACTTTTGGAAAATTAGCCACTGAAAACCTTTTGAATAGCAGCAAAACATTGATAAAGTGCCAGAAAATGAGTGCCACTAGTTAGATGGAAGGAACCCAAAACACTACTGCAGAAAACCTGCCTCTTCAAAGTTGAGTAAACCTGAATGAAGTGCATGGAGCAAAGCATTTGGGACATTCACATGCTGATCAAGCATGACTTAAAATGAGGAAATACCACTGCAAATATCTATGAACATTATAATCCTAGGAAAAATGGACATTGTCAAAAATGAAATGCATACTGATAGCTACCCTATGTATTCATGGGGTGAAATATATGTATATTGACCATTTTCAATATGACAGTCACATGAGTTACCATTCTCAGAAGGACAAATTCAAGATGAAAGATATTGCATCCTCCAAGAGAACATTTCAAGGTATATATATATATATATATATATATATTTGATATATACTGCTGCCTGTGATAAGATAATATCTATATGCCTACAAGGCATTTATTATTCAAACTTAGCAACAATCCTGGAATCATTGATGAAGAAACTTAAGAAGTCTATAAAATTATTCAGTCTGAAATTGATAATTATTATGGAGATTGTGGAATTGTTAACTATTGATGATTGAAATGAAAAAGATGGACATGAATAAGAAAAAGCTAGAGTTGGAACATATAGCCTGTGTGATAGAAAGGAAACTGGAAGGTGCATGATAGGATTTTGCAAGACCAATGAGTCCATCCTGTCTAATACCTTATTTCAGCAACATCAACTGCAGACATCTACGTGACTCTTGCTAGATGGAGTGACTGAGTACACTGGACTCACCCTACCTGAGAGAAGAGATGATGGGGAAGCTCAATGCTGTTAGATACCTTCAAATCCACTCTAATTCATGGAGACCTTATACATAGAATCAAAGAAGAACTGTAAAGTCCTGTACTATCTTCACAATTGTTGTGCTTGAATTTCTTGCTTCCACTGAATCAATATATCTTGGCAAAAGGCTTCTTCTTTCTCCTGCCTCTTCCCATCCCCAAGCGTGATGACTTTATGCAGGAACCAGTCTCTCCTAAAAACAGGTCCAAAGGTATCTGAGACAGTCTCTTGCCATCTGTATATCCAAAGAGTATTACAGCTATATACCTCTTTCAAGGCAAGTCTGTTTCATGTTCTGCTGGTATCCTGTATTTTCAGTATTCTTAAGCAGGACCATAATAGAAACGCATGGCTTCTTTTTTTCAATTTAAATCAATGTCCAGCTTTCACTTGCATATAAGGTAATCGAAAATATCATGGCCTGGGAAGGGTGAAAATGAGCTGATACCAAGAGTTGAAGTAAAAAGGAAATGTTTTGAAAATGATAATGGCAACATATGTATAAATGTGCTTGACACAATGGATGGATAGATGGATGGATGCATGCATGCATGGATTTTGATAAAAGCTGTAGGAGCGCCTGAAAAAATGATTTAAATAAAAAAGGTATTCCAAAAAAAAAAAAAAAGGTATTCCCACCTTTTGGATCAAAGTGTGATGTTGGTGCATGACAGCCAGATAACAAAGGGGGAAAGGATAATTAAAGTAAAACATAAATGGTAAGAAATAATTATTCATGGAAAAACACAAAAAAAGGAAGAAAGAAAGAAACTATCACTGCTTACTTGCCAGTCAATAGCACACTGTTTTTGGTAGCATGGTTCTCTGCTTCCTTGGACACTGGCTTAAGTCCTTAGGATGCAAGTGTGTCTGAGGTGAATTCTAGATCATACAAGAGAGTTTCCATATGGGGTATCACTGATGCAGCTTTTGGAGGGTTCCATGTGCCTCAAAGATACAGCATTCTGTTTTCCTGTGTTCTATAGGACCTTGCCTGTGTTTCTGGGGTGTCTTCAGATGCCCCAGGTAAATTCTGTCCACCCACTACATGCCACTAAGAACCCTCTCTCCTTCCTGCTGCCACAAGCATCCTGGGTCTCTCCTCACCCCATGTGAGACGTAGCTCTCCCTCCCCTTTCCTCAATCAACGTACACCTATGTTCCCTCAAAGTTGTCTGATCCATCTTCCCTGTCCTGCACTATCTATCCCCCCAGCAAATCTCATCCCTCTGACAGGGCTGCCTCCCTCTGTGGGGACCTCACCACAGATCAGCATGGCTACCTCTCAGCAGACAGCCTCCTCTTCCTTTCCTCCGTCCATTGATCTCATCTATTGTTAGGTGCTCTTCAGCCAACTGACCAACCCTATACTTAACCTGGAGCACGTGATGTGTGGTTCATTGGCACTGGCTTGACTCTTTATCAGACCAGATGCGTGGCTGGCCTACAGTTTGAGCTTGTGCTCATTCTCCTACTTGTTCCTGCCATAGTAAACTCATACATTATTTGTCCCTTTGTGTTTGACTAACTTCACTCAGCATAACGCTCTCCAGATTTCTCCATGAGTTGAGGTGTTGCATCACTGTTTTTTCAAGGCTGCATAGTATTCCATTGTGTGTATGTACCAGAGAATTTTATATACAGTCTTCTATTGATAGGAATTTAGGCTGTTTCCAGTTTCTTGCTATTGTGAACTGTGTTGTGATGAACATGAGGGAGCAAACATCTGTTCATGATCTGTTTCTTATTTGGGGGAGTTACAGGTTCAGTAATGGCATTACTGGGTCATATGGTAGTTCAATTTCCATCTGCTGTACATATCGCCTTCCACAGTGGCTGTACATTTTTACAAGTCCACTAACAGTGGATAAGAGTTCCTGTCTCACCACACCATCTCCAACATGTGCTGTTCTCAGGCTTTTAAAAATTAAACTACAATAATGGGCATGAGGTGGTATCTCATGGCTGTTTGGACTCGCATTTCCCAGATAGCTAATGACTGGGAGCCTTTCCTCATGTGTGTACTAGCCATTTGAGTGTCATCCTTTATGAATCCTCTGTTAAGTTCTTTTGCCCACCTTCTCAGACAACTGTTAGGTTTTTTCGTGGTTGGAGGGAAAGTGAGGTCTTGTTACATCCACACCCTGTTTGCTGTGTTAAGGTAAGCATTATTCTGGCAACCTGGTGATAGCCATTCTGTTATATTATGCTTATGCATGTTTATATTAGGATATCTCTCAAAGGTGCACCAGCCTTGGGGGTCACCTGCTTGAAGTTGTGTTACTTGTTTCTCTGTTGTTCTGCCAGTGAAACCCAGGAAAGTTGAGGCTATATATAGGGAAAGGAAGCATGACAAAGGTTTAGGGAGAGGAGAGAACTACAGGGCTGGGGGAAATAAGAAGGAGATGATGTCAAGAAATCCAAGAAGGAAAACTACGTTTGGATAGTGCTTATGGAAACAAGTACACAATCATGTTTGGCAGGAATGAACCATGAAAGGATATGACATATTAACTCCCAAAGTACAGGCCCCCCCCCCCAAAAAAAAAGCATAGATCCAGACTTGGGTATGTGGTTTGCATTAAATCTTTTATTATTATTATTATTATTATTATTATTATTATTATTATATACTTTTATTGGGAGTTCTTACATTTCTTATCACAATTCATACATCCATCCATTGTGTGAGGCACATTCATACATCCATCTATTGTGTGAGGCACACTTGTACATATGTTGCCATCATCATTTTCAAAGCATTTTCTTTCTATTTGAACTTGATATCGGCTCCTCATTTTCTGCCTCCTTTCCCCAACCTTCTTCCCTCCTGAACCACTGATAAATTATAGATTGTTATTTTCATATCTTACATCATTCTCTGTCACCCTTCACCCAGTCTTCTGTTGTTTGTGTCTTTGGGAGGGAGTACACATTGGTCATTGTGATCAATTCCCGCTTTATCCCTTCACCTTCCCCTTATCTTCCTGCTATCTCAGTCTCAGTTGTCCCTGAGGAGGTTATTTATTCTGAATTCCCTGTGTTTAAGGTTTTTATCTGTGACAGTGTGCATGTTCTGTTCTAGTCTGGTTTGTAAGGTAGAATTGAGATGAGGATAACAGGGTGGAGGAAGCATTAAAGAACTAGAGGAAACTTGTATATTTCATTGGAGATATGTTTCATCCTTACTGGCTCATCTCTTTCTTGTGACCCTCCTGTAAAGGGATGTCCAATTATCTAAACATGGACTTTGGGTCTCCACTCCACGTTTCTACCACCATTCACATTGGTATGATTTTGTTCTGGATCTTAGATGCCTGATACCTGACCCCATTGACACCTGATGATCGCACAGGCTGGTGTGCTTCATCCATGTGATCTTTGTTGCTTCTCAACTAGATGGTTGCTTGTTTATCATCAAGCCTTTAAGACCCCAGATCTTATATCTTTTGATGGTTTGGCACCATTAATTTTTTTCAGCACATTTGCTCATGCACACATTTTGTCTTCAGCAATGGTGTTGGGAAGGTGAGCATCACAGAGTTGCACTAAATCTTAACTGTACCTTAAGAATAATTTGTTCTTACATCATGCCCTTCCCTATACACACCTTCAAGAAAAGATCATTAAAAATAAGGGTGCTATAGGAAGTGTGGTGAAGAAATGAAATGGTGTCCTGCTATCAATTGGAAAAGTGTCTGGGGTCTTAAAAGCTTGTATGCAAGGAAGCAGCCATCTTAGTTGAGGAGTCAACTAAGTCCACGTGGAAGAAACAGCAGCTTGTGTGACCCAAAGAGGATTAATATAATATTCGTGTATGATTAGGAGATTAGTATCAGAGCTAAAGTTATGAACCTTCCATTTGTAGAATGTTATAGAGGATAGGGGGAGCCCCAAACCCATCTGCACAGTATGTATTCAGACAGAGCCACTGGCAAATCCATTCTAGCTAAAGGCAAGAGTCTAGAAGAGGCTTACTATCAGAGAGAGCTTATTGTAATCTTGATCATGTTGGATGAAACTCCAAACTTGGGCAGTTAACCGCCCCCTGCCTCTATGGACATGAACTGAATGTGTACTGGGGCATATATCTTTTATATATTCCATGACAGAAATTTCCTCCCTGACCTTTTGAATGTTCATGGGAGTCTTTTTCTTCCTGTGCACTATTTATATATTTTTTTCTTTAAAGCATTTTAATTTTAGCCTTACCACCTTAGCATTATTTTGTTTTGTTTGTTTTCTGTTGAGTTTCCCAGTTGTGAGACATAAGAGGAGTGGCTACATAATGAGAATAACTGACACAAGGGGTAATGTGAAATTCAGGGGTGGGGGAAGGTAAGAGGACGGATGGGGTATTTAGGGAGGGAGTAAATAATGAAGGCAGTGGGGGGCAGGAGCACTACAACTGGTTGCACAACTCATGTTAAAAGTGATTTATACAATGGTAGGAAGTGGAGGCTACTTTAAGATCAATGTGGTGGTGACTGTTCCATGACCCTTAATAGGACTGAATTATTGAATTATATGATATCTACATTGTTTGCCAATAAAACTGTTGGGGTGAAAGAACTACAAGAAAATAAAATACGATGGCTTGAGTCAGGGCACGTCCTTAATTTTTAATGTAGCATCCTCCTCCCCCAAAAAAAATTTTAAAGAGATTTGTGGAGCAGACATGCCCAATGCATTATGTCATTTGAGGTCTTGGCCGGTGCT
Source organism: Nesogale talazaci (assembly GCA_004026705.1). NCBI lineage: Eukaryota > Metazoa > Chordata > Mammalia > Afrosoricida > Tenrecidae > Nesogale > Nesogale talazaci. Next base: position 71,221 of record PVJH01001576.1, on the reverse strand, counting down.
TCCATAAGCATTAACTGTGAATCTATGCAAGATAAAAATATTTGACAACTTTAATATTTCTTCCACTCATCATGATGTTATCAGTCTAGTAGTGAGTCAGATTTTAGTTTTCTTTACATTGAGTTACTATCCATACCAAAGACTGCAATTCTTGATCTTCAGCAGCAAATCTTTGAGTCCTCCTCATTTTTGGCCAACAAAGCTATGTCATTGGCCTATTGCAGACACTTAATAAACTTTCATTGAATCTGGATGCTATGTTCTTCTTCATAGAGTCCAGTTTCTTGCATCATTTTCTCACCATTCAGATTGTATAAGTAGTATGAACATATGTAATCCCGACACACACCTCTCTTGTTTTAAAGCTGTGCAGTATTCCTATATTCTGTTCTCGCAGTCTCTCTTGGTCCATGTACAGTTTCCAAATAAGCACAGTGAAGTATTCTGAAATTCCCATTCATCTCAATATATTCATATTTTGTTATGATTCACACAATTGGATGAAACACAATATTCACACAATAGTCAATGAAACACTATTTATCATTAGGCAAAATAAGGACAGGCCTGATGACCAAACACCAGATACATTGTTGAATAACACCAAGATCATTATAAATGAAGAAGATAAAAATTATGACAAAGGAAAGAAGGGCGATATAAAAATGGATATCAGAAGAGAGTAGTTTAATGTAAGTGGAAGAAATAATTAAGTTAAAAAAGCTGAACAGAAAGTTTCAAAGAGTGGTTTGAGACAAAATAAAGAATATTAATGATGTCAAAAATGTGGTTTTAGAAAACCAAAATGAAACAGCATGTTCAGAATATCTCAAGCTTAAATTACTGAAGAAACAGATCAAGCCTTAACTTGAAATATGGAAGAATGCAAATGGAAAATATTGAATTATGCAGGAAGCATCAAAAGAAGATAGTAGAAATTCACAGAATCACATTACCAGAACGAATTAATTGGCTTGCAACCATCTTAAGAAATAACATGATTGAGAACTGAAGTTAGTCAATCACAAAAGGCTAAATATTGCATGACTAAAGGATTAGCACCAATATGAAGGAAGGCTTCTTATCCCAGGTTATGTAATTTTTTAATCTGACAAGGAGATGGAGAGCCAGTTTTGCGTTCATAAAGAATATATCATCCTTTCTTTATGTACATCTTAAATGTCACCTCAACAGAAGAAATGTCACCTCAATTGAGGTCAAATCTTCAAGATGGAGGAGAGGAAGACCACTCCATCACTGCTAAGGTCATTCCAAATCTATAGACATTCCTGCTAGAGGGATAAGAGAAACTTACTGGAAATTTAAGTCAAGATGAAGGAAAGGGGGCATGTATGGCCCGGTGAAGGTTGTTATATTTCTATTGGTAGGAAAGCAGGAAAGAGCAATTACCTATTGGGGAAAAATGCTTAATAACACTTTCATGGAGCCCAAGGGGAAATATGTCTATGTTTTATATACTATGTAAGCAGTATTATGTACTATGTTCCTCATTGGATGCCTTTACTCTGGTTTATGTCCTTCCCTTGGTGATCCAGACCATGTGCTATTGAATACTGGACTTTATACTCAGCTCTTTTAAGGTGCATAACATCCATAGACCATGATAGAAGGAATGATGTGGAAACTTCACTGTGTGAACTGGGCTTTACCTGATACTCAATGGAAGTTCTTGAACTGAAGGCTGAAACTCTCTAGTGTGACAAGAAAGAGATGACTCCTATTCCAAGAATACAGAACTGAGGAAAGTTGTACTTCGGATTTCTTGCCTTGAGGGAGCACAATGAGTGGTGGCCCAGAACTGCCATATACTTAGTATCTTAATGTCCTTCTTGCTTTTATTATGACATGTATTAATCTGGTAGGTGTGGCTATGGTATTGTGAATGAATATTGCTGAACTTTTGCCCTATCATGAACCCCACTGTATGTCTAATATAAGAATTTAATCTGTAAAACATCTAAGAATTTAATCTGTAAAACAATTATTGGTCAACAAAATCATACAACAAATGCAATAAAGATGATACAGCAATTTGTGAATTGTTGCTCATGGCTAGTATATACTTGTATAATTTCCTTTTCTGAGCAGTGTTTTAAATTATATACCTTTGGCTAAATTAATAATACTATTAATAGAATTACTTTATTCCCCAGGGGAATTATTGATAATATTTTCTTAACATAAAATAGCAATGATGTCTCTAAAATGAATCCAAGACATATGAAGCACACATATATGAATGAATTTGGGGTTACAATTTAATTCTAGCCTCAATCAAGAACAATTAATTCTTATGACATAGTTCTGTTTGATGTGCAATCTGATGAAGAGATCACTGAAGATATAGGAATCACAGAAAAATGTGGTGAAGAAACTAGATGGTGCCTGGCTATCAGCGGGGATAGCATCAGGGTCTTGAAGGCTTATCTTCAAACCAACAGTGAGACATCTAAGTGAGACAGCGATTAAGTCCACATGAAAAGGCATACCTGTGTGAAACAAGGATTTTAAGTAATAAAATTCAAATCTGGAATTTCATCAGAGCTTAACTTGCCAACAGCTGGTTTTCAGAAGACAGCTGGAAGACAAGGGAAGCCCAAGATATATGTACAGGGTATACACATGAACTAAGGCTCTGGTAAATTCCCTCTGATCATAGTCAAGGTATGTCAATAGCCTGTGGTCAAACAGAGAGCACTGTGAAGTTGATTATAGTAGATACAATCATGTTAAAATATAGTATCTTGTCATTTGATCTCCCTTTAAAGTCAGTTAAATGCATGTTCATGTGTGCACTCCCCCAGAAAGACACACACACACACACACACACACACACACCAAAGTGAAGGGAAAATATATGTGGATTAAGCTGAACACCTTCTCACCATGGACCAGGGATATGAATAATCTATCACGAAGAAAGCATTGGAAAGTGGATTATTTCAGATGCAGCCAGGTTAAAACTTGACACCTCTTCATTTAACCTCCCTATTGACCCATTTTAAATGTTTTCTAGTTTTTAATATTTTCTGCTTTTTTCTGTTTTACTTAGTATTGTTATTAGTTTGATGTTGTTTGGTATATTTTTCTGTATGTTAGTTCCAGGATAGCTAACTCTATGGAAACTGGTTTAACGCATTCTTCGGGGTGTGAAATGGTATACTGGGGGAAATAGCGAACTAATAACAATGAGTACCAGAATGATGAAAATCATTGTACAATCATCACCACACTGATTGTGGTGATGATTGTACAACTCTTCCTGATATCATTGCATTAATGAATTGTGATATGTGAATTATAAGCAATAGAACAGTTTTGTTTGTTTGTTTTTTAAAGAACAAGTTCAAGCTGCATTGAAGGCATTAGTAAAATCAAACTCCAGGAATTGATGTCACTTTTGAGTAACTTTCTAGTTGTACTTTTTCTGAGACAGATTTGTTCATTATCTGCCAATCCTCAGTATGCTCTATCTTTTTCACCATGCCATAATTCAAATACATCGGTTCTTCTCAATCTTCTTTTTGCCTTGTTCAGCCTTGTTAGGCATATCCGAAGATTGAAAGCTTTCATCCAAGGCTTTGAACTATTATTCCATATTTCCCAATGTGGTATTTTTGTACTTTAAGGAATTATTTTGCAGCAGATTTACCAAATGCAGTCTGTCATTGACTTTCAACTGCTGGTTCCATGGGTGCTTGCTTGCATAATATTTTCATAAATAGAACCTATTCAAGAATTTACATAAATACTCTTGAGAAGATTAACAGCTATAGATGTCAAAATCTCTGTGGACAATAATGTTTTCCTTTACCACGTAGTATAGGCCATCTCACCATTGGGTCAGTTTATTGATAATTTAGAAAAATCCATTTTCTCATTCTTTTTTGTTTGTTTTTGTTTTGTTTTGTTTTGGGGAGCATCATTGTCCTGGTGGGAGTAGGAAGCCCAGCCCTGCTCCTGGAGAGATGCTACTGGATTTGAACTGCCAACCCTGTGGGCTGAAGTCCTGCAGACAACCACTATGCCACTGGGGCTCAGCCCTTCTCATTCTTTTAGAACATAAAAAAAGTGATAATTATTGGATACTTATACCAGGCAGGTAGAAAAATTTTATGTGACATATGCCACTTATATCATGAAACTTTTTCTACCCAGAAAGGCATCGTCATTAATATTCACAATTAGAATATAACTGTATTCATGAAGCTTTGTTTTGATATGAGTTTTCTCAACTGCTAATTTTCCTACCTTCCTTTACCTGAATGGAGTAGGACTGAAGATGATGGTTATAGTAGACATCTAATGGATGGCACCTGTAGGGTATTTAAGAATTTGCTATGGGATTATAAAGTCATACTGGTTTTTATGGTTATAATAGCAATGCTTTGATATTTGCAGTGGAGTTTGCTTTTAACAATGAAGTTATTTTAATTTATGAGTCATTAGAAAATATATAAGGATGACATAATGTTCATTATATATTTATTTCTTGAAAACAAGATTTTACTGAGATCTAAAAAGGGACCTTCATGTATGAACAATGGAAGAACCAAGTTACATTTTTCTGCCTTTTCCAGTTGAATATTCTTTCCCATGGAAGTTTTCTTTCCCCCTGAGAAATTTGACTGTAAAAGATGTGCGTGCAAATGCCCACAGGTGTTGAACCCATAGCATAATGTCAGGAATGCAAATTAATAGTATTGGAGTTTTGGGAAACTATCTATACACCTGCAAATGATTGTTCATGGTTACTGAAAGAGGGCCAGCATGTTTTTATTTGCTTGCTGAAGCGTTTGTATATGATTTTCTTTACTTGTTTTATCTTTGGCTTCCAAATTGTGCCTATGATTTCTAAAGGTACAAAAAATGAGACCATAATTTTCATAAAAAGTTTTCCATGTAACCCAATCGCCAAAGAACATAAACATTAAAAATTGCAAAAGCCAACAATGATACCACAATATTTTATTGTATGTAGTAAGCTTTCATAGGCAGTCAAAAGCCGAAAAAGAGAGCTTACATCTTTTTGAAAATGTTTTTGAGACTCTATACATTCTGTAGTTTAACTTGTCCCTTATGAAAGTCCTTCAAGATAAATTTCTTTTAGAATTTGACAACAGAAAAAGGTTTGCGACTACTTGTTTTTTTAATGAACCACTGGGCTTCATTTTATCAGTCAATAAAAATTAGATAATTCATTGTTTTGTATACCTCTGACCATGATAAACAGTACTGACCATGATTAATAGTACATTCTGTGTAAAGGAGAAAAGTAGAAAACATGTGAAGTGCACACACACGTGTATGAATGAAGTTGGAAAAAATATGAAGGTTCACAAATTAATAAAGAAAGATTATCTGATACAAACAATTCTGTAAAACACATGATAGAATTTTCTAAGCTCAATTGCTTATTCATTGCAAATACTTTATTTTCAACAACATAAATCACATACATGTAGATTTGATCAGATGAATACACAAGAATTAAATTAAGTACATCAAAGGAAGGAGAAACCTGCTGGTAGAGTGGGATACGTACTGGGTGGCTAACTACAAGGCCAGTGGTGTAGAGACAGTTCCATTTTGTCAGATAGAGGGGTATGAGTTGGAATCAACTCAATGGTAGACCGTTGGTTTGTTGTTTATGGAAGAAGAAGATAGATAAGTTCCGTATCAGTCAAAACAAAGTGCGAGGCTAACAGTGGAACCTACCATCAACTGCTAATATGCAATTTAAACCTGATGTTAAAGAAAATTCAAACATGTTCATAAGAGTCAACATACAACCTTCAATATGAATTTAGGGACAATTTGCAGCATGTATTTGATACATTGAACATAAATGATGAACCTAAGACTATATTTGGTACATTGAACATAAAGGACCAGACAACTTGTGGATTGAAATCAAGAACATCATACAAAATGAATGGTTAATGAAAAGACAGAAAAGAAGTAACACCAAAATATGTATCAGAAGACACTTTAGAGCTTACCTTTAAATGCAGAGAAGCAAAGGGACAGTAAGAAATTACTAAGCAAAAGAGTTGAACAAAAAACTTCAAAGCGTAGCTCAAGAATACAAAATAAATTATTATCATGAATTTTTACCAAGACTTATGGTTACAAAACCAAAAGGGAAGAACATACTCAGCATTTCTGAAGATGAAAGAAATGAAACAAAGTTTATGATAGAATTTCAATAGTGAAGAATTCTATTGGCAAAAATGTTCAGCAATTTCAGGAAGTATCTAAACAAGTTGGAGGAATACACAGAAACATGCCTTTCTTTTTTAAAAAAGGAATTGGTCAATGTTCAATGATTTCAAGAGGAGATTAACCACAGGTACTGAAGGAAGAATTCCAAGATGCACTGAAGGCAACGATTGAAAGCAAAGCTCTGGGAGCTGAAGAACTATTAACTGAAATTTTTCAACAAGCAATACAGCTTTGGGGGAGTTCATTTTCACTGTGAAGACGTTGGGAACAGCGCTACCAGGCTAACTGAATGGAAGAGACCTGTATTTGGGTCCATTCCAAAGAAAAGAATGTAGAAGATAGAAGCTATTGAACAATGTCAGTAATCTCCCAACCAAGTAACATTTTGCTGAAAATAATTCAAAACCCTTTGCAGCAAGTCTTTAGCAGGGAGATGACCTGTTTGTCAGCTAGATTCAAAAAAGGGTAGGGATGAGAGATACCATTACTAGCGTTGGATAGATCCTGACTGAAATTGGATAATACTAGAAAGGTGTTTACTTGGGTTTTAGTGAATATGCAAAATAAACTAAGAAAAACATTGAGCAGACAGGAAATTCCAGAGCAGTTGAGTATGTTTTGCAGGACCTGTGATTTGGCCAACAGACAGACCTTGAACCAGACTATTTATTGGATAGAGGAAAATCAAGAAAGATGTGTGTCAGGGTAGAATCCTTTCACTGTATTTACTTGACATGTATACTGAGAAGATGAATTATATGATGAAGATTGTGGCAGTAGAATGAAGAAAGGTTTGGTAACAACCTGCCATATGCACATAAAATAAATTTGTCATCTGAAAGCAGAGAAAATTTGAAGTACTTACTGATGAAAGTCAAAGGCTCCAGCCTTCTCTATGGATTACAATGCAATATAGGGAAAAGAAAAATCTTCATAACTGGAGAAATTAACATCATCATTAACAGAGTATATTGCTAAAATTGTCAGGGATTTCATTTTACTTGCATCTACAATCAGCACCCTCAGAAGCAAAGTCATAAAATTGATGTATTGTGCTGGGAAGTTTTGCTGCAAATACCTCTTTGAAGTGATAAGAAGCAAAGACGTAACTTTGAGGACTAAGGCCCATGTGACCTAAACCACGAAACGTTCAGCCACTTTATATGCATGAGAAAATTGGACAATGAATAAGGAAAACACTGAAGAATTGATGCCTTTGATGAAGAATAAGAAATGTACCATGAGAAACCATATCAAATTTGGGGAAAGGACAGCTGAAACGCTTCTTGAGAGCAAGGATCACACAAGTTTATTTCATATCGCTTGGACATGATGTCAGAAAGGACCAGTTTCTGGAGAAGGCCATGCTTGGTAAAATAGGTCAGAGGAAACCAAGATAGATCCTTAATGAAATGAATTGATTCATGTCTGCCATCGTGACATCCAACATAGAAAAGATGGTGAGGATGGAGCAGCACCAGACAGCGTTCCAGTTTGTTGAGAGCATCTAACACACACACACACAAACACAGGAGAGTGCACACACACATATTTAAATTTTATCTCAGTCTTTCGGTTCACGTCAGTATAAAATGATGAAACTATATAATTAAATAAATTGTCTTTGTGGAATGGAGCACTGGTGGTAGAGTGGTTATGCAATGGGTTGCAATCCAAAAGGTGATGAGCTCGAAACCACCAGCCACTCCTTAGGAGAAAGATGAGATTTTCTACTCCTGTAAACAAGTTATGGACTCAGAAGTGGACAGGGTACTTCAAGCTTCCCTTATAGCATCACTACGAGATGGCATCACGTTGGTTGCATTGATTTTTGGTTTAAGTCTATGTGGAAAAGCGGAACTAAAAATCAGTTATAGGATTTGTATAGCTCTTTCCCTTAGAATTTTTAAACTTGACACAGTTAAACCCTTATGTCCAATCTTAATATTACTTTACAAGTTCAAGTACCCATTTCTTCCTATATCTAGTTAATTTATTTGACTCAAGACTTATTCCTTTTTAAACAATCCAAAATGCCCCCTTTTTTTCATTGGCTCTTGAATCCTTTGTCACTTCTCAAGGATGTGCCATGAACTCAAGGGTTTTGTAATGATTTACGGATGTGATTTGGTAAAACATATTCTTATACTTGTAAATGTCTTGGAACAAATTTGTTTCTTTATTGCAAGATTACTTGTAACCTTTCATATTCTGAGGTTGTTTTGGAAATACAAAGAAAACTGCAGAAAATATGTAGCATTTTCTAGGGATATAGATTTACTAAATCATTTGTGGAGTTCTTGAGGGGACAAATGCATGAGGAACCACTCTTTGAAAACTGGTGACAAGGTGAAATCCAAGTTTCTTCTGATCAATATTATCCTTCACAATCTTTTCTCATTTTACTTGCCAGTGATATTTTCACAAATATTTGCTGTGGTCAACCTGGAAAGCTTAATGTGGCTCATCTGTATGATGTACTTTCTTATCTCATTTGACCTTATCTTGTTTCTATCTGTGAACACTATTATCTTTTTTGTCTAAAAAATTTATAGTTATTCTTCAAGATTCAGTCATGAAGTAGCCATGCCTTTAAAGACATTTCTATTCTTCTTTTTTTGTGTCTAAGTAGAAATCATCTCCTCTTTCTTCATGCTTCCACTGCAAATTTTTTCAAGTTTCTGTTATTCATTACTTACTCTGTAAGTGATTTCTTAATCTCTCACACAAATACTTTATTTAACATAGTATATTCATGAAATTTAAATTAAATTTGATAGACTCTAATAATGCCACTCTCTTCAATGAACCACAACTCTAAAATATCATGGGGTTGAATAATTTATTTCCCAGGAATCTGGGTATCCCTGTCACCTTTTTTTAATACTATACTATTACATGCGAGCATGACTTCTGGGGCTATAGCATATTAAGCCTTGCATTTTTCACAGGGATTCTTTGCAATGATCATTCTGAAATTCAGGTACTCTAAAACTACCATACTATTAGGAAGTAAAAATTCATTCATAGAGAAAGCCAGAGAGTTGCCCAGTCATACCCCAGCTGTTCCAGACATATCAGATGAGGCACAAGACACAGCAGAAAGAAAGTCAACCACCACTGCAAACTCAATTGTCCACTTGAATCAAGTCAACCTGGATATTGAGTAACAAGCACATACATGAGATTGGTATTGGGACTAATGGTGACAAAAACTAAACGCAATTTGAGGAAATTATTAGTAAAGTCAATCTTTAAAATGGCAACTGATTTTTTGACAGTGAATTAAAAAACTGGCACTGTTAAAAAGAACGAAAAAGAAAAAGAATTTTTCAGTTTTCAAGTAAAATATAGAGCAAACAGTTATGAGACAGCTTACCAAATTAAAAATATTTCTTGTTTCCAGATTTTCTAATAATCAAGATACCTAAGACATAGTCTCATTTTAGAATCGAATTTGGAGTGCCACCCAAAACACACTCTCTTGTCAAGATTTCATGATTCATGGTTAATAACAAAGAGATTTGCAGAAGTACCTGGTAGACGCCCCCTGAAGCACACCATGAATTGACAACCACTTGCCTTATTGCTAAGGGACTAATAGTAAACATCTTGCACTCTTCAGTCTACAAAGAACCCTCTCCCATATTTACTGACTTTTTGTTTTTACTTTTCTTTGTATTGTTTAGATAGTCCTTTGAGGAAATGGTATGGGAGCCATGCCTGACCTCCAGCTTCAGAGGCAAATCTAACTCCACACCAGTGATAGGCAAGTAGATTTCCACAGAGATTTCAGATGGGTCTCCACCACCCATGCAGCCATCCTTCTTTATCTTATTCTCACACAAACCATTCCAACTTCGGTACTCTATTTCTCTCCTTGGTTTGATAATCCATTGTAACAGTCACACAGGACTCACAAACAACACATGGTCATAGGGAAATTGATAGATTGCCACAGGTCAGGATCAGGACATATTAAGTATATAGTTATTTTTCCCATAGTGTCTCCTCTTCTCAGTCATTCCAGCAGGAATGTTCTCCTCTGGTTCTCAGACTTTTAATAATTTAGCCCCTACAACTTTGCCTCCTGTGCCTCGTTGCTATGGAAGTATTCCTCTGCTGTATTCATGGTATCTGTGTTTTGGTTTCCGACCACCTTTCCGACCACCAGGGATCTTAGTTCAATATATCTGCCAGTAGACACTGCTCACCCTTCACCAGGTCCAACAGGACGATGTCTTCTACCTCTTCTCTGTCCTAATCCTGCAGCAGGCAATAATTCCCCTAGACTGCTGTCCAAAAGTGGTCAGAAATCCAGGCTTAAAGAGAACCTCTGAGAGCTAGCCACAAGACCTCTCACCAGATTTTCCCATGATGCTATCTACCCTTAGACTATAGTGTGGGGCTTTGCAAATCCCCTCCAAAACCATGAACAGAGTGACTGCACTGGTCATCTCCTTCCCACCTCACCCCAGCTCTGTGCATGCAAGGGTGAGTAATGTTAGATAATTTGACAATACTTTGGAGCAAGTGAAAAGCCACTGGATATTTACCTGTGACAGAACCCAGTTTGACAGACTACAACCAGCAGTATTATGCCAACTGTCCAGAACCTGGAGGGACACAGGAGGGAAGTTGGGGATTAATTCAGATCCAGTCAGGCTCAAACCCACTCTGATAAGCTGTTATCCCTTTTCTGGGGGATAGAGCAGCACAGGTCTCATACTAGGAAACCCCACGAGTCCATTATAAAAAAGGGGGAACAAAAGCAATTTTATTTTTTGTAAAAATGCTTTCAATTCCAGACTGAGGTTCTTTGTGTAGCGTTGAATGTAGGCCTGCAGAAATCTCTCCATTAACATCCATTAACATAATAAAGAATCCAGAACATTAATTTCCAGAGCACAGCCTTGGATTGTTAACATAAAACAGCAAACGCCGAGAAGGCCTACTTGTGCAGGGCTGCACAGTGTGTCTTTGAAAGGCAAATTATGCCTGACAGTTCAGACCAGACCTGTGCCAATGCTGTAGGCCTGCCCCAACCTGACATGTTGACTTACTTATAGTCACCATCCTTAGCCCAGACACTGAGGTCCCACACCACCACTGGCTACTGAGATCCATAGCACCCCTGCCTTCATAGAAGTCCAACCCACCATCACAGTAGGCCACAGGTAATCCACAAAGACACTCTTACCAGTCACACTGAGGAATAACTCAGGGTCTCTTGACTTCCCAGAAACTTGTTGCCTAGTACTTACAAAATGGGACTCAAGGAACATGTTGCAAAACCATCTATTGTGAAAAAACAACAACTAGAAAAACAAAATACAACAGCAGGGCTAATGATGCCCATATATATATGTGGGCATATATATATATATATATGGATGCCAGATGTGAATCTGGCACAAATTATATATATGTGTGTATATATATGTATATATATATGTATATGTATATATATATAATGATACCAGATGTGAATCTGGCACAAAAAGAAATCTCAGAAGGCTACTTGGAGTAGTACAGTATATGAGAGAAGCAACACAAACTAAAGACACAATGATAGAGGAGGTAAAGTCCACAACAGAGGGGATGAATTCCATGATGGAGAGAATGAAGTACTTGCACCAAAGGGAAGTTCATGAGCTAATGGATGAGATAACAGAAACAAAATGCAAATTCACAGATCTCACAAGCACAATAGAAGAGGCAGGGAGTGATACCAGCAATCTTGAGGCTGGTAAAAGTCCAGCAGACTTCCACAAACAGAAAAGACAGTCAAACAAGATAATCAAAGAGGCAGAAGAAAACCTGAGATCAAAGACAGATGCTATGAAGAAGAAGAATATTCGAATAATTGATGTACCAGAACATGACACAATGAAGAAGTCAACAGCTAAATAAGTGAGGGAATTTCTGGAAGCAAACTTACCAACCTTAATAAATGAGAATCAGGCACTCATACAAGAAGCAGAGAGGACACCAATTAGATTATATCCCAGGAAAAGCTCACCCAGGGTTATAGTAGCTAAAGTATCAAACTTCGAAGAAAAAGACAATATTTTAAAAGCACCAAGAGAAAAAAGGTGATCACATACTATGGTCCTCAGATAAGAATAAACTCTTACCTATCAGGAGATACCACGAAGAGGAGGCATGAGTGGAGTAACATCTTCTGAAAACTGAAAGAAAAAAGACCAAAACACCCTGAGAATCCTCTACACTGAAAATTATTTATTAAGATAAATGGTGGGGTAAGAGATTTCCAGGACAAAGAAAAGCTCAAATATGCTGTAAGATACTCAGTCCTGTTGAAAATCTTTGCTAACTTAGAAGACCAATATCCACCAAGCACGAGTTGGAGATCACTATATTGCCCAAATCCACGCAGAAGCCAATACATGTATAGCAATTACCAAGATAACATGGCCTCAGAGGGAAAAGAGGGCAAGAATGAAGCCACACACACAAGCACAACACACTGGTATGAAGGAGACATAAAAACACCCCACACAAAAGGTATGGGATGACAGCAATGAATCCACTGATCATGACAATAACTCTGAATGTCAATGGTCTCAACTCATTCATTAAAAGACAAAGATTAGCAGACTGGCTCAGAAAACAGCCATTCATCTGTTGCCTGCAAGAGACACATCTTAAGCTCACGGACAAAAATAGTCAAAGAGCAAAAGGCTCATGGAAAATATCCCAGGCAAATAGCAACTTAAAAAAAGCAGGGCTTGAGATCTTAATCTCCAACAAAATTGACCTCAAGATAGATACCATAATAAGAGTCAGGAAGGGGCACTATTTAATTCTCAAAACCTCAGTAAACCAGGAAACAGTGAGCATAATAATTATATATACACCTGATGAGAGACCCATGAAACTCGTCAAATTATTCAAAAGATGAAAAAATAAGCCACAGATTCAACATTCATAATATGTAACTTTAATACACTGCTAACAGAGAACTATACATCACTGGAAAAGATGCTCCGCTAAGAGTATTCAGAGTTCAATACTACAATTAGGCAACTGGACCAGATAGACATTTATGGAGTTTTCCATCCAACTATAAATAAATCCACATTGCTTTCAAGTGCATGTGGCTCATGTTCAAAAATAGGGGCACAAGTCAAGCCTGAGTAAATTCAAGCAGATAGACATTCCTCAGATGTCACTCTCTGATCACGATGCGATAAAGCTGAAGTTCAATAAATGAACAACCAGAAAAACAAGAGCATACATTTGGAGGATGAAAAAAGGCCTTCAGCAACATGAATGGGTACTGGCCCAGATTAGTGAGGAGTTTAGCAAGTTTTTAAAAACCAATGAGAATAAGAATACAATGTAACAAAAACCTATGGGATACAACAAAAGTTGTTATCAGAGATAGCTTGATACAATAAATTCATATATGAAAAAGGAAGAGAAACTTATGACTACTACACTATCACAAAACCTCCAGCAACTATTACAGTGTTATCAGAACAATCCTTCCAAGAGCAAAAGAAAAGAAATAATAAAATCATTCCAGAGTTTAAACAGGTTGGAAACAAGAGAACAATCCGAACAATCAATGCAGCAAAAAGGTGGTTCTTTGAAAAAATTCTATAGAATTGAAATAAAATTGATGGACCACTGGCAAGCCTAACCAAGATAAAAAAGGAACAACCATCAATACTCAAGATGAGGGATAAAATAGGGGCAGTCAGAATGAACCTCAAAGAGATTATAAGGATAATCACAAAGTAATATGAAAGGATGTACTCGAATAAATTCAGTGATGTGGAATACATGGACAAATACTTGCAAAAACAATCCTTCCCAAGATTATTTCAGATAGAGATCATGGACCTGAACAAAACTTTAGTAAAAGAAGAAATAGTTACGGCTATTAAGAAACGACCAACAAAACAATCTTTCAAACCAGACAGCTTCACAGGAGAATTCTACCATACATTCAGGGAAGAGCTGACACCAATCCTCCAGAAACGATTCCAGAGCACAGAAAAATGTGAAAACGATGGTCTAATGGTTCCTTGGGTGGGTGGGTGGGGGACAACAGGCTAAGGTGGGGAAAGTGGGGCATGGACAGATTCATGGACGGATGAGCAACAAATGGTCTGGAATCGGTGGCAAGGAGGATGTTGGAGGTCTGATAGGAATTGAGCAGGGGTAATGTAACTGAGAGGAGGAACTGAAATTCAAATGACAGCTGAGCATAATGGTGGGGCAAGAGAAAGATGGAAGGACATAGAGGAAAGAACTAGAAGGAAAAGGGCATTGTAGAGGTCTAAACATAGGCATGTAAATATGTAAATATAATTGTTTATGACAAGGAGGGAATAAATCCAAATATATATATTTATAAGTTCAGTACTAAGGTAGCAGATGGACCTTGGGCCCTCACCGAGGTGCTCCCTCAATACAAGAACACTTTGTTCTATGAACCTGTCATTCCATGGTGCTCACTGGTCCAAAATGATTGTTGAAGTCAAATGGGTGCATGAGCAAATGTGGTGAAGAAAGCTGATGGTGCCAAGTTTTCAAAGGCTATAGTGTCTGGGGTCTTAAAACCTGAAGATAAACAAATGGGAATCTAGATGAGAAGTGGCCAAGTCGATACAGAAGAAGTACACCAACCAGTATGTATAAGAGGTGTTGAAAGAACTAGGTTGCAGGTATAAAACAGAAAAAAATATATATCATTGTGTGCTCACCTTCCTGAGGTGATCACTGAGGACATGTGGGGACATGAGCAAGAGTGGTGAAGAAAACCCAGATATCAAATTATATAGTGTCTGGGGCCTTAAAGGCTTGAGAGTAAACAAGCAGCCATCTAGCTCAGGAGTAAGAAAGTCCATCATAGAAGAGGTACACCAGCCTATGTGACCATGAAGTGCTAAGGGAGTCAGGTGTCAGCCATCAAAGAACAATAATCATATCAAGATGTGCCCACCCTCCCGATATGATCGCTGAAGGCAAATGAGAGCAGAGGCAAACAGAGTGTAGGAAGCTGATGGTGCCTAGCTACCAAATGATAAAGTGTCTGGGGGTCTTAAAGGTTTGAAGGTAAATGAGTGGCTGTTTAGTGCAGAAACAGCAAAGCCCACATGTAAGAAGCATTCCAGTCTGTGTGATCATGAGGGGTTGAACGGAGCAGATACCAAGCATCAAAAAACAGGATTCACATCACTACAAATGAGGGGGAGAACAGGGTGGGGAATGAAGGCCTATTTGTGGGCAATTGAACCACCCCTTCCAAAGAGTCATGGGAAGAAGGGTCAATCAGGGTGCAGTGAAGTAGCAATGAAACATACAATTTTCCTCTAGTTCTTGAAGGCTTCCTCTCCTTAACTATCCTGATTCTACCTTACAAATCCAACTGAACTGGAAGGTGTACCCTGGTACAGATGGGAACTGGAAATTTGGGGAACTCAGGACAGATGAATCTCTCAGGAACAGTAGTAAGAATGGAATTACTGAATGGGTAGAGGGAAGGTGGGGTAGAGAGAGGGAACCAATCACGGGGATCTACACATAGCTTCCTATTTGGAGGACGGTCATTGGAGGAGTGGGCAAGGGGAGACATGGGACAATGTAAGATATGAGAAAAATAATAACTTATAAAGTATTGAGGGTGGTTGAGCAAGAGGGAGTGGGGAATGGAAGGGATGAGAAGTTGATATCAAGGGCTCAACTGGAAAAGCAGAGATTTGGAGAATGATGATGATAGCAGGCATGCGAATGATGTAAATCCCCAATAAAAGGATTCACAAACAGAAAAGAAAAAGATGACAAACTCCCAAACTCATTTTACAAAGACAGTATAACTTTGATACTGAAACAAGGCAAAGGATCTGATACAAGAATAGAGAAGTGCAGACTAATCTAATGAACATACAGCAAAAATATTTGGCAAAATATTGGCCAATAGAATACAGAATTACTTAAAACGTATCATCCACATTGAACAGGTGGGATTCATTTCAGAAATGCTTGGATAGTTAACACCTGAAAATCCATCAATATAATACACCACATTGATTAAAAAATGTATAAAAATCACATGAAATATTTCTAGATGCAGAAAAAGCATCTGAAAATCTCCAACACTCATTCCTAATTAAGGCAAGCAAGAGAATAGGAATGGAAGGAAAATTCATCAAGCTATTTATGAAAAGCCAACAGTCAACATCACAGTCAATGGAGAAAAAAATTAAAACAATCCAACTGAAAAAGGGGAAAAGACAAGGATGCCCATTGTTTCCCCCTACTATTTATTCATCATCATACTATTTATTCATCATCATTCATCATCATGCTAACTAATAGCATAAGACATCAAGAGAACATTAAAGATATCCAACTGGGAGAGGAAGAGGTGGAAGTATTACTACTTGCTGACAATCTGATTCTATACATTGAATATCCCAAATGTTCCACAACAGGATTACTGACAGTGATGTAGCATTATGGGAGAGTAGCAGGCTACAAGATCAATAAACAGAAGTCTGTTGTGTTGTTATATACATTGACCAAGACCATGGAAAAGCAGATCAAGAAGGCAGTACCCTTTACAATACCCTTTACAATAGCTAAGAACAAATAGAAATATCTAGCAAGATATTTATTTTCTTAAAAAGCCAAAAGACTTATACAAGGAAAAACACTATACTGGATCTTATTACTGGAAACCAGAAGAAACCTCCAAAAATGGAAGAATATTTCATGCTCTTGGATTGAAAGACTCAATATAGTATAGTCAGTTTTACCCATGCCACCATTTAAGTTTAATGATATCTCAATTCAAGTACCACCAACCTTCTTCAAAGAACTGGAAAAACTGACCACCAATTTCACATGGAGAGGGAAGAAGCCCAGAATTAGTAGAGAAGTCCTCAAGAAGAAGGACAAAGTTGGAGAGCTCAATTTATCTGACTTTAACAACTACTACACAGAGTGGTCAAAACAACAAGGTACTTGTATAATGACAGATCCTCAGACCAATGGCAAAGAACAGAAAACCCAGAAATAAAACCATCAGCATATAGACAACTGATCTTCCACAGGGCCCCTAAGGCATCACCTGGGACACTGACGCCCTCTTTAACAAGTGGTGCTGGAAGCAATGGATATCCACCTGTCGAGAAATGAAACAAGATGTGTACTTTACTCTATGCACAAGAACAAACTCAAAGTGGATCACAGACCTAGAAGTAAAACCCTGTACTATCAGGACCATTAATGAAGGAAGTGGGACAACCCCTAAGAACTTTGGTGCAGGGAACACATAGGCTAACTGTAATAAAAAAAGTGAACCTGAAATCAACAATTGGGATATACTGAGGCTAAAACACCTGTGCACATCAAATGACTTCACCAAATGATTGGAAGGGGATTTTTAGCAATGACACATACAGGGTTTATTACTAAAATCTACAATACCCTCCTACTCTGTAAACAGAGGAAAGCCTGAGGAAGTGGGCAAAAGATCTGAACAGAAGTTTCACAATAGAGGAGACCCAAATGTCCAATAAACATGAAAAAATGCTCCTGATAATTAGTCATCAAAGTAATGCAAATTAAAACAACCATGAGATATCATCCAATACCCTTGAGCATAGGCCAAATCAGAAAATCAGAGAGCAACAAATGTTGTAAGGGATGCGGCACGGTAGTAATTCTCTTCCACTGCTGGTGGTCATGTAGATATTGGAAATTGAACTACCTTATGTCCCAGCTATCCCTCGACTGGGCATGTACCCAGAAGAGGTCATAAATAAACCATGATCAGTTGTCTATGATCCAAAAGCTTATCGTGACACAATTCATGATCATAAAGAGTTGGAAACAATGTAAATTTCCATCAGTAGAGGAGAAAACTGGCATATACATACAATATTGCACTACACATCACTAAAAAGCACTGATGATCACATGAAAAATGTCACTTTATGGGAAAAGTTGGAGGAAATTATGCTAAGGGAAGATAGCCAATGACAAAAGGACAAGGACAACATGAGTCCCCCGAGGTAAGAATTATCAGCACAGGAGGTATAGGAGAAAAACCACTTATCTCACACTGTACAGGATGAGGAACAGGCAGTCACGTGGAGGTCAGACCAAATCTGCCTGTTACAGGTACGTTAGTCCAACGCAAAGGGGGAAAGAAGAGGGAGAAGGGGGGAGGCAGAGGGAGACAATGATGACAAAGGGGATCAGGATACTAAGCCACTTAAGTGGAGATGGTTAGTTGTATCTCCACAGAATTGAGAGTGTACATGCAGACCTAACCACAGCACACCAAATCCTGAGGACAATGTAAAAATGTGGGACAGCACAGGAAAGGTATGAGCTATAGGACCAATGCAATCAGAGCCAAATTGACTCCTCCCTGGAAGTATGTGCTACAGAGGCCATACATTTTTACTGTTAAAAATATAGGCCATGCATGCCCACACAGAAGCAAACCATGAAAGAAAAAGAGGAACTGTCTAGATCCCCATATTAGCACACCAAAGACAGTGGACAATGTCCTTTCTTAGAGCTGCTAAGGCGCAGAGAGGACTGTAGGACCAAATACTGCTCAAGACATGATGTTCCTTCACTGGAACATACTATGAGCGGGTCACTAGGGGAAGGTGGAGGGTGTGTTAGTCCGGGTAGACTAGAGGAACAAATTTCACAGACACACATATGGATATAAGAAAATGTTTATATATAAGAGGAATAGGACATTGAGAAAACATCCCAGTCCAGTCCAGGTCAAAGTCATAAGTCCGATTTTAACCCATATGCCCGAAATCAGTCTATAAAGTCTCCTTCCAACTCATGAAGTCACAGATCAGTGGGTGCAGAGTCCTGGCACTGACAGGGGTCTCCACATGACTCCTTGCTTCCAGGGCACAGAGTACATCAACAGCAGAAGCAACTCATCACTGGCAGAGGTCTCCATGTGGCCGCCCCAGCTTCAGAGGTCTGGTTTCATCAGGGCAAAGCCATGTGGTCTCTCCGCCAGCTCCTCGAGCTCCTCGGACCCTGCCAGCTTGCCTTTTCCGTGATTCCTCATCTCTGAGACTAACTCCCAACAACTGGGGAAGATATCTTCTCATCTTCATGAGGGAAATATCGTGAGATTTCTCAGAAGTCTCAGGAGAAAGCCATGTCCACCTAGAGGCCTCATTGGCTAGTCAATGGCTATCTCCAGATTACCAGGCTAGAATCCACCCCTACATTTCAATCATAAAATTAACATAAGCACATGACTGGCACAGAAGGAGAAAAGGAGAACCAATTAAGATGGTCTACATATAATCCCCTCCTAGGGGGATGGACAACAGAAAAGTGGGAGAAGGGAAACATTGGTCAGTGTAAGACATGAAAAATAATAACATATTTTTTCGCATCACTGTCCTGGTAGGAGTAGGAAGCCCAGCCTTGCTCCTTGGAGAGCTGCTGCTGGATTTGAACTATCAACCCTGTGGGCTGCAGTCCCACACACAACCACTGTACCAACAGGACTCAGCTGGAAAAAATAATAATTTAAAAATTATCAAGGGTTTATGATGGGGGGAGGAAGGGAATAATGACTAACTGGTAGCAAGGACTCAAGTGGAAAGAAAATGTTTTTGAAAATAATGTATCATGGATTCTTTACTGTGTCCTGGTTGTCTCATTCCTTCCCTGTGACCCCTCTGTGGGGTATGTACCACTGTCTGAAGGTGGTATGCGGTCTCTGTTCCAACTCTACTCATTCTCAATAATATGCTTTGTTTGTTTATGTGTTTCTTCTGATGTCTGTTACCAGTCCAGATGATACCTCATGATTGAACCAGCTGATGTGCTTCTTCCATGTGGGCTTGTTGCTTCCCTGATGGATAGATGCTTGTTTAACTTAAGACCCCGAATGTTTTGACAGCCAGGCACCATAGTCTTTCTTCCCCACATTTGCTTATGCACCCATTTTGTCTTCAGTGATGCTGGGAGGGTGAGCATCAGAGAATGCCACTTTGTTAGAACAAAGTGTTCTTGCCTTGAGGAAAGATATGAGCAGCGGCCTGAAGTCTGCCCACTTTGTCCATGTCCATGTCCATATATATATATTCTGTAGCCCTATTTTATGAACTAATGTATTTACAATATGTCCATACCTATGGTTATACTACTATCCATAACTTTGCTTCCTAGATCATTCCTCTGTTTCCTTTTACCTTCCTCCTGTCCCACCATCACACTCATCCTTCTTCTGCCTTTTAGTACTTTTTCTCAGTTAGATTGCTTTTGCTCCAACACACCAGGATCTTTATGTCCTCCTGGTTGTTGATTTTAATTCCCTAGTTGGTCCCCTGTCTATGGCACTGTTTGCTCATCGCTTCCTTCCCTCAACTCCTTCTCCCTCCAAGTCCCTCTGGGACTGTTGGTCCAGTTGTTTTCTCCGGGAGCTTATTTCCCAGGCCTATTTTATATTAGCAGGCAAACCAACAATAACATAGACAAAACAAAAAGAAAACAAAAGATTGGGGGGGAGGGAAAGACAGAAAAAACAAATATAAGGCCAGGTCTGTCCACTGGCCTTAATGACTATCTCTCCATTGACCCTGGGGAAATTCCAGGAGGTGCCCCTCTCCGTCTGCAATCTATTTTGAGTAATATTTCAGGGCTTTGGGACTTTGTTTGGCTCCTAATGCTGCTCTGTAAAATTTCCTTCTTGGTTCACCCTGCTGTGGAGGGTTCAGACCAGACAAACTCTCCACCATATGTCCCCAGTATTGTTCTGTCATGGTCTGCTCCAGTATGGGGACATCATGTCTTTCTCTTATCATTCCTCAGGTCTTTTGCTATGTTGCCTAACTCTATGATCTCATCATTTATCTCCTGTGATTCCTTTTGATGTAAGGATTTTAGTTTTTCAATTTCTTTTGTTATTCTCATGAATGTTTCATACATCTCTTGACAAAACATAAGCATCGTTCTTCTTAATCCTGTTTCTGGTAGTGCCAGGACTTTTTCAGAACACCATATTGGATTTGAGTGATTCCTAGTGTTTTTTCCCCTCTTTATTGTGGTTGACTGTTGTCTCTTCAGTATTTTCATCAGTTTTTTAGTGATGTTAGCTGCTGGATCCTATACAGAGAGTTGGCTCTGCCTAGTGATGTGGAGATGTTTTGTTGGATTGAGCACCAGAAAGTCAAGTCAACAGTTTCCTCACAAGTTTACTGAAGGTTCTTTCCAAATATCCTCTTCATTTTATATTTTATATGGAGAAGATAGAGTGGGTGACTTTCATTTGTGAATTTTTAGGTTGAGAGACATATTAATAAAATAAATAAAATCATTTATATATGAATTTTTTTTAGGTTAAGTGACTTTGTGCTTCAAGTCTCTAATGAGATCATAAGCCATTTTGGTGGTGCTCTGTGTAGATGTATCAGTTTTACTAGTGTGAGGAATGCAAGTTATTTGTTATTGACCAAGAGCAAATAACTTGGTCACAATTAACCAATTAAGATCCTGTTGCACCTCTCATGTCATTTCCCACCTATCAAATCAGATTGATCACAAAGTGATGATAGTATTCCAGCTCCCATTCTTAGGGTTCAACAGTTTATACTTTTGTTAGGGACTCAGTGAGCCTCTATTTAATGTAATCACAAGATCATTAGACATCATAACAATGTTTGTTTTAAGTCATTCAATTTGTAACTAGACTGTTTCACAGAAATATATAATAAAAATATTTGGAGGCAATTTAAGGATAACGTGATTATTGTTAGGCATGATAAGAGTCAGTTCCAATTCAAATATACTATGTACATCAGAAAAAATTGTTTTGTCTCATGCAATCTTCACAACTGTTGGTATGTTTGAGTCCATTGTTACAGCTACTGTACCAGTGCATTTGTCCAATGTTTTTGCCCTTTTCACTTCCCCTTTTCATTTCACTTTACCATAGTTGGTGCCATTATTGAGGGACTGACCTTTTCTGATAGCATGTCCAAAATATGTTAGTCAAGTGTCAACATATTCACATCAAATGAGCATTCTGGCTGTACATCTTCTCAAAAAAGACTTATTTGTTCTTTTGGAAATGAATGGAAATTCCAATCTTCTCAGCCAGCACCATAATTCAATTAAATGTTTTATTTTTAAAGTCTTCCTTATTTAACTCCTTATTCAAAATCTGTTCACCTGGTGTGAGTCTGCCTGGATTTGAAATACCAGTGGCATAGCTTCCAGTAACACAGGAGTAGCAACCCACCACAGTATGACAAACTGACGGATATGTGGTGATAGGCCCATGTAGGTAGGCCGAATGAATGCTGCTACATAGGTAATATGAATGCTGTTAATAATTCTGAAATAATTGCTACAAACCTAAAATGGATAGTAAGGTTAGAAAACAGACATAAAGGTATAATAATTTCTATATATTGGCTGAGCCCTGGTGGTGTAGTGGTTGTGTGCGGGACTGTGGCCCACTGGGATGGAGGTTCAATTCCAGCTCCTCAGGAGCAAAGGCTGGGCCTCCTACTTCCACCACCAGAGGGCAGTGATGCCTAAAACTATTTTCTATATATCATTATCTTGACTGGATAACAATATCCAGATATAATAGTAAGACTCATCTGTTTCACCTGCATATTGGAGGGCCAATCAGAAGCTGAATTTGTCTGGATGAATTTCTGATAATTTAAGTAAGGTTTCTGATCATTTAAGTAAATACAACTCCAAAGCATCAAAATGGCAAATTACATTATCACATAATTTCTGTAATATATGATAATTTTGCATTTCAGAGTCTTACCAGCAGATTAGATTAACTTTCTACAAGCTTAGTCCAGAATCTTCTTATTAATATTGGCCAAAGTTCAATTACTAGGATAAAGCTCCCAGTATTTTTTGAAAACCCTCCTTGATCATGAAAGTAATGTGACACTACAGGGACAGGAAGTTCTTATCCTCTGA
Source organism: Nesogale talazaci (assembly GCA_004026705.1). Taxonomy (NCBI): domain Eukaryota; kingdom Metazoa; phylum Chordata; class Mammalia; order Afrosoricida; family Tenrecidae; genus Nesogale; species Nesogale talazaci. The sequence continues at coordinate 47,989 of PVJH01001576.1, read as the reverse complement.
TTACTGTAACAGAAAGTAATACAACCAGTTAGTTCCTTAGATAAGATTAATCTAGATAAATTTAGAAAGACTAGGAACTACTTTTTGTTTTGATTTTATATTTAAGAATGACTTCTTTCATTGGTTCTTCTGTCAGATAGAGATCTTATTTCCTAAAACAAGAAACCTTGATTTAGAAAATGTGACAACTGTCTAAACCCTCCACTCAGCAAAGACTGTCCATTGAAATGCTGTCTAGGAACTGGGTTCTTTTTCCTTTTCTTTGGGACCCTATAGTTCCTAGATTCTGCATTTTAAAATAAATTTTAGCCTTATTGATTATTGTACTTACATATATTACTTAAATTTCTGATATATAGTCTCAATATCCACTTTAGGTGGGTAGCAATTATTTCAGAATTATTAGCAACGTTCACCTCTAGCTCAGAAGGCTTACAACCAGGTCAAATGTGAAACATTCTCATTTGGATAGTCTTCTGCTCAACATTTTTTTCCTTCTCATCCTTTTTTCATAATCTTCATGTCTTACGTGTTTGCACAAGGATAACTCTTTAGACATTGAGATTTTCTATTTTCTTTTTTATAAGTTTCTAATTAGTTTCTTATTCAATAAAAGTATCAGGCCCTCAGTCTGTTTTTGCCTGTAGGTATTATTCAATTCTATGACTGAAGAAATGCCCGTCCAGTGACTAAGAGGTTCACATTTGGAGTAAACAGTGGAAGGAGAAAACCCTTTAGTACTGGGAAGAATGGCCCCGATGAGTTTCTGAGACTGTGACAATGATAGTGGATCCTCTGTCTTTTTCTTGTGGAGTGGCTGATGGTTTCCAAGGACTGACCTTGCTGATCTCAGTCCAAAGCGTAACCACTAGGACACCAGGGTTTCTTAGTGGAAGGAGAAGGAAGAAGGAAATTGGCACAATGCTTTCCTTTCTTGGCACTTTGGGGCGATTATGTGTATGCGATGATCAATTTTGTTCTCCTGTGGGCTACTTCATGAAATCCCAGCCTATTTAACTTTAGGTTCTGAGGAAGTGGCTGCGGGGTTGGAGCGAGAGTTACATTTGACCTCTTCTCCCTGTACAAGGTGGAACGAGACTCCAACTCATATCTGCCAAGGAAGGTTCTTTTTGTCATTTACTCACTAAATTATCATTTTATTGAGGACTCTTACAATTCTCGTCACAATCCATATATCCATTGTATCAGGCATGTTTGTACATATGTTGCCTTCACTTTTTTCTAGACATTTACTTTCTATTGAGCCCTTGAGATCAACTCTTATCCCCCTCATATTCCCCTTATAGACTATGAATTATTAAAATTTTTCATAGTTTTCACTGACCACTTTCTCCTTTCCTGCATGTTTTCTGTCATTCTTCCCCCTCAGAAGGGTCTGTGGTTATGTGTTGATCATTTCCCTGTCTTCTCCCTCACTTCGACCTATCCTTCTGGTATTGCTATTCCCAGTCTTGGTCCTGGAGTCCATATGTTGTGAGCCCCCACATCTTCTCTTTACCTATACACATGCTCTAGTCTAGTTTGAAATGAGAAAGCAGCACTGGAGTCATGGTAGTGGGGATGCAGAAGCCTCAAGAAACCAGAGGAATATTGTATGCTTCATAAATGCTTTACTGCACCCTGGTTGACTCATCCCTTCCCTGTGGCCTCTTGGTGGAGGGATTGTTCCATTGTCTACAAATATGGGCTTTGGTCCATAAAGTGACCAGATGTCCCACTTTTGGTGGGACAGTCCTGACTTTAAATAATTTTTCCTGCATCCTGCAGCATTTTTAAAAAGGTCTGATTTTTGGGTTGAGCCTCAGTGGCATAGTGGTTGTATGCAGGACTGTGGCCCACAGGGTTGGTGGTTCAATGCAGCAGCAGTTCTCCAGGAGCAAGGATGTGCCTCCTACTCCTACCAGGCAGTGATGCCTACACACACACACACACACACACACACACACACACACAAATTCTGATTTTTGGAAAGAATGCATAAAAAGCTAGGGAACGGCGGAAGAACTCGAAGGGAATATACCCCCTCTACACCCCCACCCTTCCAATGGTATCCCACCTTACCAATGTTAAAATCTGGTCCCTTTAAGCTTTGGGTCTTTGCTCAACTCCACCTTGTTCTCAACAATATGTTTTTGTTTGTTTGTTACTTGTCTTCTAGTACCTATAACCTGGTCCTGATGATTCCTCATGATCACACTCATGCTTCTTCCATGTGGGCTTGCTGCTTCTCTGCTGAATGGCTGCTTGTTTAAGTTCAAGTCTTTAAGATCACAGGAACTATATCTTTTTATAGCAGGATAAAATGGGTGCGTAAGCAAATGTGGTAAAGAAGGTGGATGGAGCGGGACACCATCCATTTTCTTCACATTTGCTTACCCACCCATTTTGTCTTCAGCAATTGTGTCTAGAGAGTGAACAAGTCAGTGCTAATTTGTTAGAACAACGTGTTCTTGTAATGAGGGAGGGTAAGTTCTGTCTTCTACCTCTGTGAATTGCTGTATAAATACACATGTATAGGCCAAATACCTCTGTTTTTGTGAATTAATACATTAGTGCCTATAAACACCTATGTTTATACCTCTTTCTTTTGCTTTGCTTCCTAGGTGCTTCCTCTGTTTCCTTTTAACTTTCTCCTGCCCCATCATCACTATCTCCCTATTTCGGCCTCTTAGTATTTTCCGTTGTCTAGTTTGCTGTTGTTCTGACACTTCCAGGATCTCCATCTCCTCCTTGTTGTGGACTTGAATTTCCTTGTGGCCTCCGTGTCTATGGTGTCGCCTGCTCACTGCATAATTCTCCCACCACCCTCACTCCCCACCCCCCTCCACTCAAGTCTCTCCAGGACCATGGGTACTGCTGCTTTCTCCGGGGGTTTATTTCCCACGCTTGTCTTATATAAGCAGGCAAACAAACTATGACATAGACCAAACAAAAAGAAAACAAGAGATTGAAAGAAGAAAAAGAGAGAGGAGGAAGGAGTGAGTGAGTGAGTGAGAGAGAGAAATGTACTTAATTCCAGTCTGTTCACTGACCTTCATGATTATCTCCCTACTGGTCCTAGGGGATCTCCAGGAGCTGGCCCTCCCAGTCTGAAGTCCATTTTTTGCTCTTCAGGCACTTCATAGTCTTGCTTTGTTCGAGTTGCTGATCTGTTACGTTCCCTTCTTGATAGGTCCCACTGTGGGTGATTCAGACCACACTACCTTCTACCGAGTGACCCCAGAATTGTCCTCTGTTGCAATCTTCTCTAATCGGCCCCCACAGTTCCCTCTGTGTTCCAGTCACTCCCCGCAGAGACGTCATTCTCCAGGCCCGGTGTGCCAGCATGGGGTCTAGACCGGATGTCCCAAGGGAGATTCTTATGAGGCAGAAGTCAAGCATGCTTCCTCCCTCCATCCTTCTTTATCCTATTCTGACACAAGTGTTTGATAATCTATTGCAAATAGCCCACAGAACTCATAAATAATACTTACATTTATGGGGGTTTATTAGAAAAGTTAACAACTCACCACAATCCAGGATCAGAAAACATGATGAGGATGCTACCATTTTGTCTGCAGCAGGACCTCTCTTCAGTAATGCTAGTTGAAATGGTTCCTCCTCAGCCTCTCATCCACATAGTCTTTTGGCTTATTCCCTGCTGGGGCTTCTGTTACAAAGATGGAGCATTAGTAAGCACCTAGCACGCAATCTGTTTTGCAAGCCATCCTCCTATCTGAAGCCACTCAGCTTGATTCCTTCTGTGGCTGGGAATTCTGCCACTCCATTTTATGACCTCAGTGCATCAGTTGATGGAGCATCTGCTGCTTCTGCAAACTTCCTTTAGGCCATCACTACTTCCTGCAGAGATAATATCCATGCTTTTGGTGGCTCTTCTTTCTTTTTGGTCATGGGGTTCTACTTCCTGCTTCTGAAATGACCATCTTCTGATACAGTGGCATGGAAACACTGGCCAATCCCTGGAGTCCTCCACACTTTATTTGCAAGATTCCACTCAGTGTTCAGTTTGGATTGTAATGCAATGGAAAAAACCAAAGTCCTCACAATTGATCCAATCTATAACATCATACTAAATAGAAAAAAGTTTGAAGTTGTAAAAAATATTTCATTTTTCTTGGATCCCAATCAATGATCATGGAAACAGTAGTCAAGGAGTCAAATGACATGTTGCTTTGGATAAATCTGCTGTACAAGGTCTCTTTGAAATGCTGAAGAGCACGGGTGTCACTTTGAGGAACAAGGTGTGACTGATCCTCCCTGAAATATTGATATTTTCAATCACCTCATATGCATGGGAAAGTTGAACAGTGATAAAAAATCACAGAAGAATTGATGCATTTGAATTGTGGTGTTGACAAAGAATATTGAAAATACCATAGGCTGCTATAAAAAGAAACAAATCTATCTTTAAATATTTATAAATAATTAACCATATTTACAAATGTAGTTAATTAAATCCCCTTAAGAAATTAACTTCACATAAAATTTAAGCATTTTCACAGTTTTATTGACATATAGTTCACATACCATAAAACTTAATAGTTTAATCATATTAAGCAATGTGTCACCATCACCACAGTCAATTTGAAAATTCTTTCTTGTACTTATTGTTGTTGGCTCTCTCTTTTCTCTCAACCTTGCCTGTCAAGTCTCTAGGTAATTATTAATCCAGTTACTGTGTCTATAAGTTTTCCTATCCTGGATTTCATACACAGAAAAATCATATAAACACAAACAGAACAAAGAACCCAATAGCAGTATCAAAACGAAATAGAGAAAAACCTCAGTTGAAAAGAAAGCAAAAAATCTTATAGATGAAAACAACTTTAAAATGGGTCAAAAGAAAGATCAAATGAGGTGTTACATTGAGGCCTAATTAACTGAGCCATAATCGACTTTAAAGGTCTTGTTGCCTGACAGCAAGTCTATTCATATACCTGGACTATGGTCAAGGGATCCTGCAAATAGATTTTGAACTTCCACTGTCTGAAAAGCAGGCTTATGCATAAAACGATTTCCTTTTCTCAACCATGCTTGTGATTCTATAGCATTGGCTGAATTGATGACCGTATCAATAGAATCAATTACCTTATGGCCTGGGGAGATAATTTGTAATTTTCTCTATCATAAAAGAAAATAATATCTCTAAGCCAAACCAGAGATGTATATGAACCATGGATATATGAATGAATTTGGGGCTCACATTTAATGTTATCCCTAATCTAAGAGCAATTAATTCTTATGCAGTAGCCTTCACTGGCTACTAGTCACCCTCATGAAGATATCAATGAAGATATGGACGCTGCAGCAAATTGTGGTGAAGAAATAAGTTGGTGTTCACCTATCAGAAAGAATAGTGCCTGGGACCTTAAAGGGTTGCCTCAAAATAGGCAGCTATTTAAGTGAGGCAGTCAAGTAAGTTCACATGCCTGTGTGATCCAAGGATTGGAAAGAAATCCAAATCCAAAGGAAGGAATGGTATCAGAGTTTAAATTCTGGATACGTTTGTTTTTTTTTACAGACGTATATGGATGTCAGTGAAAGTCTAAAACGTTTATTTGACAATAGCAACAAGAGGAACAAAACACTAAGATACCTGACCATTACATTGGTTAGTCTAAGAAGAGGAAGTTCCCCAAATGTTTAAATGATTTTTTGGCTTTGCAATTCTAATTTTAAAATACATCAGTACTTTGAATATATATGTATACATGTGTCTATATATGTATACACAAATATATTTAAAATTTTCTTATAAGCAGATCTGAGTGGGAAATTGATTCTTCTAATCAATATTTTAAAAAATGTCCCCCATGTTCCATCTGGCCTAGAGAATATTAGCATAAAGTCCAAAGACAAGCTATTTACTTAAAAGAATTAAAATGTATTAAACATTTTAAAACAAATCTATACAGACTTTTCTTTTGAGTTATCAAGAACATACTTAGATGTATGTTTTGGCATCATTATGTTGATTACTTACCATTATGCTGGGTCATTCTTTTAAAGTTTTTTTGTAATACAGTTGCAGAAAATGACTTACTGTATCTTAAAATGTATTGCCAATTACATCTCTCAGAATTTGACTAAAACGACTCATCTTCTGATACGTTTTAACAGAGTCTCATCTGTCACGGCTATCGTTCCTCACGACTCTTTTAGGGAGGTCCACATAAACATATTTCAAAGTAAGGAGAATCACGAGGCCTGTCTTTATGTTCCTCCTTGGGTGGCCAGGTAGTCATTGGATGGCAAATGGGTGACTGGCAGGGTGGTACTAGCCAGTTACTAGCCTAGTTTGAATGTTGAAGTCCATCGAGAGGGGCCTTATGAGAAGGGTCTACGATCCACTTAGGACACAGCACCCCCCCCAGGCATGCAGTCCTCTTCCTTACCTAGGCTACAATCACTGGAGGCAGCCAGTTTGACTTTGCAGTTAAAAGCAGCAGTGCAGAAACGAAGGAAAGTGAGGATTATGTTCTCTGAAGAAAGCAAAGAAACTAAAGTGAGCGCTAGTGATTTTACATACATTCGAAATGACAAACTGAAGCCAATTAATCACTATGCTTCAGAGACAAACAGCAGACATAGAAGAATAGAAGGAATCTCATTTGTTTTGTTTCTGGAAGAAGTAAAATACACAGAGTGATAGGAATCTACTAGTGGAAAATTGCTCTCTACTAAGACAATGGAAAAGGATAGTATTCTTTGTTTTCAATTGTCATTTCTTTAAAGAAAGAAGACAGAACTTGGCATTGAGAAAAATAAAGAAGGGGTTAGTTTTGTAATACCAGATAATAGCTTAAAATCCAAGAGGCAGGGGACTAAGCCATCTTACTTTAACGCAGGAATCTGTGCCTCTTTAAGTCTTTTGGGGGGAAAATACTCATAGGGTTTTTTTTTTATATCTTTTATCCTCTTATTGTTCATTCAATGAATCAGTGTATTATATTTTCGCTGTTTGGTTTCTTATACGAAGACTCTAGTTGGTGCTTAGCAGTAACTTTGTAACATTCCTTCTTCCCCCCAGGGATGAGAGGACCCTGGGGAAGGCATGGATCAGCATGATGAGAATAATATTTGGGTTTCCCCATCGTCAGGACAGCCTTGTTCAGGACTGTACTGGGCACTTAGGTCCTTCTGGAAATTGTATTTGCAAGTGTGGCAACACGTTTTGCCTACCTTTGTCCTTTCTGAGTTTATATCATAAGTTCAGAAAAATTGGCAGAGTTCTCTCCTGAAGCAGGCATGCTGCTAAAATAGGAGGAAAAAAAGGGAATCTTTTCTATATTTTGAGTTCAGAGACTGTCCTGTTTTAAATATTACAAAGCTCCTGGTATTTAGGGCCTTTAGGAGGAAACTGTCTTAGATTGCACCGTTAGACAACAAAGTCCATCAGTAGACAAGCGCTGTGCTTTTTCATCCCTATTTTTCTTGTCACGAGGATCATGCCATTACAAGAGATTTCAACACATATTTGTTGACTGGTCTAAGGGATGATAACAAAAAATAAAACCACACTACTTACTTACCTTCATCATTAATTATTGGTGTATATGAAACTGAGGTCTTAATATAGGAAAATTATGAGTAAGTTTGAATGCACTGTTTGAAAAGATAAGATTTTACATCTGTAGGGAAAAAAGAATGCAATAGAAGTTGGGCTATAATCTACTTTAAGTTGTTGCTATTTATTTGCATATATTATGGAATTTACAGAACCATAAGAAAGAATGACTGGCACAAAAATTGAGGATTTGTTTCATTATTCAAATGTTCTTTAACTGATTGAATACTTATGAATTCCAAATATAAATTCAGATTTTAAAACCTGGGCATTTTAATTACTATTTGACTAGTATTCAAAAATAAAAACCCAAACCATATAGATCATTGCTCTCCTTTTTATTATAATAAACACCTCTAAAGTGATTTCTATAAATTACAAGGATGCAAATTAGAAGAGAGAAAATAACAATTATTGTTAATGAAATGGACAAAATATTTCTTCTCCTTTTCCCTATAAATCTCATGATTCATATGACTCAGAAGTTCTTTGGAGCTTGATTAGTGATGGAGGACATCTGCACACATTCATACTCAAGAACATGTAGCTTATTTACAATTTGAAAACATTTTAATAAAAGGAAAGGGGTAAAGTAATTTGCAACACAGTTTATGACATTTATCACAAAAATAACCACACTCAATAAACATAAAAGTTTTTTGTTTGACTAAAAATTTCCCTGTTGATGAAATAAGTTAAATTTTATGGGATTGTGTAGTATTATTTGTCAGTGCTTTTATAAATATACCAGGAAAATAATAATATGAAATTTAATTTATAATTATAATCTATCTTTTTTTTTGGTTGTAAGACTGGTATGATGGTAGATGATAGAGTTAGCAGAACAGCTTAGAATGTTAAACATTTCGCCTCAATTTGGGGGCAACTCTCATGACTATTATCATGACTCTATCTTTAAAATAATTAAAATAGAGTGAAATTTAGTGATTTTCCCTTACTACTCATGGAAGAAAACAACTCCATCTTCCTTCTCTTCCTCTTTTTCAACAGCTTTATAAAACGCATGCATTGACAGGAATCTCAATGTGCATACATGGCTTTGTGTTGGCCTCTCATACTGCTCCTGAGACTGCATTCTTTTCATGTACATTTATTATTTAGTATTTATTATTCCATGGAAGAGATCCGCCTCTTTCAGAAACAGAAGAGTTCAGGGAAGAGGTCACTCAGAAATGGTTTCTTCATTAATGACGGTTTTTACCATCTTCATCTAGATTGTTTCTCAAATTATTGGGGGAAGGTGGTTTAATGGACTTTCTACTTCCTGACTAAGACTAGCTGTACGACTCAGTGCAGTTATGTCAGTATGTGAGGGCAGAGGGAAATGACTCATCTTTTAAGAAAATAAAAAAGTTTTCAGACTTGTATGCACTATGACTGAAATGTATTATAACCTGAAATATAAATGATTAACATTAGTTTAATTTATTTGCTATCTCCCACTATGTTAACACCGAGCATTTCCATGTGGCATTAAGCCTCTTGGGACTTGGAGAGAAGGGGTACTATTTGATACATGTAACATTTGTTTGAATTTAAAATTACAACAAAAAACAAAATTTGTCTGCTTGTTCAGCTGCTTCAATAGGACAGAATAGTTCACCTGGTGCTCATTATTTCATCAATTTTTTCAATTTTGTCAATTTTTCCTTCTAAAAGCTTACATCTATGTCTGCTCTGTTTTGTTGTTGCTGTTAATTTGGATTAAGAGTATGTGCTAATAGCATCAGTGACAAAGATGTTTATATTTAAGTCACTAGTATTGTTTGATTTATAAAGGCTGTAGTGGAAAAGTAAGATCAGCCTAAATTTTATTGGAGAAAGAAAATTTCTCCAACAAATTTTTAAGGAAAAATAATCCAGTTTTCTCCAAACTCCATGAGCATAATGGAAGAGAACTGTGTGTGTGCAGCCACGTGCATGTGTGTATGTGTTATCTTGATACGCTCACAGTTGGTTAAAGATAGATTGGCAGTAACAGCTGCCACTAGTGTCAACAATCAAGTACAATGCAGTGTGGCAACCCCCCAACTGTTTTCCATTCAAATGAGTTATGAGTTCTCACTGTTCAGAATCACCCTCCACTTAAAAAAAAAGTATACGTCTTGTTGTGAGAATTGGGGAATATCCACCTGGCAGGCAAATTTCCATGCTTAAAAAAAGTGTGTGGGGGGGAACACTAGATTAATCAAAGTCACTAGAAAATGTGGAGTGAGAAAAAAATTAGAGCTCTGAGAAATAACAAAAAGGGAATCCGGGTCACCCCTTTTCTTGGTTCAAGGGCTCTGATACAATGGTGAAGAATATGCAGCATCATCTTAGAAATTCAGAGAGGTGACTGCGAGGGGCAAGGGGTCCACTTGACCTCCAACATCAAAGCCTGGCTGACGAAAAATCGCTTGGTTACTTGTAGCTTAATCCAACATTACACACTTCTTTCAAACATCAGAAATGCTGCTCAGCTTTTGGATTGTTGGACATTCTTCTGACTAATCCAGTCTTAATTATAAAAGTGTTATGGTCCCTCTGTTTCTTGCTCCCTGTGCAACACAATGTTTGAGCACAGGGAGAGAGAGAGGCACCAAAAGGAGAAGAGAAATCTGCAACTAGTCTAGGGTATGAGTCAGTGAGTACTTATTTGGTTGTCACCACTAGCCAGTATCTACAAAGAAAGCTAGAAGCATACACATGTAAAAATCTTTTTCAGAGACATATTCATTCAACTTTAAATTTCCCTATCTTTTGAAGGAAAGTTAGATTAAAAAAAAATCTTTCTTAACTCTCCCTATTGAATAGATTGAAACTTATTCCTACTCTGAGGTAGGAATTCCTACTCAGAGATTCCAGAGATTTAGGGTATGTGACTGCAAAGGTCGGGGCTTACATATTTCTTTGCAATCAGTGTTTTCTATAAACACTGATTTGTGGCTTTTTTTGTGTGCTCTTGATTCTCAGAGCACATGCCAATTGTGCGTATGTATTTGAACTTGAGTCATGACAACTTACAAAGTTACATAAATTACCTAGAGAGCAAAATAGATAAATTAACCCAGGGAATTCCCATGGACATCATAAGCCTATGACTCCTCCTTTCCTAATGATTAACATGAACTTATCCTGTCTTTCCATGGCATCTCCGCAAATGCTTGTCGTCAATTAACATGTCTCTCTTTCAGTTCTCTCTCCTCTAGCCTGAACATGTCTATGGCTCACAGGTCTGTCTTATTTCCAAGTCTTTTATCAGTCAGTTGCTTTCCTTTGAACTTTCTCCAGTTTGTCTTTCTTTTCAAACATGATATCCCAAACAGAACACAACCCTCAAGTAGTCCTAGATGGAGGAACTCAAAGCAGTCAAAGTGCTTCTTTCTTTTTGCATTCCATGTAAAATCTGGGTGCATTAAAGTCTTTGCTTTTATTGGCAAAAAGTTTAAAAAATCCTTCTATGTGTACTGCCCACAATCTATAACACTGGAGCATTTGGTACTATTAAGCTCCCTCTTGTGATAATGTGAACAGATTATACCTTCATATAAGAATTATTTTGCATTTGATTTCAAGCAATATCTCTAAGCTGTCAAAAGATCCTTTATTAATCTCTCTTCAATTTCCACTCATTCTTACTTTTTGTTTGCTCATCAACATGATTAATATTTTTGTTGCCTTTTGAGTTATGATTCCAATACATAACACGGCATTTAATTATATGGCAATGAAGACTGTGTATCATAGACATTTTCTTCAAACATGGCATTGACCTATTAAGAATTATTCTGTTGCCCTAAGATTAGAAACAATAGACCATCCATCTTTTAGTAGTTCCTTCTAATCCATATTTCTCTTGTTTCTCTATAAGAATGTCCCCCCTGCTTTTGAAAAGAGGACAGGTGTTAAAGACAGCTGCACTAGGTCTCTTTTGGCAATTTCCCAGCACAATGAGGAGTCTCCTTCAACCCTTCCCCAGATCTATCCCCAATTTTCCTCACCTCCTTCACAGACTGTAGGCATGTTACAGTTGCACTGGAAATAGTTACAATCCAAATTGGGACCTATGATATTCAATCATCTAAGTTATTTTTTATTTTGTAAATTTATCAGGGAACTAATGGTATCTCCAGCAATATAATCTTCAAATATGCTCATTAACATTATGAAGAATACCAAAATACTGAGAAACCCGTCATCCTTTCTGTATCAGTTTTCACAAAGATTTAATTAAGTTTAAGTTAGACTACACTTTGGAGAGTAAAGATTCCACTGTAGTGAAGAGGATAATACTTAATTTCTGAAATATACCAACATGCATAATGATTTGAGTCAATTAATATTAGAATTGGGGGGATGCATTTTGATATAAGAAAATCTTATGATTGAGGCATGTAAAAGATAACTTTTCTGTGTCAATACCTGATGGTCTCGCTAAGCAGTGACAAAATAAATCCATTCATTCAAAGCAGCATGATGATAACCTTTTCAGCGCTGTAACCCCTCTTGCAGAAAAGGCTTCCTGACATAACAGCAAGTGTTCTACATCGCTTGGAAATCTTGTGTTTTTCCTAAGTATGCACGTGAATTTTGCAGTTTATTCTGTAATACGGTCAGTTCTCTTCAGAAAATGTAATGCTTGCATTACGGCCATATATACTCTTGGAATGAGGGTGCTGGTAAAGAACACTGGAATTCTGTGGAATTCCAGAAGAACAAACAAATCTGCCATGGAAGAAGGACAGCGAGGATGCTTCTTACCAAGGCTTCATATCATGTACATCGGATTTGTCATGAGTCGCCTGTCCCCAGGGCGAAGGACATCATGCTTGGTAAAGTAGAGGGGTCATAAAAAAAGGAATATTCTCAACAAGCTGGATTGATATCATGGCTCCAACAATGGACTCAGACCAAGAACAATCGTGAGGTTAGCATAGGGCCGAGCAGTGTATCCTTCTGCTGTAAGCAGGGCTTCTGTGAATCAGAACCGATGGCACCTAGCAATAACAACAACAAAATTGCTGATGAAGACAAGAACAAAGTCTGGCCTGATATTTCAATATGGGATACATTTATGGATTTATTGAATCATTGGTTCCTTCACCAGCATGTAAGCATCTTGAAGGCCTGGAAAAATGCTAGGCATATAGTCAGTATTAAGTAAATGTGTATTAAAATAATTTAATCTCATATTGCAATATATGCCTCTCTTATGAGGGAAAGGTATTGGAGATCATATATGAGATCAGATTAACCTTCATGAAACAATCTCACAAGGACTCTTTCATCTAACCAATTTGAACGAATAAGGTACCTAGCTCTATTTCTTTCTAATATGAGCTCACTGTCATAGAGTCATTTCTAACTCCTCCAGGGCAGAGGAGAAAGGTCTCTGTGGGGTTCTGAGACTGTTGCTGTTACAAGAGTAGAAAACTTCGTCTTTCTCCTGTGAGTTGCTGCCAGTTGAACTATTCCACTTGAGGTCAGTAGCCCAACTCAAAACCCACTATTCCCCCAGGGTTCCTGCTAGAGCCCTCAACAAATGGACTTAGAAAGTAAATGTATATTTGCTTGTTCCACCCACTTAACTGAAAGAGATGGGAAATATGAGGACAGGGATGCCACATTACTTAAAAACTACTTTTAGTGGCATATAGTTCACATGTAATAGTATTCAATAGCTCCGTCTCATCGAGAGGAATGGTACCATCATCCCTGCAATCAATTTTAAAACAGTCTCTTCATTGTCATTCTCATCTCTGTTAACTCCCCATTTTCCAAACTGCCCTTGCCAAACATCCAAGGACCTGTTAATTCATTTACTGTCTTTATTGATTTACCTATCTTGCATTAACTCACAACAACAACAAAGTAAAACAGAGAAAAACCTCAATAGAAAAGAAAGCATAAAGTATCAAAAGCTAGAACACATTTAAAATGAATCAGAATGGAAATGAAATGATAATGTGTTAAATTTTAACTGTACTGCATCTGCAATAATTCATTGTCCAATGCATTCTGCATGATAGCAAGTCTACTCAAACCCCAGGTCTCTGGTCATAGGAGAGTCACCTGAAACTTAATCCATGTGTAGGCCCTGCAAATGGATTTTGGGCTTCCATTGTCATCCATAGCTTTCTGCAAATCAGGTGTTCACAACTTATGCTCTGATACTCTTTCCTCCTTTAGAATTGGGTTTTATAATTTATAATCTTGGGATAACATAGGTTGGTGTTATTTTTCTATGTGTATTTAATTAATGCCTTACTTAGAAGACTGCCTGATTGAAGTAATACATTTAAGACTTCAAACACGCATCCTCTTTACAGCTGGGTACCCTCTAGTGTCTTCTCTATTCATTGCTATATCACCCATATCTTCAGTGATCGTTTCATGAGAGCCCACATCAAGCAGGACCATGTCATTGGAATTAATATGCTTAGATTGGGGCTAGAATGAAGTGTGAGCCCAGGATCCACTCATATATGTATATTTGTCTCTGGTTCACTTCTGTGAACACACCGGTACCTACTATACATATTGTGACTTCCCTACCTATAGTTTAAAATGTCTTGATTCTTCTTAACCTTCTGTCACTCAAATTTTCCTCCTAAACAATCCAGCCCCCAATATCTTTTTTCATCCAAAATATATGATGGTGGAGACTCAATATGGTGAGCATGGTTAGCACTGTGTAATTTTGGGTTGCTAGAAGGAGTAATGTCACCCATGGTCACAACAACGTACCTCATTCCTTGTATCGAGGCCCCCTTTGTGCACACATTGGAAGCATTCAGTATCTTGACAGATTTCTACACACCTGACTTACATGGTTCGTACTTTTGCTTATCCATCTCATAATCCTAGTGTAAAAACTAGGGAAAACACTGTAAAAATGGATTTCTAAAAAAGTTTCTCCCGTGAAAAATCATTTAAAATTCCTTTAGCTTTTAGGCATCCATTTGGCTGCTCTTTGGAATGAAAAGCCACCATGGTTCTGTTAAAAATTGCAATGTTCTCGTATTCACTTGATCTATGGGATCAGCTTTGCAGTTTTCAATGACTTTAAACTTCATGGGAGTCATTTTGCAGGAAATTGCAAATTATTCTGCATCAATTTTCTTTCTGTCTCATTCTGTGCTGCCCTAAACTTAAAAGGCAGTCTGACTCCCTTCTTGTCCCGAGGGCTGTAGCAAATTGACTTGGGAGTGGAGAACTTGGTAGTAAAAAGAACTTACCTTTGCCATCACACAAATGTCCTGAACTTTTTGAATATCTAATGCAGTGTACCAAAAAAATGCTCTGAATTAAACAAAGTGGCTTAATTTTAATTTAGAATCTATTTCATTTATCTAAATGATATTTAGAAACATCTCATTCTTCAAATATGCAGTCAGACTATCATCATTTAAGTATTCATTATATTGCACAAATACTTTTCAGAAATTATAGTAATATCCTCTTAATGTTTACTTAGCACTTGTTTCAAAAGAAGATTGAATTAATCGTGGAAAAAGAACCTCAAGTACCTGCATTCTTGTCTGCTATTACAGTCACAGGAGATTGCCAATGTCCTAGAAAGACGAAAACTTTGAACTCCAAGGGATAAAACAATGTGTTATTTACACTTTCTGGACAGCACTAGAAGCTGAAGTTGATAGAATCATGTGAAGATACAGTTTTATTTTTCCCAAAGCTTTGTTGGAGGTATAGAAGACACAGTCTAGACATGATACTGGATTAAGAACTAACAACAAGAAGTTAGTGGATTATAAAAGCAGGAAAGAATAATCTTCTGAATACTTTGTTGGGCTTACCTTGTATGTCAAATGTCAGCTCTTTTTCTGCACATTTTCCAAAGACAATAGTATTGTTGATGGTTTTGCCCCTGCATTTGCAAAGATGCTTTGTTAGAACCAGTCTGCCTTTGGCACACGGAGATAGGACTGTAGTTGAAAAAGCAGAAAGGAAATGCCAAGGAGGTTTCTCCCAAACTCTAATGTCTGTTTTACATTTTTGTGTGGGTACAAGAAATGTAGTCTTGTTAAGAGACAAAGTCCTGGAAAACATAGGTCACATGATGCTGCTATTACAAAAAGTTTAGACTTATACTTCTCTGTGAAACTTGATGCAAGATGTTTATTCAGGTATAAACCCTCATGCTAGTTACCTTCTAGGGTTGACTCAGTTGAAGAGGTTTATCAGAGGATTGTGCAATAATGAAAACAGAAGGAAGGGTGATAAAGGATGATGTCACCAGGATTGTATTTTACAAAAGCCACTAAGCAAGTTTCCCTGGATCTTTAGAAGAATAAATGATTCCTATAGACCCTCTTGTCCTCTCTTCGACACTTGTGTCATTTCTATCTCCAATCTCAGGGAAGATGGAGATGGATTTCATTTGTGAACTTTGATGGGGCAACATGTGGCTTCAGGAGCAAAATATGGCTGGGGAAGTTTGGGATGTGTGACACCAGTACCCTGCACAGATCTTCAAATCTCCACATGTCTTGCTATAACTATCAACAGTTTGCCTCCTGTTTCGACTCGCAGTAAATCCACTCTCATTAAAGTCGAAAACTGTGTTCCACGTGTTTTTTGATGACTGCTTTTGGTGGAAGGTCTTTCTTCCCAAGCAGCCTTGAGTAGACACGCCCCTCTGACACTCCCTCAGAGCCGTAGTCACCAGGTAGACCACCCATGGACTCCATCAGTGATAGTGCAAGTAATGAAAATGTCTTCATTGTGGACCCAGGTTCCATAGCTTTCATTCCTGATTGTTTGCCTGTAGGGGAAATGGATGTTTCTCAAAAGGTCTGGCCACAGGCAGTTATTAAATATTATAGAAGCTTTTAAAATGAAGAATAAAAGTGGTATCTGGGGTAATTACACTGGTGGTTCAGTGACCTCCTCTTTGCAAATTGTCTCTAAAAGACAAGCAAATTTAGTGTGCAAGTGTACTTTATTTGACCCGTGTTGCTCTCTGATCACAATCATTTGACCTGTCTCTCTGCTTGTGGAATTTCACTGTTTAAAGGTTATTCTTCTTTGTGTCCAAATGATGGATAGGCATGTTATACTTTATTTCTTTTTAAATGACCAGTTTTCACTGTAGAGCTATCTGCATTCCTTTGGTAGTTAAATTATGGAGGATATCCTTTTTTATTTATAGCTGCATAGGCAATACTGCCAGTAGATGACATGTTGGTTATTATTTCTCTAATGTTTCTTTGATCATAATTTTATTTTTTTCCTCAAATACATTCCTCCGGGACTAAAGATTTATTTCCCATTGGCATGGGAAATTTGAAGTTATTCAAATATTAAACAACATTTTACTGTCCTATTATTAAACAACACCATCATTGTTCTTCTTTAAAAAAGAGACAAGTTTGTTTGTTTTTTGCTTTATGTTATTCCTTTAACTCAAAAGCCAACAAAAGATGTAAACTTTAATATTCACATGAGTACAGGTCACATCAAGGAAGGAACAGAGAGCCAAATCTAATGAATTACATTATTTTTTACATCATAAAGATGTTTAAAGGGCTAAACTTACAGCTTTGTATCTTTGAATATGTTTTGCTCTGTGGCTAGATCATCTAGCTTCAACCAGACTTTTTAGACTTATTCATGTTTATAAGGCTATAAAGAGACTGTGAGGATAGCATGATCAGTTAAATATGCCTTAAACATAAACTAAGCCCAACTCAAATCCTGATTTAAAAATGATTTTCTGGGGGTACTGAAGTCAGAGAGTGATAATATTATATATTATGTTATATATGACATTGCACATGCTTGTTAGGCTCACATGGCTGTCTGCAGTACAGAGGATGGATTGGGAAGGAAGAGAGCAGGATCATCAGGAAAGCTCATCAGTTGCTATTGATTCATCCTGAGACTAGGGAGCGGCCCTGCCAGGGGGCAGGGAGAAGCTGCTGGGAAGCATCTTATAACCTATGGTATTTGGAACTGAATTTAGCAAGAAGAACGGAAGAACACTCCATGCTCAAAACCTAGACAATGCTGGGCATTCTGGCCCCATTAATCTCTATGGGGGCAAAAGTGGAATCAGAATGAAAGAAAGATGAATTTTATTTGGACAGACTGAGCCTGAGATACCTAGGAGGAGGTTTCACAAAGTTTTTAGGCAGAGAGAGAGAGAGAGAGAGAGAGAGAGAGAGAGAGAGAGAGAGAGAGAGAGAGAGATTATCCTTTTAAGGCCATCTTCCAAGAATTTTTTGAAGCCTCTCATATGACATGTTACTGTGGTCACTTCAAGGCCATGAGAAATTTGCCTCAGGGATGTGGTTTAAAAACACATAGTCCATGTTTGATGGGTCCTAGATTAGAGAGAATTCTTAGGAAAACTAAGAAGCACGTCAAAAATTTTCAGGGGAAGAGAATGATGGAAATGAATGCATCTAACACTTTTCCCTGCCCTACCAACAGTCTTTGCCCTTGATTCCCCATGCCTAAAAAATGAAATACTCAATACACAAAAAGAAGCTTGGTTAAAAAAAAGGGTGATTTATATTAGTTTTATTTATATGATGTTATGCCTACCACTCCATGTGGCCTTATCCTGGCTTTCTCTTCCTATCAAACATTTATCATTCATCCTAACAAATACGTGCATACACATTTTCCCCTGGCACTTGTTTCCTCGACATTGGCATATACATTTTATGTGATTGGAGAAGAACTCCAGGGGTTTTGTGGTTATGTGTTGGGCTGCTCACTGAAAGGTCAACAGTTCGAAATCACTAGGGGCTCTGTGAGAGAAACGTGGTTTTATACACCCAGAAAAAGTTACACTCTCCGAAATGCATGACCACAGTTCTGGCCTGTATGTCAGGGTCTCTGAGAGTTGGTGTTGACTTGGCAGTGAGTAGAGATTTATCTGCTGCTACCATTCTGCTGCCAAAAAAATTGTGAGGACCAAAAAAATATTACCTGACTAAAACATTGAGTTTAATACAGGATAGACACCTAGGGATACCCACCCATAACAGAGTGTGGGACTTCTGGAGATTCTTCTTACTTCAGAAGAACACATGGCTAGAAAATGATGGAGGACAGTTGTACTGAATTAGACAGTTCAAGCGAACAGATAATGAATACACGTGTAGATTTTCCACTTTGGAGCAGACAAAGGAATGGGTAGGTATCTTTTGGATGGGTGAGATACTTAAGGTTTATTATACCAACCAGACTGATAAACACATGTGGGAATAATTGAAGGGAGGAGAGATAAGTGGTTCGGTAAGCCTCACCTTTCTAGTTCTCTGGTTTCTTGCTCTCTTGTGGTCAGATCACTGTATAGCTGTTTTATCTAGTTCTCTGCTTCAGCTTGCAAGGCTCTCTTCCTGAGAGACATCCCAGAGGAGAAGCCACAGACTTACCCTGAAATAGCCCTGGGTGCTGGAGCAGCTTTGTGGAGACCCTGCCAGCACTGAAATGCTTACACCGTCACTGGATTCAAAGGTTTTATACCCACTGGCCTGTGACACTCCTGCATTCAGTGTCATTATGAGTGTTTTTTGTGAGTTTAAGAACTTTGTAGATCAGGGTTGGACATAATAGGGTAAGTGGGACTTAAGGGTTTGGACTGGACAGGCCTGGGATGAATGCTTTCTGAATGTACACTTACCCTTTATATTAAATTCTCTCTTATACTAATTTGATTTCTGTGGATTCTCTAGTTTACCCAGACTAACCCAATTGGTTTCTTTCCTAAGTGGATTTGTGTAGAGTGCTGTTTTCTGAAATGAGCTCTCCTGTCCCCCTTGGAGGTTGGCACTAGTATCATCCATGGAGACTGCAAAAGAAGAAGTTATCTACACTTTATCCTGGATTAGAAGCTATAGTAAAAAGTTTACTGCAGTTGGAAGTCTTTTCCAACTCAGAACATCTTTATATGAGTCAGAAACCCCAAGAAAAAGATGTTGCCATGCCAGAGCAAGCAATTGTGATAGAAATTTCCTCCATTGTTCCCTTGAAAGACCTAGCTTTACCAAGTCGTGGACCTCTCGGGAAATATATTTCTAGGTAAACATGCTTAAAATTGAGATAGTAAACTGAGAAAGAGGAAGACGTGTGATATATGAAATAGAAGAGACACAGACACATAGTGAAAGAAAGAATATTATGGCCATGGAGAAAGAATGAAAGATTCTATTGGAAAATCTCCAGGAATTAAAGAAATGAAGGTAAAGAACAATTCACATCAATTGTCATTTGGAGACAGCATGGGCGGAGACTAGGTTGACAGTTCTGATAGGACATCTAGTATCCTCCTGATGACTCTTACATTTGTTGCAGCCACCGAGTCAGTCCATCTTATTAGAGGTCATCCCCTTTTTTGCTTCTGCTCTACTTTACCAAACGTGATGTCCTGATGTCCTTCTCCAGGACTGGTCTTTCCTGATAACAAAGGATGTGAGATGAAGTCTTGTTATCTTTTCTTTTAAGAAGCATTCTGGCTGTGCTTCTTCCAAGATGGACTTTTGTTGATGTGGTTATTTGGACAGTCCATGGTCGCTTCAATTTTCTTCCCCAGTACCACAATTCAAATGGAGATCCTTCTTTTGTCTTTTTCATTCAATGTCCTTCTTTGACATGCATATGAGGCAATGGAGAGTATCATGGGTTGCATCAGGTGCACCTTAGATCTCAAAGTGACATCCTAGATTTTCAACACTCTAAAGAGGTCTGGTGTGGCAGATTAATCCAATGAAATGTGTCATTATATCACTTGACTCCTGCTTCCATAGGCATTGATTAGGGATTCAAGCCAGACAAAATCATTGACAGCCCTAAGGTTTTTGTTTAGTGTTTAATGTATTTATCATTTTCCCTTTTAACATGATGCTAATCCTTTTTTTTCATGATGTTAACTGCTAGTCTACTTGTCAGGATTTTTGTTTTCTGAGCTTTTGATTGTAATCCACACCAAAAGCTGCAAGGTTTCAAATTTATCTTCATCATCAAGTGCTTCAAATCCTTCTCACTTTCAGCAAACAAACTTGTGTCATTAGCATAGTCCATGTTATTGATAAGGGTTCTCCATTCCTGATACAGAAATACTCTTCTTTTATGCCAGATTTTCTGATTGCTTGCTCAACAGATAGATTGAATAAGTGTTCTAAGAGGACAGAAGCCTGACACACACCCTTCCTAAACACACACACACGTATGTATATATGTGTACAAGGTAATGAACCATACTATTAAAATAATTATGTCTTAGGAGAAGGCAGATTAGGCTATCTAAAGGGTAAACTTAATATTGTCCTTTATATAATTCTATTTGGTTGAACATTTTTGCTATGATACGTCACTATAAAAAATTTTAAAAACCTGCAACTGATAATATTTCAGCCTTGTGGCTATTGTTTTAGGGTCAATGACTTAGTACGTACCCATAGTGTCCCTGTGCATAAGAGATCACACCAGTTTTCAGTACTGCAACATCCTCATAATTGATCCATGCTTGAGTCTATTGCTGGCGTGGCGTCAGTTCTTCATGGTGTTCAATTCCTCCTTTTATTCTCCCTGTGCTTTCCCAAGCATGGTGTCTTTCTTGAGAGACTCATCTCTCCTAACAAACATCCATAGTATGTAAGACAAAGTCTCCCCATCCTTGCCTCTATAGAGAAATCTCTCTGTACAACTACTAAGAGAGATTGATGTATGCGTTCAGCTCTCCACGGTACTTTCAGTATATTTCTCCAACACCACAATTTAAATGCATTGATTCTCCTTCAAACTTCGTTATTCAATGCACAATTCCCAGGAGACAACTGAAAATATGGATTGGATCAGGTGCACCTTTATCAAGTGCACCTAAAGTAACACCCTTGTCTTTCAATAATCTAAAAAGGTCTTGTGCAGAAGATTGACCTAATACAACTCTCTTTTATCTCTTGACTGCAGCTTCCAAGAACATTAATTGTGGATCTAAGCAAGATAAAATTCTTGAAAACTTCAATGTTTTCTTTTGTTCTTTCTCATGCTCTTTCTTTTTTATGAGTATGGCCTTTTTAAGGAAATTAACGAAATTTTAAGAAAACACTTATTTTGTCCATAACACCTCTTCTCAGCCATTACCTTGCATATCTTTCTCTGATCACTTGGCCTCTCCCAGGTTTGAGTTCTACAAGTACTACAAAGTTCTTCTTAATGCTGATAAATGTCCAAAGAACCCCTCACTCTACAAACCAGCCTCTTGCCTGGAAGCACTCGGTTTTACTGAGTTCGTGTACTGGGAATCCCCACTACTTTGTCTCATGATCTCAGCATGGCTGCCTCTGCTGCTGACACTGCATTTTCAAGCAGATAGAAGAACACATTGGTGTCAGTGACATGAGTTCTATATAGCATGTTGTTCAGTCCTCACCGTTGTATATGAACTATGGATGCTCTGTTGCACTGTCAGTGCCTGACCTGGGTTAGCTGCTGAGTCTGAGCTTCTCCATCTTCTCTTCCCACTGATGAAATCAGTGGAATGCAAGTTTCATCTGGAGAAGTTCATGTATATTGTTGGCTTTTGTGTTGTAAAAAGGTATTAGCTATGATCAAGTAATGTGTCTTGCAAAATTCTTTCATTCGATTTCCAGTTTTGCTTCTCTCACCAAGTCCATATTTTCCAAAGCAGTATCATTTTATTGGGGGTTTGTACAATTCTTATCACAATGCATACTTTCCTCCACTTTATCAATCATATTTGTACATTTGTTGCCATCATCATTTTCAAAACATTTTCCTTGTACTTGAGTCCTGGGTGTCAGCTTTTCACTTCCCTTCTCCCTCCACCTGCTTCTTCCCTCATGAACCCTTGATAATTTATAAATTATTATTATTTTTTCAAGTCTTACACTAACTAATGTCTCCCTTTACTCACTTTTATGTTGTCCATCCCCCTTGGGAAGGAGCTATAGGTCGATCACTGTGATCAGTTCCCTTTATCCCACCACCTTCCTCTTCCCCTGGTATGGCTACTTTCATTATTGGTCCCGAGGGGTTAATCTGTCTTGGCTTCCCTGTGTTTTCAACTCTTATCTATACCTGTGTACATGCTCTTGTCTAGCCAGATTTGTAAGGTAAAAATGTGGTCATGATAGTGGGGGGAGGAAACAGTGAAGAACCAAAGGGAATTTATATGTTTCATCAGTGCTATACTGCATTCTGACTGGCTAGTCTTCTTTCCATGATACATCTGTAAGGGGATGCACAATTGCCTGTAGTTGGGCTTTGGGTCTCCACTCTGTACTCTTTCTCATTCAAGGTGATATGATTTTTTGTTGTGGACCTTTCATGCCGCATACCTGATCCTATGAACAACTCCATAATCACACAGACTGGCGTGTTTCTTCCTTTTGGGCTTTGTTGCTTCTCAGCTAGATGGTCAGTTGTTTATCTTTGAGTCTTAAAGACCCCAGACATTATATTTTTTGATAGTCAGGCATCATCAGTTTTCTTCACCCCATTTGTCCTTGCACCTACTTTGTCTTCAGTGATCATATAGGGAAGGTAGGCATCACAGAATGCCCGTTTAATAGAACAAAGTGTTCTTGCATAGAGGGAGTACTTGAGTACAGGTCCAATGTCCATTTGCTACCTTAATACTAAACCTATGAATATATGTACCGAGATCTATTTCCTCATTGTCATATAAAATATATTTGCATATGTATATGCCTATATTTAGACCTCTATAAATGCCCTTTGCCTCATTCCTCTATTTCCTTTTACTTTTCTCTTGCACCACTATAATGTTCTGTCTTCATATGGATTTCAGTAATTCCTCTTGGTTACATTACCCTTGACCAAGCTATAACAGACCTCCTATGCTCTCCTCACCATTTGTTATAGATCATGTGATGTTCCTTTGTCCCTGGTTTGTTAACACCCACTTCCTTTCTCCCACCTCACCCTCTCCCATATCCACCCTAGAACTGTGGGTCTGGTTATTTTCTCCTCCAGATCATTTATCCTGACAATCTTATCTAGACAGGTATATAGAGATAATATGCACAAAAATAAAACAAAGCAAACCAAAAAACAACAGCAAAACCAATGACAAAAATTTTAAAAGCCTGTAAATAGTTCAAGGTCTTTTTGTTGACCTTGAGTTTTTCCTGCTGAGTCTGATAGGGTGCCGCATCTTGGCCTCCACAGTCTGTTTTGGGTATCCCCTGGGGACTTCATTGTTCTGCTCCCCTGCTGTTCTATTGCACACCCTTAGGGTTTTGCCTCAGTGTGATGGGATCAGATTGGGCACAATTCCCGCACTGTGTCTCCAGTGTTGCCCCAATAGCACAATGTGTCAGGGAATGACATCCTGTGTCACGGTGGGGCCAGACATATGGTCCGCTCTGTGCTTTGTCTGTTCTGAGCAGGAATATCATCCTCAGGGCGTGGTGGGCCAGGATGTGCTCCACTCTTTCTCCCTTCCCGTTCTTTTGCTCCTGTGTGCTGTTTAGACATCTCAGTCTTCCTTATCTGTAGCTTCAGTGTTGTCCTCCAAAGTGAATTCTTCTGGGAGGAGAGGAGATTGTCCACATAGTTGGACAGTCCCCTTAGACCTCTCTATTGTTTCCTAAGCTTCATGGTAGTATGTATTACATCTTGGAGCACCAGGTTCAAGTCTGGTCCCTCTTTCCCTGTGAAGGCATCACATCAAAGTTGACTTTTATCATGATGTCACTTCCTGGTCCAGTTGTGAGGTTTTTGACCATCTTTACATTGAGTTATAACTGATACCAAAGGCCGAAATCCTTGATCGTCATTAGAATATGCTTCAATCCTCCTTGCTTTCACACAGCAAGTTTGTGTCATCTGCATATCATTGTTAGTAAACCTGCCTCAAATCTTGATGCTACATTCTTCTACATAGAAGTCAGCTTCTCTGAGGAATTTCTCAGCATTCAGATTGAATAAGTATAGTTAGGGGAGAAACCTGGTCACACACCTGTCCTCACTTTAATGCATGTAGTGTGCCCTTGCTCAGTTCAAAAAGCTGCATTTTGATCCATGTACAAGTTACACATAAGCACACTGAAATATTCTAGAATTTCCATTCTTCTCAAAGTTTTCCATAGTTTGTTAGGATCCACAGAATTGAATGCTGTGACATAGTCAATAAAACACAAGTTAACATCTTTGTGATATTCTTTCCTTTGAGACATTATTCATCTGAAATCAGCAATGATATTCCTTGTTATCCATCATCTTCTAAATCTAGTCTGAAACCTCTGGAAGTTCCCTGTCAATGTACCCTTGCAACCACTATTAGATTTTCTTCAGCAAAATTTTGTTTGCATGTGACATTAATGATACTGTGTTATAGTTTGAACTTTCTCTTAGGCCACATTTTTATAGAATGGACAGAAATAGGATCTCTTCTAGCCAGTTGACCAAGGAGCTGTCGTCCAAATTTTCTCACATAGATTCCTGAACACTTCCAATGCTTCATCAGCTTGTTTAGCATTACAATTGCAATTGATTCCTGGAGCCTTGTTTTTGGCTGATGCTTTTAGTGCAGCTTGAAATTTCCCCTTCAGCATCACTGATTCGTGTTCATATTCCACCTCCAACAGGGTGGAGTACTGACTAGTTCTTTTTAGTACAATTACCCTGTGCATTCTTTATATCTTATTTCGATGCTTTCCACATCATTCAAAATTTTGTCCATGCAATCTCAAGATTTTAATTTCAGCCTTGGCTTTTTTTGGGTTCTTTCAGTTTAAGAATACAGTCATCAGTTTCTTTCTATTTGGTTTTCTTCTTCTAAATCTTTATACATTTCATTACAGTATTTGGCTTTGTCTTCTGGAGCTGCTCTGTGGACTTTTCTATTCAGCCTTTTGACTTCATAATTTACCCCCTTGTGCTTTAGCTACTTTAATAAAAAGAATATTTCAGTCTCTTCTCACATACACTCCTATCCTTTCTTTATTTCCTGTCTTTTTAATGATCTTTTGCTGTCTTCAAGAATTACGATCTTAATGTCTTCTCACAGCTCATCAGGTCTTCTGTCATTAGTGTCCAATGTTCAAATCTGTTCTTGAGTGTTCTTGAAGTTTAGGTGGGATACACTGAAGGTCATATTTTAGCTTTCGTGGACTTGTTTTATTTTGCTTCAGCTTTATGCTGAAGTTACATATGAACAATCACTGATGTGTTCCACAGCCAGTCTCTGGCCTAATTGTAGTTGCTGATATTGAAGTTCCCCAGTGTCTCCTCTGAGAGATGTAGTCAATTTGATTTCTGTGTATTTCATTTAGAGATGTTCGTGTTTTCTTTTGAGTTGTTCAAAAAAGGGAATTGCTATGATCAAAATTCTATTGTGTGATTTTCAGCTTCATGTCTATCACCACGTTCATGTCTTCCAAATACCACTCCTTCTTTCTTTCCAGTATTTGCATCTACTCACCAATAATTATCAATGCATCTTGATTGCATGCTTGATCAATTTCAGACTGAAGATTTTGGTTGAATTCTCTACTTTCCCCCTCACCAGCTTTTGTTGAGGGTACATAAATTGGAAGAACAGTTATACTGATTGTATTTTATTGAAGGTGGACAGAGAGAATCCTATCATGGACAGCATTATAACTCTGGATGAATTTTGCAATACCCATTTTGACAAAGAATGCTGAGCCATTTCTCCAGAGCATGTTATTCCAGGCATAGTAAATCATAGGATTTTCATATTTAAAATGGCGAATGCCCGTCAATTTCAGCTCACTAATGCACAGGATATTGATCTTTGTGCATTCTACTTCTTGTTCTCACATCCTTAGTTCCAATCATTAGCAGGCTTTTGAAGCTCTTTCTCCTTACCACGAGTCAAGACTTACCCCATGAGCAAATGGAGATGCAGAAGGTTCCACTCTCAAGGCTTTACTCAACTCATCGTTATCATGGTTGACTCCACATTGAGAAACCAGCTTTCCTCAGGCACATTTTGCATGTGCTCTGAACTGTGGGGCCCAATGCCTGGCATTATTTCTGACAGTGTTCTGCTTCCTTTCATTAGGTATTCAGTATCTGATAATGTTTTGATGCTATGCATAAAGATTTCAGTGGCTCCTTCTTCCAAAGGTTGGGTGGGGTGAGGGATGAGTTCGTCGTATGTTCTCATTCTGGAAGATCTACTGAAACCTGTTCACTTTGGGTGCGTCTGCTGGCATTTGAAATACCAGTAACACAGCTTGCACAATGGGAGAAACACACAAGCCACTAAAATACAACAAGTGACAGTCAAATTGTGGCCAGTAAATAAATGGAACTTTTAAAAAATATTATAAGTTACTAAGGATTTGGACAATATTGTCTGCTATCCCTAAGCTCCCCTTGTTTTTGAGTCTGAGGCAGAGTTAATAGATGGGGCCACAGACTAGGTAAGACTGGAGGATTGAGGCAAGAACCCATTAGGAAACATTTCTCTTTGCTAATTTTCTTTTATTAACCCAAATTAATGTTTTCTCTTATAAATTTGAATATATTTGTGTCACCAAAAGCTGTACACAAGTGACCAAGTAAAAACAGCATCTTCAAATACAAATATATATCTGGATAATGGGGAGAAAGGTAGAGTGGACAGAGAACAATCAATTAAAAAAAGCCAGTCTACTAAAAATCAGCTCCTAAAACCAAATGTTAGATGTTATATCATAATAATTTACTGTCCTTAATTTTCCACATTCAAAGTTATTTTACAGTAAACATAATTTGCAAATGGAAATAATTTGAAAAAGAAAGCATTTCATTAAAAACAAATATATAAATGAGCTATTTAAATGCCTTAGCATGACTCTAAAGAGCACTGGTGATGCAAACAGTTATGTGTTCAAGGTTCCTTATGAGTCAATGACCATCTTCTGGATCACAAAAGAACATTGTCTAAGATAGTGTTGAAAGTTGAGCCCTTTTGTCTGAAAGTCATTCAAGAGAACGAGTGGCCACAGCAATGGACTTGAACCTATGAATGGCAGCTAACAGCAAGAGCAAAATAACTACTACTCCCACACACATACATATCCATGTATACATACACATATATGTATCTATTCTGTGATTGTGTAGTGCTATGTAAAGCATGGCCATGGTCCATTTGGAGATTCCAAAGATAGGTGATTCATTTTTATTCTGATCGTGGAAATGGTCCAGATTTCTTGCAGGCCACACTTCATGACACTTGGCTTAAATTCTCTCACCTGCATGGGACCAGCTGCCCCTTCAGTGAATTCAGGCAGTTATGTGAGACAATAAAGATCCAATAATCAATACAGGACAGTTGATTATGGGCAAATGAGACATCGCATTTGAAATTGGTGAAGTCATTCTCTCTCTTGTCCAGAAGAATAAATTGAGACATTTCTCCTTTGCAGAAAATCCTTTGCTGAATGAAAGCGTGAAGGTGCTTGGGGATGTCTGGAAGCAGCGAGCTATACTTTAGAAACACCGATTCTAAAGTAAAGCTCAGCTCCATCTCTTATACCTCTATTGCCCAGGCCTTTTGTGTCTCAAGCTGCTGATCTTTCTTGCTCTGAGTCTAATCCCATGGCAGAAAATGAAATAAAATAGCTAAGGAAAACTTTCAAGCATGCAATTATCACATGTGGAAATTGTGCTTTGGTGGGTTTTGGCTAGAGCATTCATTTCACTCAACTCCTGCTTGCTGCAAGGTGATGGCCTTTGTCTTTATTAGCAACAACTACAAAAAAACATGAAAGAGCTTTAATAATGAAATACGACAATCTAGTGTCACACGAGCTTCAAATCAACTTGCATATAAATAATAAACTCTTGCTGGAGATGTATAGAACCTGACCCTCACCAAGCGTGACAACTTTGACTTTGTGGTCTTTACCAATACCTTCTATGATATGGCCTTGGAATAAGACAGGGACTATATTGTGCAAGACCTCAGACAGCTGGTTCTCAACCCATTGGTCATGAACCCTTTGGAGTTTGAATGACCCTTTCACAGGGGTCTCCAATTCATAACAGTAGCAAATACAATTAAGAAGTAGCAATGTAAATAATTTTATGGTTGGGGGTCACCAACTGTGTTAAAGGGCTAGGAAGTGTGTTAGTCTGGGTAGACTAGAGAAACAAATTCATAAACATGCATATGTATATAGGGAGAGGCTTATATACAAGAGGAATGGAACATTGAGAAAGTATCCTAACCCAGACCAGTTTGAGTCCATAAGTCTGATATTAGCCCATATGTCTGATACCAATCCACAAGTCCTCTTAAGACTCATGAAGCGAGCTCAGACCCAGTGGCATAAGTGGTTGAGTGTAGGACTATGGCCCATGGGCTTGGTGGTTAAAATCCAGTAGCAGCTCTCCAGGAGAAAGGCTGGAGAGCTCCCACAACGACCAGAGGGCAGTGATGCCCCCCACCAAAGACTCGTGAATCACATGTAAAGATGCGAAGACAATCACAGGCCAGTGGTTGCAGAGTCTTGTGTATCCAGTGGTGGTAGAAGCATCTCAGCACTGGCAGGCACCTCCCCATGGCTTCTCCAGTTTCCAGGGCTCAGGATCTATCAGCAGTATTCAGTGGTGGTAGAAGCATCTCAGTGCTGGAAGGGTCCTCTCTGTGGCTTTTTTGGCTTCAGAGGTTTGATTCCTTCAAGGTAAGCCCATGTGGCTTCTCTTCCAGGATGTCTCAGAGGGAGTCAGCCAGTCTTGTCAGTAGTGTGTCTCCAAGAATCATAAGTCTCTTACCTCTACTGGGGGAAATACAGCAGGAGTTCCCAGAATTCTCAGGAGAAGGCCATGCCTCTCCTCAGGCATGGCCTGAGAGGTCTCAGAGGTCTCATTGGCTATCTCCAGATTGACAGCCTAGACTCCACCTCTACACTGAAATTCACATGATTAGTGACTGCCACAGAACATGCCTTGTCAATTTGACACGTTCACATAACTCTGTAACCATATGTAATTTTCAAACAATAATAAAATCATATCTGTACCTAACAGGATAAAACTAAACTGCATACAATTCAACATATGCCACCATCATTTGAAAATAATATTATTTAAGTGAACAAAACAAAAAATATCCTATGTCTTACAATTACAAGTAGCAACCACACCTTAATCCTTTAATCCTAAGAATATATATTCCCCCACCTATTAGAATTTGTAAGCCTTCCGCTTCCTGATTTTATTCCCCCATTTTGGGTATCCAATTTCTATATTACCCTCTTACAGGAAGGTTGAGAATCACTGACCTGAGGCTTCTGGATTATGTCTTGTAGAGGCTCAGACTGGTCAAATCAGCATTTGATAAGAAAAGGCAGATGTAGCTGACAACTGTGAAAGAGAAAAATCCCCACCTGATCAGTCCACATTAACCTTGGTTGATTATGAGTACAAGATCACAGGTGTGATTTTCTGATGGAAAACACCCCAGAGTAATCCTCTCACTGGGCTTTCCATTCGTCATAGTGTTCCTTTCTCTTGGCATGTGGAGCTCTGCAATTATACATATTCGCTGTGAGGACTGTGTTTGGGGGCTGCTCTTTATAGTGTTCTAGTAAAATCATGGGGGAACAGGAACTGATGCTTGTCTTTGCCTAAGTCTTCTATCGTTAGAAGCATTTATCTCTGTATCTTTCCCCAAAGTCTCCAAAAATGTTTAGAAACACAAATGAATGCATGCTAAACAAAAGCAAAAATAGCCAAACAATGGAAAATGGGAACACACACACATGTGGCACACATGCATATATACACATTTGGCCGCTACTATTGGATCAATTATGACTCTTAGTAAAGATATGTAACATCTCCAAAGCTGTAATCCTTTATTTTATTTTTTTAGAAGCTGTAATTCTTTACTGGAGTAGGCACATCTTTTTTTTTCTTCCCCAAAGTTTGGTTTAAACCATGTACCTCATGGTAAACAGTGAAACACAACCTATAGCACCCCCAGGAATATATATAATCCCTCAAATAACTCCTTTTATATCACCACTGGTAGCATTGTGCAAATATTCTGATAGTGTGTATGCATATATCTTATACAATTTTAATAATTGTGTGCATATGTTTTTGTTTTTATAAATACCTTCTATGATTACATACTTCCCTCCACCCCATATGATAAATCTTGGAGGACTCCTCCTATAGACTATCATTCACTCAAAAGCAACATGTATTTGAGTAACTCCTGGTTTTATAGGTAATAATGTTTAAAAGATCATTACTAAGCAGTTATCAGATGCTATATTCCCAAATTGAAATGTTGATGAAAAAATGTTGACTTGCTTTCTGGGACAGTACAAGGACGTCAGGGAAGATAAAGTGTGTAAACAGAGAGAAAAAAGTTTGAATAAGAGACAGGCAATGGAAGTTGAAGAGTGTTTACAGCAAGAAGCAATGTTACTTGCAATGGCCCTGGTGCTAGAGCAAAGAAAGTGTAGTGTCTTCAGTAGATTGTAATGGAGTCATCTGATAGCCCCAGGGTTCAGAGGATTGTGCAGAGCATGTGAAAGTATAATGCAAGACAACAGAGTTAACTTTTAAAACGCAAACATATGTCAGAAAAACATTAAATGAATGTTGTAAGGGGTGAGAAGCATAAAGTCCAGAAGGAATAGCATTGAGAAAAAAGAAATGCAGCAAGAAGGGTGCTGGGTGGTGAATAGCTTGTAGGAAATGAGTGACAAGAGAATGAGGAGTACAGTGAAAAAGGAAGCTGCCCAAGGGGAGGAAGGGTGAGGGGTGGGAGAAGGGGACATGCCTCTGGGTAGTGAGTGTTCACAGCAGTGTCTATGACAGAGAGGGAAAATGTAGATGGGGAGAGACCATACTAATATTTTAGGGAAAATCTGGAACCTGAAACCACAAGCCTATAACTATTTTGTCACATCCCTATTTCTTCTTATTTATCTGTAGTTGATCATGAGTTCTTTGCCTTTCCCCCAAATGGATTTTTGACATCTCTTCAGGTACTTCTTGATGGGTTTCTACAACAAGATCTTTCCCTATCCAAAATTGTTGGTGTCCCCACTGGTCTCTCATCACCCTCTCCTCTCAGCCCGTGTTTCCAGGGTCATCTCCTTCACAGTGGCTTGAGTGCTGATGTTCCCCATTACTTGTCTCCCTCTGAGCTTCTTTCCCCAGCTCGAAAGTAGGAACAAGTGGCTGTTGAGTTGATTCTGATCCATGATGATGCCATGTATACAAGAACATATCCAGAAAGTCACTTCTTCGTTCTGCCTCTCACGATTTCTGTGCAGCCTTATGACTGATGGAGATCTGCTCTTCCTGGTGTACTTACCAGGCCAATATCCAGGTCTTCTCCGTACAACTGCACTTGAGCAAGCTAGAGGCATCAATGGACATTTTGGTGATCTTGCCTGTGCTCCTGGACCTGTATCTCTTTTAATTTTCCCCAGAACGCATTCTTTTTAATTCAATATCTGACTTTCAGACTTCATCGCTGCTGCCCTCTCACCTTCTCCCTTTATTTCTCCTGGTGCAGTGCTCCTGCACTGAGAACAGGTCCTCTTCTGGTCTCCACCTTGTCCTGTCATTCTCATCAAGCTGAGTTTCTGAGTACTAGCATCAGGCCTCTCTGTTATCTTTGGGACATTATGATTCGAGGTGCCTTTCTACTCACCCAAATGCACATCGCTGAGGAACTGAGTTACTTTTACCCTTCTCCATACTCAGGATTCCTGGAACTAAACTCAGCTGATTTTCAGTTCTCCTATATCTCTAGTGTATTTTTTTTAATTAAAAATAATTTTATCAGGGGCTCGTACATCGTTTTTCCAATACATCAATAAACATACTGTGGCAAGCACCCTCGCATGTCCTTTGCCATCATCATTCTCCAAACATCCACCCTTTCCCCCGAGCCCCTGGCATTGGCTCCTCCAACCCCTTCCCTCTTCCCCTGCTCTCCCTCCCCCATCAACCCTCAATACTTTATAAGTTATTATTGTTCTGTTGTATCTTACCCTGCCCGACATCTCCCTCAACCCACTCCCCCAATCCCTGTCCTCCAGACAGGTCATATGTAGATCCTTGCAGTTGGTTCCGTCTCTCTACCCCACCTTCTCTCCACCCATCCTTACCACCAGCCTGAGAGGGCTCATCCATCCTGATTTCCCCATATCTCCAGCTCCCCTCTCCACTAGTGTATCTTCTCCAGTCCATCTGGATTTGCAAGGTAGAGTTGGGACCATGATGGTTGGTGGGGAGGAAGACCTCAGGAACTAGAGGAAACTTGTATACATCATCACTGCGCGGCTGCACCTTGACTAGGCTGTCTCCTTCCATAGCTCCCCTGTAAAGGGGGGCCTTAGGTCCTCACCCTGATCCTCCCCTCACTCACAATGAAGTGATTCCTATTCTTTGATGCTCGATATCTGCTTTTCTTGTTCACCCCCCTAGCCTTTTTTCACTGCTATTTCAATTCTGAGACAGTAAAGAACTGAGGCCCTTTCAGAAGCACTCACCTATGTAATGAACTCTCTTCATCTCTTGCTATAATTCCAGCACTGATGAAAAGGTATGTAGAAGAAGGGAAATGAGAAAAGAAATTCATGTTCCTCCTCATCACTTTACCCAAGCATTTAAAGAAATACTATATTTTTAATTCATAAAAGCAAATATATTTAGTTTGTCTTCTAGCTCCTTTGATAAATGTGTTTACTCATACAGTTATAGATAGGATATGTCTTCTCAAAATATGTGTCCAAATCCCTACACCCATACCTATGTTTGTAAACCTATGTGGCTATAGGGTTTTCCTTGCTAGTGTAGGATTCATACTAAACTTAATTACTTCTGAATTATAAAAGTAGTTTAAATATAAGCACATGTACACATGGGAGGATAGATGGCATGTGATAACTGCCAAGAAACACTGGGTTACTGTCAAAGATGGAAAGATTTGGACATCTAACCTTACGAACTGTGATAAAACAAATATCTGTTGTTTAAAGACACCACTGGGGGTATTTGTGTTATAGCATCTTAGAAGCAAAAATAGCATATAGTGGTAGTAATGGATGCGTAGATTTGTTAATGTCTGATTTCATATCCATTGTGACATCGATACTGAATATGGTAGTTGGTTGGTTCAAAGTCACTTTGGTATGCTCCATCTTTATTATCTTTGCTAACATTTTCTCCAAGTGACAGATAATCAGAGAGTATCATTAGTGGCTTATGACTGAGGTGTCATACTTTATAGGAGTACTGGTTTGGAATTTGAAGCCTGAGAGCTCTTTTGGCATTTTTCTGATGTCTTTATTGTCTTCTTGGTCAGTCTCAAGTTGAATGCTACCTTCATTCTCCATCCCTTTCCTTTCACTATGTTCTCACCACTGGGAAAACAGGGATAACAATCCAATAAAAGAAGCACTCAGCTAACCAGAGACCCATTCAAGTAGATTTGATCTTCTAATGGAGACTTATTGCCCTCTATTTGTTATTGTAGCTGGAGGAGAACCAGTTTGAGGATAAAAAAAAATGATAAAAAGTTATTACTTTGGTGTATATTTTTCTCCAGAAATAGAGAATATTTAGATAATTAGGCTTCTATCCTGTGCTAAATGGGAAAAGAGAAAAAAGTAGATAAGATGGTTAGAAAAAAATTTTATCGAGACAATATCCTATGTCACTACTAAAATATTAGTTCGATAGGAACACAGAAATCCATTTGACTAAAATCATGAAAAATATCTAAAAATATTCTATCAAATATTGCAGACAACTTCATTTTTGGATTTTTCTAAAACGGTATTTCCTGCTTAGAATGAATCTTTGAAATTTGTGAGGAAAAAGGAGTACAATTGGTAGGGGAGGGAGCTTCAAAAGTTTGTAGGACAATTTCGTTGGATTTTAATTCCAAGTTTCCATGACCTTTTTGAACCCCGCCTATATTAGTCTTGAATTTGGTGCTAAAGAGTCTAAATGAAAAGAGTAAAATGAAATAGTTGAAATGCAACCAATTAGTTACTATTCTTCTTTTTGTAGGTGAAAGCCTTTTTCCTAACTGGCAAATATGCTCTGACACATAGAAGACTTTTTAAAAATGTAAGCTCAGAATTAAATTGCTGTGTGCTACAAACCTGTTGAAAATTGATTTAGCATGGAGGCAAAACTCGTATAACTTTTTCTTCTTAGTCCCCCCAGTCTTCTATGAACAATCTGCTCCGTGAAGCTGAATAAATGGGTGAATGTCCCTGAGGATTTGGGGACTGACAGAAGTGAGGACTGGAAAGAGCCCTCTGTTTATGTAGCATCTTAATGACTGTTGGCATATTTCAGTGTATTGTTACAAGTCTTGGTTGTGTCTTCCCATGCAGGGAGGAGCTCGTCTTCCCGGACTGTATTGGACAATATTCTGTAATGATAACAGGGTATTCATTATCTGCTTTTCAGAAGCTGATCACCACGCCTTTCTTCTTAGTCTGCCTTAGTTGGTCAGGAGCTCTGGAACATAGGTGGCCCTGCTGGTATTTTTTTTTGGGGGGGGCATCACTGCCCTTTCTTGTGGTGGGAGTAGGAGGCTCAGCCTTTGCTCCCATAGAGCTGCTGCTGGAATTGAACCTCCATCCCAGTGGGCTGCAGTCCTATGCACAACCACTATGCCACCGGGGCTCAGTCTTACTCTGCTGGTATTTAAAACACCAGAGACACTGGGCAACCATTCACTTCCTAATATAAAGTTCCAACGAACCAAGCAGTGCACCTTACACTTTCCCAGATACCAATCAACAGATCTCCATGGAGTAGAGGTTAACAGAGTGCACCTTGACCGGAAGGTGCATGTCTGTGTCTCTTACCTTTGGGCAAGGAAGTCACAGGTCCAGTGCATTTCTCAATTTCTATCATTACAAAATGAAAGAGAATGTGATACTTCTCGTGCATTGGGTTGTTTTCTTGTGACTTTTATGAGAAAAATCTAAGGCATATAGTTAGCCCAATGTATTGTACATAGTACATTGTACATACTAACTACTATGAAGTCTAAATATATTTTTCATCTCTAATTTTTATAGATATTACAACTAGCTTGTCTTACTTGGCAATTTAAAGACTGACAGCATGTCAGTAGAGACATATCCAGTCATAACATAAGTTTTCCTTTTTAACTTATAATATTAGAATTTAGCATATGGGTATTTCTAGAAGTTTATCAGAGACTAAGAAAAGCAATAACCATTAAGCACATCCATCACTTACACAGCTGGGTGAGAGTTTCTTACTGTCTTTAGGGTTCTGATCTGCCAGTAAGTAGAAACAGTCTCCTTGCTTCTCCTTTCCATCCAATCTAACTGCCTGCACAAAAGGGAGATTGCAGTTCTGTTATTTTGAATTTAACAAATGAGAAGGGGCTCTAGTTTTTCTTTCTTTTAGTCAGGGGGCCATGATTTTTAGGTGCACTCTGATGTATATCTTATCATCACATGAGATTCACATTAACTTCAAAGAACACAGCACACAATGGGGCACATAGTGGCAAGAAACATTTCCAGAACATAATGAAGTATTATCTGAAGCAGTGCTGAAGCAGATGTCTAGGGAGAGGAAACAGTAGCAGCATACCGGCTGCATGAGTGCTCTCAGCCAGGCCCAGGTCATTCAGCCTTAACAAGATCATGCTGACAGCGAACCAGAAAGGCTGGGAGAGCTGCAAAGAAAGAGGGAGGAAAAGGCTCATTGGAGCCGCGGTTGTTAAGTCCCATCCAGAATGTCCATGTGGCTTGTTGGCACACAGCGCTGATTCTTCATAAATCTTCTGATCTTCAGGGAACTGGAGGCATTGGGGAATGACCAAGACCCCAAAGAGTCATGTAATGTAACTAGACTCCCTGAAGGAATGTGGAGGCCTGGAAGGGTGGGGCGGGGCCCACAACTGCTGGCTTGTTTGAAGATTTTACTCCAGTCCCTGCTAGTGGTATTTTGATGCTATTGTTGTTCGTTCCCCGTGAGTCAGTTGAGACTGTCAGAAGCTGTATGAATAACAGAACAAAGCATGACCTATTCCTGTGGCATCTGAAAGCTTGTTGATCTATTTCAGTATATTGTTACAGTTATTGGGGAGCATCTTCTCGGCAAGGGGCTCATCTGCCGGGACTGCATCTGTCCATATTCTATTGTGATCAATAGGGTAGTTATTCTCTGCGATTCCGAAGATCACCAGGCCTTTCTTCGTAGCCTGGCTTTGTCCGGAAGGGTCTCTGAAATTTGTTCTCAATGACTGACCATGCTGATATTGGAAACTCATCTGGTATTTCTTCTTTCAGTTTCACAGTGATATACAAGCCATCACAATACAGCAAACAGAGAGCAAGATGGTCAAAGGTCTTAGAAAACTAAACTAAACAAAACTCCTGTCAAATTGATTCGGACTCATAATGGTCTGATAGGACAGAATAGAACAATTCTATTTATGAGGTTTATGAGGTTATAACATTCTGTGGAAGCCAGACAGCCTTATCTCTATCATTAAGAGCGGCTTGGGAGTTTGAACTGCTTACCTTGTGACTCACGGGCTCTTCTCTTAACCCACCACACCATTGGGATTCCATCAGAGCAGCAGTTCTCAACCTAGGGGTTGAAACCCCTTGGAGGTCTGACAAGCCTTTCGCAGGGGTCACCCAACTGGTAACAGTAGCAACATTACGGCTTTGAAGTTGCAATGAAAATAATTTTATGTTTGGCAGTCACCACCACATGAGGAACTGTATTAAAAGGTTGCAGCAGCAGGAAGATTGAGAACCAGTGCATTACAGCCATGTACAGCCTTGGCCATCTACATTATTGTAAAGTGACAGCCTGAATACTGTGCTTGGACTGAGCATAGCCAAGTGAGATTTTAACAGAGAGTTTAACTGCAGGATTAGGTGGCAACAGTGAGCATCACGACACTGTTCCAGGTCGACTGGCATTTGGGAATCTTTGAGGGTCTATATTCTAGTGGTGACCGAAAGGGTTGCAGTGAAGGCTTTTAAGCAGGCTCAGAATTAAAAACTTAGTAAGCAAAATATAATTCTGTGGAAATCTCCAATTACAAAAGAGTCCCCGAGGCTGTCCTCCTGGCCTTCCAGTGGGCTATGCAGCGGCTATCAGCAGTGATGTACAATATGTACAGATTTCAGCACAGAAAGATGCACGAAAAAGGGAAAAGGGACCCGTCATGATTATTGTTGTGTTTCTGTGTTCTTCTTTTGTGACCCCAAATTTTAACTTTCAGAAGAGCACAGATGAAGGGATTGTAGGAAATATGATGCTGGAGGAGGAAGCATGCTGTATTAGCCACTACAGAGTGTTCTCTGGTGAGCTGACGTAGAAGTCGCACTCCAGGCTTACCCACTAGCCAGTGCCCTCACTGAGGGGTTGTTAGGGAATATGATTGATGGAGCAAATATGGTTTTGGCATAACAATCAAGATGGTCTCTTCAGACAAAGCAGGATTTGTCTACTTTGCCCAGTGCCCATTCAAGATGGACAAGTTGACATTTAAAAAATTGAGAACAGATGTTTCATATAAAGCTTTAAAAGTGTCAGATACAGATGAAGGCTCTGAGCTACTCAGAGGGAGTGTATCCAAGACTCGAATGTGGAGACCATTCTGTAAAATCTGGCATTTTGTTCTGTCCAGTGGACTTAAGTGCATTTTCAAACCACCCGTTTACTTGTAAATAAAGGAGAGTTATCTTGAAGTAGCAAATTACACTTCTGAATGAACTCCCAGACACAACACTAATTAATCGTCATTCTAAATAATTGATTCATCAGCTGAATCATTGTCTCCATACCCCTTTTTAAAAAAGAGGTGATAAAACAGTCCATATAGCAATATAAGCTATAAAACATTCCAACTACAGCAACTAGCACATAGCCGTCATTGGGTATCATTTCTATTTATTCCACTACACAATAGTTGGAAAACTATAGGTGGGATGTTTGTTAAATGTACCTTCTTTCACTTCAAGCCCAGCAACCGACAGCCCATCTGCAAAGACTCAGCATGCTTTTCATTGTAGGTAGACACATGTCCTTAACTCTCTAATAAAGGGAGGCACCTCTGGCGTCACTGGGAAACGCACGCAGGTTTGCATTTTCAGGTATATGGAGAGAATGAGAAATCAAAACCCTGGCCACTTGCTGCTGAGTTGATTGTCACTCAGGGCAGGCTCCTTGTGCAAGAGCATAACTGGGCTCCCCAGGGTCTTCAAGGGCATGACTTTTGGAACCACATCACCATGTCTAACTTCTGTACTGCCCTTGAGGGGTTGAAATCATGATCCATTTAATGAACAGATTAGTGCTTAGCTCATATGCCACTACACCATGCCTAAAAGGGTACAATTAAAGCAAACAAACAAAAACTTCAATGCCATAGAGTTGCTGACAACCAATAGGGACCCTAAGACCAGGGTAGGACTGCTCCTGTGGATTTCTGAAATGAACTCTTTACCAGGACGCATCCTTCCCCCATGGGTGAGGCTAGTGACTTTGAGCCGCTGACCTTGTGGTTAGCAGCCCAAATGCTTAATCATGATGTCACCAGGGCTTTTGGAAAGGAGAAAATGCAGTTGTGAAATAAAAGACTTCTTAGACATATGCATATTAGAAAAAAATTCCCTTACAGAAAGGTCACAAGGAAGAGATGAGCCAGCCAGGGTGCAGTATAGCACCGATGAAGCATACAGCTTTCTTTGAGTTCTTTGCATGCTTCCTCCCTTACCTCCCCCCCCCCCGCAAAAAAAAAAAAAACCTATCATAATCCCAATTCTACTTTATAAATCTTGCTAGACCAGAGCATGCACACTGGTACATATAAGAACTGGAGACATGGGGAATCCAGGATAGATCAACCACTCAGGACCAATAATGAGTTTGGTGCTGTCAGGAGGGAAAAGGGACGATAGGAGGAGAAAGGGGGAATCGATCACAATGATCTACGTATAACCCCTTCCAGGGGGTTGGACAACGTAAAAGTGGGAAAAGGGAGACATTGGTCAGTGTAAGACCTGAAAATATAATAATAATTTATAAATTATCAAGGATTCCTAAGGGAGGAATGGTGAAGGAGGGAGGGTAAAAATGAGGCGCTGATCCCAAAGGTTCAAGGTCTGGAGGAAATTGCTTTAAAAATGAGGCAACAAATGTACAAATGTGCTGGACACCGTGGATGTATATGTGGATTGTGATAAGAGTTGTATGTGCCCCCTATAAAATGATTAAAAATAGATAAAAAAGAAAATTTTAAGATATTTTTATACTTACAATTTGCAAAACATAAGACAAAACCCTTACTTTTTTTCCTTGAAGGCAGTCTGATAATATGCAATTCATTCTAGAATTCCAAACCAGAATCTTGATGCTGATAAAGATTAGAAAACAATGTATTCATGGGCTGAGCCCCAGTGTCGTAAGTGGTTGAGTGCGGGACTGTGGCCAGCAGACTTGGCAGTTCAAATCCAGCAGTGGCTCTCAGGAGCAGCTCTGGGTAGCTCCCATGACCACCAGAGGGCAGTGATGCCCCCCCCAAAATAGAAAGCCATGTATTCAGGTATAGACAGTGCTATTTTTGGAGTGCATGGATGTATTTTCTCTCCTTTCTAATTTGCCTAAATTTGTGGTAATGAATATTATGAAAATTATATTAAATTAAGAGAAAGTAATGTTTTTTGAGAATAGGAAACTTGGATTTTTACTATATATTTATGTCAAGTATAAAGCCAAGATATTAACTGGCAGGTAGGCTAGATGAGAAGACGCTTTTCTTCCAAGAGGTTTAAAAACATATTTGACAAATATTAGTTTGAAGATTAAGGAGTTCTGCGGTGTAGTGGTTACATGTGAAGCTTCTAACTGCAAAGTCATCAATTGAAAACCACCAGACACTCTGAGAAAAAAGAAGAGTCTTTCTACTCCTGTAAAGTGTCAAACACTCACAGGGGCAGTTCTATCCTGTCCTACTGGATCAATTTGAGTTGGTAATGAGTAAATATAATTTGAAGAACAGAGCCTAGAATATAACTGGATGGATGAGAATGGTGGAATCATCCCTAGTTTGGTACCAAAGGATTTTCTTTCCACTTTAAACACTTCTGTGAGAGGCATGACTGCTTGTCAAAGAGCAGAACCTCCAGTTCAGAGCTAACATTTTGCATTTGCTAGCCTCTTCTAAAATACTTAATTATGAAATTTAATTAGAATTTAATTTTGAAATCTAGTTAGAATTTAATCAGAATATTATATACAAATATATTTATTTTTTGTGGCCTCACTGCCCTGGTGGGAGTAGGAAGCCCAGTCTTGCTCCTGGAGAGGTGCTGCTGGATTTGCACCATCAACCCTGTGGG
Source organism: Nesogale talazaci (assembly GCA_004026705.1). NCBI lineage: Eukaryota > Metazoa > Chordata > Mammalia > Afrosoricida > Tenrecidae > Nesogale > Nesogale talazaci. The sequence continues at coordinate 7,024 of PVJH01001576.1, read as the reverse complement.
CTGCAGTCCCACACACAATCACTACGCCACCAGGGTTCAGCCTATATATAAATATTATAATATATCTAGGACTCCTTTGGATCACACAAGAATAAAAATAGATGATCAAACTTTTCAAAAAAGTCTTTTTCAATGACTTAAAATAACCTCATGTGATATTGACAGGCTGGTTGTCTGGCAAAGAGATAAGGGAAGCATGAAGGGGAATAAGGAAGCTTTTGAGCATGATAGCTATGTTCATCTTTATGATCGTGGTCATAAGATCATGAATGCATTTGCATCATAATTCTTAAAACTGTATAATTGTATTAGTCTGGGTAGACTTGAGGAACAAATTTCAAAGACACGCATATGGATATAAGGGAATGGTTTATATACAAAAGGGATGGAACACTGAGAAAGCATCCCAACCCAGGCCGGTTAGCCCATATGCTCAAAATCAGTCTAAAATATCTCCTTCTGACTCACGAAGTCACAGGTCAGTGGGTGCGGAATCCCAGTGCTGACCGGAGTCTCCCCATGGCTCCACACTTCCAGGGTTCAAGGTCCAACAACAGCATCTGACAGAAGCAACTCATCGCTGGCAGGGGTCCCCACGTGGCCTCTCCAGCTTCAGAGGTCTGGTTCCTCTGAAACCAGAGGGCAAAGCCGTGTGTCTTCTGCTCCAGCTCCTTCAGCTTCTCAGATGCTGCCATCTTGCCTTGTCCGTGATTAATCATCTCTAAGATTCACTTCCAACAACTGGGGAAGATAACTTCTCATCTTCATGAGGGAAATATTGCAAGATTTTCCAGACATATCAGGAGAAAGCCATGCCCACACAGAGGCCTCCTTTGCTACTCAATGGCTATCTCCAGATTACCAGGCTAGACACCACCCCTACATCTCAATCATAAAATTAACATAAGCACATAACTGCCACAATAATTTAAACACATGCAATTATACCTAAATAAATTTGCTTAAATGTATAATTCAGTATAGTTTGTGAGTGGTCATTAATTTGGAGGACTTTGTATTAATTACATTGACCTATAAAGTTCTTTTGTATGTAATATATATTCTATGTATATATATTTATTTATTTATCTTCGCAATTCTCTCTGTGTCCAGCTTAGTATCTCATTGCAAGTTTTCACATCCCAACCTCCAAGTTTGATTCTCTCTGTATAATAAACAAAACCAAACTCTCATAGCAGCCATATAAGACAAGGGAGAACTGTCCCTGTCCAGTAATTACCGAGTAGAACTCCTGACCTTTGGGATTAGCAGCCCAATGCTTAATCACTACTCTACCAGGGCTCCTTTAAATAGTGTATATAGCAAATTATTATATATTGGAATATCCAAGATTCAAATATGATTATTGTGTTTATCTGGGTGCATTAGAGAAACAAATTCATGAACACGCATATGTATATAAGGTAGTGCTTTTACACAAGAGGAATGGAACATTGAGAAAGCATACCAACCCAATGCAATCCAAGCCCACAAGTCCCACACTAGCCCATATATCTGCGACCAGTCTATAGAGTCTTCTTCAGGCTCACGAGGCACACTCAATGATGCCAGGACAATCACTGGCCAGTGGGTGCAGAGTCTTGTGTATCCATGGTGGTAGAAGCATCTCAGCACTGGCAGGGGCCTCTCAGTGGTTTCTCAAGCATCTCAGCACTGACAGGAGTCTCTATGTGGCTTTTCTGGCTTCAGAGGTCTGACTCCATCAGGGTAAGTCCATGTGGCTTCTTTTCTGGCTCCTCTAGTTTCCAGGACTCACTCAGGGTCCATTGGCATGCTGCTATGTTGTCTTGTCAGTAGAGCACCTCTGGGGGACTGAGTTGTAAGAGTCTCACCTCCAATTGAGAAATATCACAAGATTTCCCAGAATTCTCAGGAGAAAGCCATACCCACACAGAGGTCTCATTGGCTCACTACAGATTGTCAGGCTAGCCTCCACTTCTACACTCCCAATCCTGAAATTGACACGAGTGCATAACTGCCACAATTATGTATGTATATAATCAAATATATCTAATACTCTTATTATTGTATATTAACCAACATATTATCCACATTAAAATATATAAATCAAATAACTACATATTCCAATGTGGAAAATATATATCATCCATTATACCCCTACAGAAGAGTTACAAAGAAGGGATGATTCAACCAATGTGCAGTATAGAACCAAGGAATCACATCTTTTCTCTGGCTCCTGAAATCTGTGTAGACAGGAGAACACACACACATAAGAGCTCTCAACATGTGGTATTCAGGTTAGATAACCGCTGCAGGAACAATAGTGGGAATAGCGAAATTAATAGGTTAGGGGAATGGACAGGGAGGGGGAAGGAGGGAGTAAGGGGAAACCCATCACAAAGTTGGATATGTTGCCCCACCCTGAAAGGGCTGAGTAACAGAAATGTGTGTGAAAGGAGACAATGGACAATGTAAGATGTAAAATAATCATAACAAAATATAACTGAACAACGATTCACAAGGGTAGGAAGGTAGGGGAGGGAGGGGAGATAGGACCCTATATCAACAGCTCAAGTAGAAAATGCTTTGAAACTGATGACAGCAATATATTTGCAAACATGCTTGATACAATTGATGTATGGAATTTTATAAGCCCTTCCAATAAAATTATTTTAACATATATTTTACACATATAAATATATACTAGAATCTCTACATGTGGAATATATAATTTCCAATATAATAAAATCAGAAATTAGCATGTGAAAATTTTCATTTTCATACCAAATTGGAAGGATGGAGAAGTGTGTGAAAAAATAATGACAAAAAAAATTACACTCAAAATCCAAGCTCGGCTCTCCACTCCTTCTCATGCGACAGGCAGCTGCCTCCTCTTGTGCCCGTGCAATTCCAGCTGTATACCAGAGACTTGATGATGAAGGTCAGATTGAATGGATTCCACTGAATTGGGCACCTCATCTCCAGGACTGATGTCCAGTTCAACAAGGTGGAAATTGTTGCTATCAATGACCCCCTCATTGATCTGAACTACATGTTCTACATGTTCCATTATGGTTTCATCCATGACGAGTTCAATGGCACCATCAAGGCTGAGAACAGGAAGCTTGTCATCAATGGGAAGCCTATCTCCATCTTCCAGGAGTGAGATCCCACCAACATCAAGTGGGGTGAGACTGGTGCTAAGTATGTCGTAGAGTCCACTGATGTCTCTGCCACCCTAGAGAAGACCGGCACTCATTTGAAGGGCAGTGCCAAAAGAGTAATCATCTCTGTGCCTTCTGCCAATGCCGCCATGTTTGTGACTGGCGTGAACCACGAGAAATATAACTCCCTCAAGATTGTTAGCCATGCCTCCTGCACCACCAACTGCTTAGCGCCTCCCCACCTCTGCCCCGGGTCAAGATCATCCATGACAATTTTGGTATCGTTGAAGGACTCATGACCACAGTCCATGTCATCACTGCCACCGAGAAGACTGTGGACAGCCCCTCTGGGAAAATCTGATGTAATGGCCATGGGGCTGCCCAGAACATCATCCCAGCATCTCCTGGCACTGCTAAGGCTGTGGTCCAGGTTATTCCAAGGGAAACTCACTGGCATGGCCTTCCATGTCCCCACCCCTAATGTGTCCATCATGGATCTCACGTGCTGTCTGCAGAAGTTACCAAGTATGATGACATCAAGATGGTGGTGAAGCAGGTGGCCAGTGGTCCCCTAAAAGGCATTCTGGGCTGCACTGAGGACCAGATTGTCTCCTGTTACTTCAATAGTGACGACCACTCTTCCACCTTTGATGCAGGGGCTGGCATTGCTCTCAGCAAGAACTATGTCAAGCTCATTTCTGGTATGACAATGAATTTGGCTACAACAACAGAGTAGTGGACCTCATGGTCCACATGACCTCCAAAGAGTAAGAGCCCCGTGGACTACCAACCCCAGCAATAGCACTAGAGGAAGAGAGACCCTCCACTGCTAGGGAGTCTTTACTCTCATCTTAATCCCCCGATATATTGAGAAAATTCCACCAGACCCCCTGAAAGAGGGGGATGCATTTATAGAGTCTGATCTGGTCATGTACCATCAATAAAGTACACTGTACCCAGCTCTCTATTCTCCCCCACAAAAATTCAAACACAACTGCCAAAGAGTTGAGGTTGACTTACAGTGACTGTATAGGACAGGATAGAACTACTACTTCGAGTTTTTGAGATTGCAGTTCTTTATGGAAGTGCACAACCTTGATTTTATCCCATGAAGTGACTGTTGGTTTTGAACTTCTGACCTTGGCATGAGCAGTCCAGTCCACCTCATAACCAGGAAGCCCCTAGGACTCTAGGACACACAGGGTGATTAACAGGCAACTGAGTACTGTCCTGCTTAAATGTGAATTTACTTACAACTTTCCTGTTACTCAAGGCAATTAAGTAGCTTCCTTAATTGATACCATTTTGTTATATCCTGGTGCCACAGGGCTTCAGTCTGCAAGGTTCACAGTTAGAAACCACGAGCAGGAGAAAGACTGGGCTGTCTACTTCCATTATAATTACAATCTCGGAAAGCCCCAGGGACTATTCTACCCTGCCCTATGGATCACTATGAGAAGACATTGATTCTAGGACAGGGAGTTTGTTTGTTACGTACTCAGCCAGAGAGCTGTGTCATTAAGGCCGCATGGTAACATGAGATTACTTGACATAAGAGTTTTTATGCATAGTCTTTGGAATGCTCACCAAATGGCTGGCTAGGAGCAGGCTGTTAAGAAGGAGGGAGCTAATAGTGATCGGTCAGTTTTGTCATTTGATTGCATATGACGTGAGCCATCTCGGAAACAAGAAGCAGGGTTCCAGGACCATAATGAAAGCACTGTGGAGAGCAGAGTGCATCTCAGATCCTGGCACAAAGTGGTGGCTAGCGGACCAGGAGGTTGGCCAGAGAGGCACCTAGAACAGCACCCATGACTGCAGGCTTCCCCCGCCCCCCACCATAGATTGATGATAGCTGAGTGTCTTCAGGCAAGAGGCCAGTTTGCAGAGTGGAATGCACTTTGGGTATTTATCAGTGCTAAAGGAGTTTTGTAGCACTTGGCCTGAAAAGGACAGAGACCAAGAGGCTGCATGGCTGAAGGGTCAAGGACCAGTAAGAGATGGGCCTGCAGGCATGGCTGAGAAGAGGCCTGTTTATGATCCTGGTGTGTAACCTCTTAACTTCCCTGATCAGCCTCTAGTATTTGCAAGTAGTGTCTAGGAGTTATGTGTGGCTATTGCAAAAGATTATGGAGAGGAGCTGTGTTAGTCCAGGTAGGCTAGAGGAACAAATTTACAGACACGCATATAGATATAAGGAAAAGGTTTATATACAAGAGGAACAGGACATTAAGCCTAGTCCAGTTCAAAGTCATAAGTCTGATATTAACCCATGTGCCGGAAATCAGTCTATAAAGTCTCCTTCCAACTCACGAAGTCACAGGTCAGTGAGTGCAGAATCCCAGCACTGGCAATGCTCTCCACATGACTCCTCCCTTCCAGGGCTTAGGATCCATCAACAGCAGAAGCAACTCATCACTGGCAGAGGTCTCCATGTGACCGCCCCAGCTTCAGAGGTCTGGCTCCATCAGGGCAAAGTCATGTGCTCTCTCCACCGACTCCTCTCCTCCAGCTTCTGGGACGCTGCCTTCTTGTCTTATCTGTGATTCATTGTCTCTGAGACTAACTCCCAACAACTGGGGAAGATAGCTTCTCATCTTCACGAGGGAAATATCGTGAGATTTCCCACAAGTCCCAGGAGAAAGCCACACCCACACAGAGCCCCCATTGGCTACTCAATGGCTATCTCCACATTAACAGGCCAGACTCCACCCCTACATTTCAATCATAAAATTAACATAAGCACATGACTGCCACAGGAGCAGAGGTGAAGAACGGCACAGGAGGCACGGTTGGTGTCAGAACAGGATAATCAGAACTGGATAAAGAAAGATAGAAAATTGAGATACGTTCGACTTTTGTTTCACAAGAATTATTCTTGGGCAGATAGGTTGTAGGATTTACATTCCCCTAGGGGTAGTGGTTACTAATAGAACATCCATCCTCGTGGTCAGTAGTTGGACACCACCAGCAGCTCCTCAGGAGAAAGACTGGGCTGTCCCCTCTCCTCAACAGTTACAGTCTCAGAAACCCACAGGGGTCACTATGAGTCAGCGTCCACTGATGGCAGTGAGAGAGAGGGGGGTATCAGGAGGGCCCTGAAGTCATTTCCTTGGACAGATTGGTATCCTGAGGGTTGAGTTTGAGAACGGCGAGAAAAAAAACAATGCAAACATACTCAGTTGGCACTTATGAGCACCTCTTAAGAATGTGAGTGTTCAGATAACGGTGAATTACAATAGGTATAATTTAAAATTTCAAGATGAACATCAGCATGCTAGTGTTAATATAGCTAGCATAAGAATAGGTGGGACTTATTTTAAAATTTAGAAATGTTATATTTGTCATATAATGTGATTTTTGTATGGTCATAGTCATTGAGTTTTTAGATTCTGTGTTTAATTTTCTAAAATGAAGTGTAATAGCCATCTTTCATCATCACTGGGGCTATTTTTGTCTCAGGAAACTCAGGACTGTGGTGAAAATATTCATTTGATCCAACAGATCAGCTGTGGTCTTATGTTCTATGAAGATACAGACATCAGAGTCACTTTGATCTTCTCTCCATGTATAAAGGCCACAGCTGATTGGATTAAGAGACAATTGCTCTCAAAGTTGTCCTACCCCTAAATATGTGAAAACAATTGAAATCTAACCAAGCACAATGCTTTCATATTCTAATATTTCACATGCATCATGGATGAAAACCCAGTTGCTGAACAATATTAATTCACATTTACATAGGAAGATGCTAAGAGTTTAAATGATAATCAAGTTAATCTCATTCAGGAAAACTCAACAGTTACATTGAACAATGCTTTCAAAAATTGTGTGATTTGGCTAAAGAATATAGACAGTTTCAGTTTCCTTTGCCACCA
>PVJH01001575.1:55432-202392 GCA_004026705.1 Nesogale talazaci | reverse complement strand
TGATGTGCAAGATGTATTTTCATTGCTATAAATGGAACATAATTAAAGCACAGCGATTAATCACAAAACAATATGTAGTTATATATAGTGAAAAACTTATGTGTTCTCCGATAGTCTTAGGTGACTGCTATGAAAGGGTTGTTCAGCCTCCAAAGGGGTCGTGACCCACAGGTTGAGAACCACCGTTCTAGCACTTACTCATGACAATATGCACAATACTGTAATGGATTGTTGCTCCCTAGAGAAGAGTTTTGGAATCAATGGAGCAGAGTTCTGCTCTGTCCAAAACTGACAAGAGCAATACCCTCCCCGCTTTGTACTTCAACAGACTATGGCTAAAGTGAAGAAGAGTATAAAACAGTAAAACCTGCAGCTCAAGGTCTAGCTCAGGAGATCTGATACCTATCTATGAAATAGGCAGTATAACAAGATGAACAGAAAAACTGGTAATTACTCTCAAAAATAGGTTGAGAGGAAGGACAAACTACCATTGCACTATTGTTAAGCCAAAATTTGGTCTATCTACCATGAGGTACTGAACACCTGATAATTTGTAGCAAAATTCTATGTTGGCGAATGTTGCTAGCAGGTACGAACTAACAGGGCTAACTATTTCCAAATAAGAAATGTCAACTTACAAACACTAGAGTCTTATCACTAAGATTTACCCAACGCATCTATTTGCAGGCTAACTCTTCATTTGTTCAAGAAGAACGAACACCTGATGTGCTTACCTTCTGCTGAGTCCCATATACTTTCTGGACATAATTTCAAGGCCCAGTAATATAGTCTTTGTTGATGTGGATTTTTCTTTATCCATATAATGGCATAATGTATAATGTTTTAAAAACATGCTTTCAAGTAATATTTAATGACCCAAGTTTACAATTTAGTTATATGTGAAAAAAGGAGGAGATGGTATGCTTTATTTTGTTTTTTGGGTTTTTTTTAGGCATCACTGCTCTGGTGGTGGGAGTAGGAGGTCCACCCTTTGCTCCTGTGAGCAGGAATTGAACCTCCATCCCAGTGGGTCGCAGTCCCGTGCACAACCACTACGCCACCGGGGCTCAGCGAGATGGTATGCTTTATACAATATAATCCCCATTTACATGTATATAGTGAAAATGTTTACGGAAGAGCTATAAACTAATATATTATGGTCAGGTGACGTTTTTCCTTCAGAGGAAATTTTAAAAGAGTAAAAATCATGAATTTGGGATTAAGTTTATTTTATATTATAAGAATCCTGGCTTGTAAAAATTCTGTTAAAGAAATGTGCCAGCACTTTTTCCCATTAATGAATTCTGAGGAAGTCTCAAAATTTTATCTAAATACTACTCTACTTTGGCAAGGAAAAAAACAGAAGCATAAGCAAATTGTTCATAGTTATGCAGATTAAGCTTTTAATAATTGATAATAGCAATGATTCCCCAATAATGAACAACAGATATTTTCCACTTCTAGAATGACAGGACTCAAACCCTCTTGTCACTTTGATATCCGATATACTAGCTTCTCTAATCTACCTTAGTGCTACGTACTTATTTTGCCTTCACTCACAGATTCATTATTTTGAAGTAATTTGTTTAGCAATACTCTTTAAAATTTCCTGCCTTTAAGCCTTAAATACGCAGTATTTTCTCTCATAGAATTATTTTTATTCTTCTCATCTCTGTTCAGGATATAAAAAGAACATATTTATGTTCACTCACGATGTATTAATTTCTTAAAAAGGAATTTCTTGATAAAAAGTTATAATTTTTTATCCTACCAGTGTTTGACCCACTATCATAAATGGAATATTTCCCATAAAACACAAACTTTGGGCTGAGCCCCGGTGACGTAGTGGTTGTGCGCGGGACTGCGGCCCACTGGGATGGAGGTTCAATTCCAGTTCCACAGGAGCAAAAGCTGGGCCTCCTACTCCTACCACCAGAGGACAGTGATGCCTAAAGAAAAAAAAAACACACACAAACTTCCTATGCCACTTAAACATCATCTGAGTGCATAATCTTTATTTTATTTTTTTGAGCACATAATCTTTATATAACATAGTATTATATTCATTTGTATAGATAAAATATTATTTATTTATTTATTTATTTATTTATTTATTTTTGTGGCATCACTGCCCTGGTGGCAGTAGGAAATAAAATTTATTTTAATGGAACTAATTTTTCAAGAGTTTTCATGATTAGAGCATGCCTAATATGGTTATAGTGCAAAATGTTTGTATACTTGAAAAATTTAGAAAAAGAATTCTAGAAATGGAATCTCTAGGTTGAAGGAAATAATACATTTTATGAATTTCAAAAAATACGTCCAAAATTTCCCTCCAGAGAGATTTTTTGCAATTTACTTCCCTACCAGTCATGAGAAGACATGCCTTTTCAGTATCCAAACAAAATAAAAAACCTTGGAAACTTCTTTATCCATTTAATTGCTAACTACCGACTGCACTTCAGCTAGCCTTCTTACTGATTTAAAAAAACAACACCCCAAAACAAAAACTTTTTATGACAATCTAATTAGCCTTGAACCTCAAATCATTAAAAATAAAAAATCAAAACCAAACCAAAACAAAAACCAGAAAGGATCCCAACACAGGATGCACCCTAACCCAACAACTAACTTTCCATCAAAAAGTATTTAGCTAAAAAAAGTTTGTGCTTTAAATGAAGTGATTAGTGTATATCAATATCTGTTGTAAGAACAGGCTGCAATCATACACATTTCTGACTCTAAATTGAAAATACAAGGACGTCAACTGAGCTCATATTCAGCTGAGATATCGAAATAAGGAAATGCTGGGGGGGAAGTGGAACCAGAAATGTAGTAAGGGTTTCAAACTACGTTTTCACAATGAAAAATCTACCTATCAAGATTGCAAATAGAGAGGTGGGGTGGGAGGTGCTGGGAGGGTGGGGTTATGGCAAATAAAGTACCCAATCAACTAGTTTTTTTTTTGGGGGGGGGGGCATCACTGCTCTCCGGTGGTGGGGGTAGGAGGCCCAGCCCCACTGCTGGAATTGAACCTCCATCCCAGTGGGCCGCAGCCCTGCGCACAACCACTACGCCACCCGGGCTCAGCCCCAATCAACTAGTCTTAATTGGACTTTTAGGTAAGATGCTTTCTGAAACATCAGTTGCAACTAAGTCAAATGTAAAGGGTAACATAAATTGGAAATGAATGAGGGAAAATCTGGATTCTTTTTCTCTTGATTAAAAAATTCTATAAAAGGGTATACATAATTACCTCACTTTTCCTTAAATGAATGCCATGCTGTTGCTTTCAAATAAATTGGGCTGAGCCCCGGTGGCATAAGTGGTTGAGCGCGGGACTGCGGCCCATGGGCTTGGCGATTCAAATCCAGCGGCGGCTCTCAGGAGCAGCGCTGGTAGCTTCCACTACCACCGAGGGCAGTGATGCTCGCCCTACCCCCCCCCCCCAAAAAAAAACCCCACAAAAAACAAACAAACAAAAAAGTCAAATAAATTAAGTCTCTGTCAGCTCTGGGAAACAAGTTTCATATAAACGGATTTTCTAGAATAACGAAGCTAAATTTTAAACACCAAATATTTATAAAAGTAAAATTCATTTCTGACGAAAAGGCTTTTGAGCTTCCTAAGCTCTCCAAACAATTTGCATGACCGCATTTTCAGTATCAGTGTCCATCCTGTCTGCCTGCATTCGCTTGCTCTGCCTGCTGAGCTTTCCCAAATACACCACCTGCAGATCTTTGCTCTGGTCTCCGGCTCTACCTTTACCTCAACACCTAATATCTATTACTGATTTTCCTCGCTGCCAATTCTTAAAGAGACACAAATAAGAGCTTTGATGGGAAAAAACCCTAAACAATCAATCTTCTATAATCAAGCAATTATTGAGTCACAGTACCTTGCTCTCCCTGCCACCAGGTCAATTCTGACTCATCATGAGCCTAGAGTTGAGAGTCAAACAGTCCCTTTGGGTTCTGAGACAGCCGATGGTGGGTTTGAACTGCCCACTCCCTGGAGCGTTAGCAGCTCCGTGCTTAGCCCACTCCGCCACCAATGCTCCTACTCACACGGCACCTATTCCAAGCTGGTTTCTTTACTGCTCAAATAAAAGCCTTGTTTTCTTTTGACTTTCTGGCCACAAGGAGAGCAGAAGTATTACTTAAATGCAATGCTCACATCGAAAAGTTTAATAGGTTACAGTTTCATAGGAAATTACTATTTCCTAATAGGCTAGGAAAAAAATGAATTCCACATTTGAAAAAGATCTGAGGAAAACCTGTTACTTAGAGGGAAGTGGAAATATTTTATGGCTAAATAATGGAATAAAAACTTCAATGACTAATAAACTAATTCTCAAAATGTACTTCAGGGGCAATCAATAATAGAATCCTCCGAGTGTGCCATTACAGTTGCAGATCCAAGGCCCGACTAAAGCAGGGTCCTTCTAAAGCAGGGTGTCACGCAGTGAAGACAGGGAAGCTCCATTTTTACATCAGCACACCAAGGTCATTCTTTACATAAAGTAAATTTTTTTTGGGGGGGGGCATCACTGCTCTCGGTGGTGGGAGCAGGAGGCCCAGCCCCACTGCTGGAATTGAACCTCCGTCCCAGTGGGCCGCAGTCCCGCGCACACCCACTACGCCACCGGGGCTCAGCCCCTATATAAAGTAAATTTGACAGTTATCTAATATCTAAAACCAGTAATGTGGTTACCATTAATACCTGTACATTTTAGTTCTCACTAAAATAGATGGAGTAACTGCAGAAAAATTTTATCATTACTGGTAGATTACCAAAATAACTAAGGACTACAACTTAAGTTCATATAATATAATCTGTATTATTCCTTATGTATCAACTATTATATGACAGTTTACATCCATGACAATAGTTTTAAAAAACTACTATCTGACTATTCTGTCCAGTAACAATGTACAATCGCCAGCAGTGGATGCCAAGGTAGGAGGTGAGACGAATGATGGGCATGATGGTTTGAGTTACATGTAACCTTGGCGATGCCATGATGCTTGGGGATTGGAGCTATAGAATGATGTGATATATTTGCAGTTTCAAAATGATGTAGCCCTTCTCCATTTTCTGAGCTGATGTGGTCAACTTCGCTTTTTGCATAATGTTTTAAAAACATATATATGTAAGCCCGGTTTCTGGAGGATAACCATGCTGCTAAGCAAGGGCTGGATGCTCTCTGAGGAAGTTAGAAGCAAAGAGAACAATGGTGCTTTTTGGTCATGTGCATAGATGCAAAAAACATTTTAAAACACAGAGGGAAGTCACTATCCTGGTAATGATATTGTACCACAGATTCACAAGAAGTTATCCTTAGGGGAAACTCAGTAACAAGTACATGGGCTCTTTCTGTACAAATTCTTAAAACTGTATATAAGTCTATACTGATCTCAAAAATAAAAGTTTAGTTAGAAAAAAAAGTCACAAAAAACACTTTATTTACTCATCTCTTTCTACTATTTAGGCAAATGACATTGCTATTTCTTAATATTTATATTTTTATATTAATAAGTTAAAGTCCTCTCCAATAGTGTATTCCACCAACACATGTTCTTTGGGGACAGGTTTAATCTCCTTTTTTTATGTGTTTGCTATCCCTTTTTGGAGGTGAAAACATCTGTGCCCCACGTACAAAGCAAACTTCGACATCTTACAGAGTGATTCTGTGCTCTGAAATACTATCTGACAAAGACCGATGCTTTTCATCTTTCTGTGTGAGTAACCATTAAGACCCTGCTAATTTTTCCCAGAAAACGAACCTTTTCTAACATATAAGTTTATGCTGAAATATAACATATTTCATAAAATACAACAATATTATATTTCTTGATAGCTAATTTAAATCACAAATAATAAAGGATATCTTAAAATAATTAACAATCACTAGCAATAGTACTTAAAAATAAAATCAATACCAGCGACAACAAGATAAAATGTGATGAACTAAGTCACTTAATGATCTCTAAACAGTGGATTATGAAAATTCATTGCTTTCTCCTTTTAGCATTAACATCTGTTCAATTTGAAAATACGGCGTCTACATCATGAAGCCTAGTTATAGGTAACTAAAAAATATTTATTAATCTTTATGGTATAAAAGGAAATTCTTTATCATCAAAGCAAAAGAAAGATTGTGTAAGAGGTAAGAAGTAATTGACTCTCAAAGAAATCCTGTAAAGAACAGGACTTATGTCTACTATTAGTTCCTCTCTCTTTGAAAATCAAACCAGTTAGCACATATAATAAACATATTTTTAAAAAGGTAACATGTAGTCTCTTAGGCACTAGAAAATAAGTCAATGTAGTTTTTAGTAGAATGTCACCAGTTAACACTACACTCAAATTAAAGAAAAACCTGAATTAAAGAAAAGATGTTTCCTTAATTTTAATTATGAAAAAAAGTGCTCAGTGATTTTTCCACCACCCTTAACTTACTAAAATTAGAATAAATTAGACCTACGTTTATTTCTCTTTAAAGTGCCATTTTATTTATAGTATTAACAATATTTGATTTTGGTAGTGATGGCAGGCACTTGAAATGTTTGATAACTGTTTAAGTATTTTCAAGTATATCTAATTTAGAGACTTACATTACCTACTGAGTGTAATTGCAAATTCTTTTAATTAATTCAATTAGTTACACTATTAGTTACTATGGGACTTACAAACTTAAGAATAATGCCCACACTCAAGGATTATTTCTAATAATAAATAAGAAACTCTTTAAAAACTTTTTATTATTTAACTCAGTTTTTAAAATAACAATATCAGTTTCTTTAGAATTATTTCATAATTTGAACACTGCACAAATCCACTTAGCCCAAATTACTGTAACTTCATTAAAGTTACAGTAATAGATTAACAGCCAGAGAGTCTCAACGCTTCCTTTAACAAATTACTCTAAAATAATTTTAATAACAAATCTCCAGGGTAGATGTGAATATAGACCTCTAAAATGCTTTCACCTACTAAAAAGGATACATTCAAAGTAAACGATTATCATTGTATTACAATGTGATTTTTTTATTTTCACAGAAAATACAAAGTAAACTTTAGTCAAACTTAATTGCTAAGAACTAAAACACAAGGTTTTAAAAGTTTTATTACAGAACTTCAGATTAAAAAATTATTGGCTTAACTTTGAACTTGTTAAGGGAACTGATAAAGGGTTTAATAAAGCTTCTATCATCCCACAGATTCCTTTGTAAAAAAAGTTATAAACACCACTAGTGATCTGTGTAAATATACTTCAAGTGCTACCATTTAAAAAAGTTTGATGTTAAGAATGTCAACAAAATCTCCAAATTGACAAAGTAGTACTGTTTCTTTTAGGAATTAAATAAAGCTGATGAGAACAAAACTTAAAATGGCAATGGCTACAATTCTAATTATACAATCATTTAAACATTACTGTGTCCACAGTGAAAGCACAATTGTATTTTAATGTCACTTACATATTTTTTCAAGCTATAATTTAGCACCAACATAAATATAAGAAAAATTAAAAATAACCAAAAATAGTCTTTGCTATAGATGGTTCTTGAGGTTACATACACTTTCCTTCTAAACTGCTCCGTCAAATAGGTTCTGTGGTAAACAATGTATATAACCTAGGGAAAATTTAACACTTCATATAAAATACTGTAAAACTAATCAATTAGACTGAAAAAATACCTATAATTACATTTAAGATTTATTTAAGAATAGGTGAAAATTAATACCCCCAAACTAAAAAAGATACTATGCTCACCCACTACCTCGACATTCAGTAAATGGTTTATGAGCTCAAATTGATACAAAGCAGAAAATCAAGGGAAGAAATATTTTAACAATAAAAAGAACATACCTTAATGTCGTATAAATTGACATAGAGTGGTTTTACTTCAGATATACCTCTTTCATTAGATGGGACCATCTACATTTATCCTTCTTAAGAATTTAAAAGAACAACATTATTGAACCTGGTTGCAAATGACTTATCTTAAGCACAAGTGATCGAACAGGTGTGGAAATCTGCATCTCAAATATCAAAAATTCCTGATATAATAAAATGGTGTAAACTTAAACCTCCCATTCCTAATCCAATTACTTTATCTCCTTACCTCATCTGCAATGATTTCATTATGTTTAGATGAAGAATGATGTGGTAGTTTGCTCATGATTAAATTCTAATGGTAGAAGGTAAAAATACTTTGGAAAATTAAACTCAAACAAAAGCATACTAAGCATTTTTACATAAACTTAGTAATGAAAATGTGCACATTAAGGAAACTTCTCGTTCATAGGACATCATTCATAAAGAACCTTTTAATTTTTCTGTAGCTGAGTTCTGAAACTCATTCAGAAGATCTTCTAGATAAAAACAATTTTGTCAAAGCAACTAAATTATGTTTCAGAATCTATAGAATTAATTTTCACTCACGATGCCTGACAGTATTTTAACATACATATCAGTGTTCCTTGTTGTTGTTGTTCACAGCATTCTTAATTACAAGTTTATCAGTCTCATTACATTCAAACATATTTGCTGCTGCCACATGGTGACAATATGGCTGGCTGCTGCAAATTCATTTTAAGGGAAAAATTTGTTTTTTATTTTTCTAGTTTATTTTCTGAATAGCTTCCATTGAATGATTTGCAGTGGAATGTTGACTGTTTTTTGATCTGTCTTATACAAGGTGGCTTTTAAAAGTTCATGGGAAAATGAATTTAAAAGATAATGGAATTTTTCCACAAACTTTTGGAGGCCTTCATATACTCCATCCAGTAAATTTTTAAAATATTTTATACAAAATACTTTAGGCTCATGTTTTATATATCTTGCTAACTACTCACATGTAATCCCCCAAACCACAAGGATGCTTGGTATAAAATATAACAGCATAAGCAACAGGGATCCCAACCACAGTTCTCTATGTTTCACCATGCAAAACTGGGGCCAGATAACAACCATCTCAGAGGTTTTTTACCTTCCTCGGTAAAAATACGCTGAGAACTGGAAACTTACTTGCTTGGTTTCTGCTCTGGAGTGTGGACAGACATTCTTTTGCTAGGGGCAGTTGTAACATTTCCTAGCGTCCTCAGAGGACTCTAAGTAAAAGTCAGCTTGTGCTCACCTATTAATTTAAAGGTTGATGGTTCAACTCCATCAGCAGTGTCACTCAAGGCCTGGTGATCTGGTCTGTGAAGATCAGAACCAAGAAAACTGTATGGAATACAGCTTGACTCTGTGACACACGGGCTTGCCAATGCATCTATCAGCTCCAGAAATAACATCTTCTAGATAAACTGGCTCTAAGAGCTGAAGGTCTGGCAGAGAAAGACTCATCAGAGGCTGGGTCCAAAGGATGCAGCCTATTCTACTCCTGGCTCATCTCCCGTGCTGGTCCAGCAAGCTCACTCCCTGTCTCTGAGATGGCTCACTTTATACCTAGCAGGGGCAGCAATCACTCGCAGCTGAATCATAGAATACAATCAATTTCCTCCTCCATTTTCTTACCCAGACTCATCAGGGAAAAGCCATTTTGTAGGAATAACAAAAACTATGGCCCGAAGAGCCATAAATAATTTATTGTGGTGCAACGGCAATGGGTTTTACTTTGTTTGTTTAATCCCCCCAAAGAATAGAATAGAAAATAGAGGCTGAGGATCCTGTGGGTCAGAGAATTCAAACTGACACTGGAGAGGAAACACAAGAACATAGGGTCTTTAATGTGTTTTCTATTATTGTTTCATCATTTGCAAAACAGAATAATAAAACTTGTCTCCAAAAGTGGTTGTAAGAATGAATCACAAAGGTAAAGTATCTATGCAGGGATGGCTATTCTTACCCATCACAACCCTGCCTCCAGCACTCAGGGAATTCCTGGGTGGTACAAATGGAGAAGATACTATGCCGCTAACTGAAACGTGGGTCCCTTAGAGGAAAAGCCTAGTAATCTACTTCCAAAACCTGATTTCAGGAGGACAGTTGTTATCTTGACACATGTAGGGTTAGCATGAGTTGGGAATCAACTCCATGGCAACTGGTATCATCATGCTATCATTTTTCAGTTGCAATCCATCTATTTTCATGTTGTTGTCAGGTGTTCTCGTGGTTCCAATTCATACTGACCTAATGTACAACGGAACAAAATACTACCTGGTCCTATACCATCCACATAACTGTTGTTTGAACCCATTGTAGCAGTCACTGGGTCAATCCATCTGGTCAAAAGGGTATTCCTTTTTTTTTTACTGCCCTTTAGAATGATATTCTTTCTCAGAGACTGGTCTGATGTACTGATAAGAGACTACTTATCAGAGACTGATAAGATGTACTAGAGATGATTCTTCTGTGGCCTTCCTTATTCAATGTCCAACTTTTTTTTTTTTTTTTGGCATCACTGCTCTCCGGTGGTGGGAGTAGGAGGCCCTGCCCCACTGCTGGAATTGAACCTCCGTCCCAGTGGGCCGCAGTCCTGCGCACAACCACTATGCCACCGGGGCTCAGACCTCCAACTTTTACATATATATGAGGTAACTGAAAATGCCAAGGCTTGGGTCAGGCGCACCATAGTCCTCAAAGCAATATCTTGACCTTTCAACACTTCAGAGATGTCCTGCATTGCTTCTCTGCCTTTTGGCGAAGATCAAGTGCAGAGACATCCCGTGCAGGAGGTCTACCCAACACAATATTTGATCTTGACCACAGCTTCTAAGCACACTGATGATTATAGATGAAATCCTTGACAATTTCAGTCTTTTCACCTAGGACACTTTCAATTCAATAATATAGTAAGTAGCATTTCATAGCTTTTATATGGTTTTTACGTATCTTCTTTTGCTTGTAAGTGTTTTCTTCATACATGTTTATTGATTTTTTTTGGTTTATATACATCCTGTTCAGATTGCTTCTAGATTTTCTCTCCAAAGATTTAATTGCATAACTCTAGAAGTCCTGTTGCTAAAACACTGTTGCAATTTTCTTCACCACCACATGTAACTTACACAACCTGGGACAATTCAAACTACTTAGGAACCAATAAAGCAAGGATGTAGGACCAGTCAGAAGAGAAAGTACTGGTTCCTGTGATCCCCACTGCTATGGATGTGTAAGGAATCCTTGGGAAGGGAAAAGAATAATTGGAGGCATGTTTCCTAGGGGCAGCAGCAAATTACCAGCACTTCTTTTTTTTTTTTTTTTAGGCATCACTGCCCTGGTGGTGGGAGTAGGAAGCCCAGCCTTTGCTCCTGTGAGCGGGAATTGAACCTCCATCCCAGTGGGCCGCAGTCCCGCACACAACCACTACGCCACCGGGGCTCAGCCTCCAGCACTTCTTTTAACAACTAACTATTACTAGGAGTTCCTGGGTGGTATAAATGGTTAGGGTACCTGGCTACTAACATACATGAT
Organism: Nesogale talazaci; assembly: GCA_004026705.1. NCBI lineage: Eukaryota > Metazoa > Chordata > Mammalia > Afrosoricida > Tenrecidae > Nesogale > Nesogale talazaci. Next base: position 190,970 of record PVJH01001575.1, on the reverse strand, counting down.
TGTTGCTCAAGTTCTCCACAAGATACTTCAGAAGAAAGGCTTGGAGATCTATTTCTGGAAATCCAGCTAAAGCAGATTTCAGCTCTGACGTGCATGAGGTCACCAGGAGTTGGCACTGGCTCAATGGCAAGTGGCTAACAGCTGTGCACCTGCGGTGTGTGTATTAGTGCTTAACCTGGACCAGGCACGAGACCAAGAGGACGCCAGAACAGAGTCTGACAACTCGTTCTCCTCCTCTCCTTAGCCGTTTTCAATTTCCATATGTTCCTTCTTGTGTATTTTAAATATCTCAAAGGGGCTTGGGTGAAGCAAGTACCAACTCCCATGTATCAGTTGACAAAAGCTCAGAGCAAGGTGGTGGTATCTGCCTTGCCACACTGGAGTTACTGTAGGATGGCTATCTATGGCTCAACAGTAATTAGAGAAATTACTTAACTATTTTATTGAGTCTGGACTCATGCACGCAAAATAGGTAGAAATAGTGATGGGAGGCTCAGCAAAGACATTTAATATAACCGAAACAGAAATTGAGGAGGACAATCAGTGCCAAAAGCTCAGAATCTGCAGTTTTTATTTAGTAGGTTAGGCTAGTATACTAAAGAAATAGTCTTATTTCATCCAGAGTCTTCCTTGACCTTTTACTGAAGCTGGCTTTTCTATGGGCCTGTTTTTCCATGTACAAAAGGCCTGCTTTTGTTGAACACAGATAGCCTGTGTCTTTGCAAGTTTTGCTAATGAAAACACATGGCTTACAATGCTTACAGTGCAATGAAGAAAATGATGGAGGTGATTATGGGGAGTTTTCTCAAGGGGCCTTAAGAAAACCATGGAAAAGCAAACAAAAATATCCAACGTTGAAAGAGCTGGCTTACCCATATGAAGTCTAAATAAAAATAGCTCTGCTACACAAGAACACAAGGATCTAACTCTGGGTAAGATCCTGGTACCGATTACAGAAGATATAAATACCACAGGAAGCTTTAAGCTGATTCACACAGTATGAACTCACATATAGCTAGAAATCAAACAATGGAATTCAGATAGGAGAGACTCAGAACCTGAGGAAACAGTGGCCCAGGGGCTCATCGACTAAGATTTTGGAATTATAAGATGCCATTTTATCCACGAGAAGAAATTTCAAATCTGTGAGCAAAATGTAAACATCATAACGTATCTATAATCTAAAGAGGAAGACTTTTTTTAACTAATGCAAAACGGTTGTCTAAAAAGTATATGTGGTAATACAGCTTTTAGAAGTGCACCTTGAGATGTGCTCTTCTTCACGTTACACATTTTGTTTAGATTCTCTAGGCCTGCCATAACTCAGTCCAGCTGTACAATCACAAATCCATCCATAATGCACTTCACTCCCCCCTCTCACAGCACCCTACTCTCCTCTTCCAATATCCTTTTTATTTAATTATCTAAATATTTGAGGTGAAACCATTTTTATAGGAATTCACGCATGCTAAAAATTATAGACTCCCTACTAGATGCACGTAAGAAGAATTCAGGATAATTTGTATCATAAGCCACTAAAGTTTAATGATTTATTTTGACCAAATGAATATTTGAGTATCGTAGATAGATTTCTGTCTGGAAATATAAATAGAATAAGATAAACACAGGTATTATAATCGAGTCATAATGGCACAAAATACATATGTAATATTTATTTCATTTTGTTTTTGAATGACTTCAGGGAGAGTTTTTTGTCAAAGGAACAGGTTGTTTCTAAGTTTCATGGGTCCTAATTTCATCTTATAACTATAAGACAAACTAAAAGAGGACAGATGTCAGCTGAAAATGTAGATGTTCAAAACTGTAGTATAAAAATGTAGACAAATCTGTTTGATTATAAAATGAATTCTCCAGTATTTTAAATTCTATTTCAATGACTGCACGATAGTTTACTTTTAATAATTTTTTATTAAGAATTCAGTTTAGTGGAATTTGATTACTAAATTATTGAAGGCACCAACAAGAGTAAAGAGGGACAAAAAGGCGTCTACACTGTAACAGTACTAACGACAACAGAAAAAGGTAAGTCAGACTTATATACAGCATCTGCAACACATTTGAGGTGCTGGCTAGACCTTCAAGGTTCCATGGTATAATTTGGAAACCACACACACACACACACACACACACACAAATTACTATTATAAATTCAAGTTTAGAAATAAATTAGAAATACTTCTAAAGGTGGTGATGACTGACATGGCCCTGTTACCAGGCTGCTTTGATATTTGCAGATAAAATAATAATAACTTCTGAGTAGTATGTAATTAAAAAGCATATAAATGTGCAAAAATATTACTTTTTATTTTTAAAAACAGAAGGCCACAGTAACAATATTTTAATCTAAACAGAGCAAATGTACAATTTCTCAAAGCTGCAAACTCATACACCTATACATATGATTTTAACTTAATAGAAAATACAATTTTACAATCAACTAACTTCGTACTTCTTTCCTGCCATCAAGGCGATGCTGTCTCATAACAACCCTGGGGGACGGGGTGGAACTGCCCTGTGGGCTCCAATAACGGCCACTCTCTCAGGGAGCAGAAAGCCCTGTCTTTCTCCTGCAGAATGGCCGGGTGGACGCAAACTGCGGACCTTGCAGAACACAGCCCCTGTGTAACCACTAGGTGACCAGGTCTCCGCTTGGCAGGGTGACGATGCAACCAACTAACAATAATTTTTGGTTTTCCCTATCCAAATAAGAGAAGTGGAAGGAATTTATTACACTTGGCATTTGGGGGGGTAACTAATCCTAAAACTACTTATAGATAAACATAAAATTTAAGCTGATTATAACTTCTCTGGAGCTCTGGTGGCACAGTGAGGGAAAAACAAGACTTTCCATTCCCATGAAGAGTTAATAGAAACTCCCAGGGTAGTTCGACTCTGTCCTCTCCCGTCCCTCTGAGTTGGAGTCAACTGGCAGTGGGTTAGACATTGGGGTGCGAACCTCAAGGTTGGTGGTTTGAGCCCACCAACCATCTGAAGAAGAAAAGAAAAGCTGTTTGCTCCTCAGGAGCTTTAGGGTGCCCTGTAGGATTGCCTAGTGTCTTTCTAATGAGTTAGAATTGACTCAGTAGCAGTCAGTTTAGTTTGGTTTATAGCTTTTTATTTTTGTATTTTTAACCATTAAGATTGTACACCAGAATATATGTTACCTTTCCTTTCCAGTTTGTAGCACCTAAATGTAAAAAAATCAAGGTCGGAATAATATAAAGTTGAAATATGCTTTTTACAGTGGAGTGTGCACCAATCCCATGGGAATATCTCAGCTTTATAACTTTACTTGGCAATAGCTCCATGAAAACAAATACCGGAAAATATTCTTTTTTAAAAAATCAAAGCATTAAATTAGTAAATATATCTAAAAGTAGAGAAAATGGTTAAGTAAAGAGTGACCAAGTAAAGAGTGACAGCTGAAATTGACCCAAGCGTTTTGAAACATACTTTAAAATGAACTCTCCTTAAGAGTCCAAAATTAATGCAGAGGTTAACAACATAGTCTTGGTCAAATTACTTTCTTTCAGAAGTACAGTTCAAAGATTAAAATATGAAGTCTGAGTCCTTTTCCTCAAATTTATGATTCTATTACTCAAGGAAACATGAACTACAGCTATTAACCATCTATTTTTCCTTCCTTGAAGTTGAAACAAGGTCCAAGCGTAAACTGACAAGACGTAAGCATATTGCAATAATGCTCATGTGATTAGTATGTTAGATAAAAAGTTTTCATTTTTAGCCACTCATAAAGCCAAAAGCTAAAGCACTGCCCCGGATACGCAGCAGTTCAAGGAAACTCAAGCCTGCCCTTTGTCACCAAGGCATCCCATGGCATTTCCTCCCTTGCACTCTTCTACCCACTAGACAGCTTCCACTCTGGGTCAAACAGCCGTCATAGCAATGAATATAGCATAATTTTTTTTTTAGCAGAATAACAAAAAAGTAAAATTTTGACCACTGTCACCTTGAACACACTCTTCAATTAGGTGGTTAAAAATGTGTATATGTGGAATCATATAGACCACCACATTAAAATTTAAACACATCTGCTCTATAATGTCTGAAAGTTGCAAAGAGAAAATAGTTTTAGTTTTCAGTTGTTAATTAGCTACGGTAACAGGATGTTTATTAAAGCCATATTTATTTTTTAAATATACATTGGACATCTTCAAAACTAAGAAGAGGATTACAGAAATCAGAGAGTTTTAAAAGTGTGTTTGAATGTGGTAATTCAAGAGTTTATACTGAACCTTTTATTCAACAGTTTGACTCCAGGAATTTAAATTAGTGAGACCCAAATGGCTTACATTTAAATGGTTATTGATGGAGAAGTAAACATTTGGGTACATTTTAAAATAAAGATGAAATGGTAAAGTGCCTTCAAGCTAAACATATTTAAAATAATAAATAGAAAGTAATGAAAGATGCATCCTTATAAGGAAATAGAGGGGGCAGGGGAGAACCCAGCAATGAATCAACACAAGTACCTCTTATTAATCGCAGCATTTTGATAGAAGCATTTTTCTAATTGACACTGAATTAGCATTTAGTATCCCAGAGAGAGTTCCCTGTGGCAAACACTTAAATGGAGGTTGTCTGACGGCCGTGGCTCGCATTCGAGGTGTAACACAGCGGATCGGGCTAGTCTTGTGGGCACAAACCACACTGGAGAATGGCGCTCCTCAGCCACAGAGCGAGCTATGCGTGAAGCTCTTGCCCTTGACTAATACAGTGGGTCCTCTCAAACAATACATTAATTATGCATTCACTGTGAGTTCAGACACTGGCTAACAGGATTAGTGCTGCTGTCTACCCTATGTAAGTACCGACATGTAGTTTAACGACAGAAAGCGAACTGGATGCCTTCTCCTACCCAGAAAGCTGGCTGTGAAGTCTTCTCAGAGAACCCGTACAATAAAGCTGAATACACACTTGCAGGAACACACAGACCTTTCCTTTTGTAAGCCCTCTCAAGTTTAGTTACCTCTCCAAAGAGCTGCATTTCCTCACCTGGCTCTAATATGTTTTAAGTTTTTACAATGTGGCTTCAGTGTTAGAATAAAATCTTATTTACCAATAGTCACAAATTTTCTTTTCCCTCTCTCCATTGCAAAGAATCCACACCTGCCCTCTCCCCAATACAAATGCTAATTCAGCAAAGAATTTATTTGACTCTACAAAAAGTTACAAATAACACTCAAAATCCCCTTCTAGATAGTTGTAGGATATGGCGGTTCTTTCATTAATAAGATGCCAGGGTCGTGGAAGCCTGGCAATATTGTCACTGTCTCTGAGCTGTGGGGCTGTGGGGCTTTCTAACATCAGTGCATGCTGAAAAGCACTGCCTCATCGAGACGCTTCAACTGGAGCTGGCAGGAGACAAACATTCCTGTAGTTACTTTACCAGTGTGCATTCATCAGTGACAACCTGGGTAAATACATTTAAAGATGAAGCTCACGTGTCCTTGTTCACATTTTGGGGGTGGGAGAACCCTCACCAGCATCTCATCAATCAATTTGTCACCCGCTTTTACTGGCCATTCTCTACTGGGTTTCAAATGAACGTGAAAACTAGTAAAGCAAGAGGGAAGAGGATGCAATTTAAATAATCATACACAAAAGAGAACATTTCTCAAATTGGAGAGCATTTGTTTCAAGCATAATTTATAAAATGGTTGTGATCATCATTAAACAAATAATACAAAACATTTGACACATTTAGAGTGCACGAAAGCACCCAGACTTCTCCAGCACCCTCTGTGAAGTGGAAAGAAGCCTGCATTTTTGCTGGATAGAGAACCTGGCACCCTGGGCTGCTCAACACAGGAACCCACGGAGCCCTAGTGCGTTCTTCCGGCCTGTCCCCTACACTGAGTCACCAAGACAACCAAGAACATGACAGTTCATTGTTTTCCCTCTGAGTGCAATTCCCACAAGTAATCACCTAACAACCGGGTGTTATGAAATGAATATACTAGTTTAATTATCAAGAGGCCCATTAATAAATTACAGGTACAACATGGATGTGAGAAACACACATAACACACACACACACACACACACAAAGCACTCAACAGAGGACAGTGGGACTGGCAGGAAAGACACAAACGCTTAATAATCTGAACAGAAGAAAAAAACAAAAGCAACAGCAGCTCCCTGTGTGTTATTCAATGATATTTAATTTTAACCTCTGTTGTTCATAACTGAAATCATGAAAACCCAAACTAAAATAAAGTCTTACAGGTCAGGAATATTCTGAGGAGGTCCTGGGCTCTGGGTCACTAAGGCCATGTCAGGATCCTGTTTCTGATGAAAGGGCAACAAGAGTATTTTATAACCCATGATACAAATCTCTTTTTCAAATTGGGTACAACTCACAAAGTTTGCACCAGGTCAGAGATGAGGCAATTCTTTCAATAATCAAAGAGGTGCTTCAAGTCTAATGAGTGGTCACCCTGCAATCCTTTGATGCAACAAGGAACCTATTTTTAGCTGATTTGAGTGGAAAGCAAGAGTCAGGTACCTGGTCTATTCATTAGAGACCTATGGTCACCTTGACAGGACTGGGAAAAGACAAACCAACCGCCATGCAATCAACTGTAACTGTCGGCAGTATTTTATCTCCCCTTTTTAAGTAACAAAAGGAAAAGCCTGGTTTCTCAGCACTACTAGTACCAGTGAGGGAAGCGATACATGGCTATGCCTGAACATCATATGGTTTGACTTAAAATGGACTGATTAAAGATAGTTAAACAACTCTTGAACATTAATTGCATGCACCTGTTGTTCTCATAGTGGCGTAGTTTTGACACGCCCCTGTGAACATGAGAATGCTTCTCCAAGGACAGAAAGCCCTTGCTGACAATGCCAGGTCACACTGCCTGACACTGTGTGTGTGTGTGTGTGTGTTGTATTAATATGAATCAATTTCAGTTTCCTTGAGATACGTTATTTATCTTAAAATGTCATACAAAACAACCCACAGAAATAACATTTATAGTTTCCATTTAATACCTTTCTTTCTAAAACTGCCTTGCTAATTTTATGATTTGTATGAATTTTTCTTTTTCATCAGACAAATGTGCTTCACATGTTCCCATCATGATCTAGATTACTTTATCCAAATTGGGGGGGGGGAGGGGGGAGGATGAGGAGGGGACCAAACCCTGGAATCTTTTTTAAAAGTTTTCATTTCACAGCTCACATCAGTAACACTGCCTATGTGAATTGATTCTATTCAATGGTTTTAAGAAAGTGACTGGGTTCATGCTGCTAAGAGGAATTTACAATTTGGAGATTTGGAATTTACAATTGGTTATGATAGAGTATGATTTTTGTACCTTGCAATTTTTCTGAAGCAGTCCCAGGAACCTCAAAATAAATGTTTACAATGTAAGATGGGAGAAACAACACTGAAGTTAAGTGATAAAAGAAAATGAATTATGATTTTAACTCTTGGTTTTCCAATCGCTCCTCATATGGTAACCTTTGTACCAGGAACCTCAAAGCCTTGTGGGGGAAGATCAAAGACCCTGATATGTGAAACCAGTTCCTTAAACCAAAAAATGTTTTGAAAATGCAAGGCATCGTACTACCATTCTCTCCTAGCCCTCTTCCCACATGCTTGTAGGTTCTGTGACCACGACTTCTCCTCTCTGGCCTCTTTGGAAGCAGGCTGATTCAATGTAGAGGCAACTTCCCAAATCCTTTGCACAAGAATAACCGTCTAGGTTTCTTTGGGTAAAGGTGAGAGTTCATTGGCTTCTGACATGGTTCAACTTCCAAAGATATTTATGTGGCTTACTGAAGTAATGTTATTTTGGCCAATGGTCTCCCCATTAACCTAGTACTGCTGATGATTGAGAAAGAGTGTGTGTACTTTGGGGTGGTAAACAAGACAAATCAGCTGCAGGACTGATTCAGTGGGTGAAGGGTACTGCTCTTCCCAACCGTCGGTGTCCCCAACCAGGAATTCACTCTGTCCTCCATCTAGGAAACTTCGGGCTAGAGGGGAAGAGCTAAAATAGAGGGTACTATGTCAAGTCTTAGTCATTAAGCTTAAGGTACCACAGAGGCAGGTCAGATCTGTAAGTCTACTAGGGAGGCAAAAATCAGGAAACAGGTACACAATGTGTTGATGCTTGGTAGAAGAAATCAGGCTGGTAAATGAAAGTTAAGATAAAACTTGAGAAGGAACATATGCAGAGAAAACTGGTCCTACTTTCCAGTTCTGCCATTTGGCCAAAGGAATGACCTTAGACAAATAATGATTTCTTTCAGCACCCCACCCCCACTTGTCAAGTGGTAATAAAAATACAGCTAGCTGATAGGGTTGCTGTTGAGGGTATTATCAGATGATGCTGGTCAAGCCCTCTGCATTGGAGTCAGCTCCGACGCCCAACACACTGACTCTCATCACCCTTGCATCCATGCTGACTCACAGTGACCCTAAAGGACAGAGTAGAAATGCCCGTTCTTTCTCCCGAGGGCCGGCAGTGCTTTCTAACTGCTGACCTTTTGGACTGCAGGCCAATCCATAACCACCACACCAGCAGGACTCCTGCATGTGACAGCCCAATGGGTAACCCACTACCATGCCCACCTCTCAGGGACTACAAGCCGCGTTCTGGGAGCATAGTGGTTATGTACTGGGCTGCCTCCCACAAGGAAGGCAGTTCAAAAGCACCAGCGGCTCTGAGGGAGAAAGATGAGGCTTTCCACTCTCAGAAACAGTCTCGGAAACTCAGAGGCGCAGTTCTACTCTGTCCTACTGGGTCGCTGTGAGTTGGCACCGACTCCATGGTAGAGAATGGGGATGTAACGCAACCAGCAACAGTGTTGCTCGTATTATTATTGGCACTATCACCACCACCATGACTACAGGTTTTGTAGAGTAACAGATACAGACAGGAAGCAAAGTTACCAGGAGTGCTTGCATGCTGCAAGCAGTACAAACAAATGTTCACAGTATAACCCACCTGATCCAAGTACCAGGTACCAGGAGATTCAAGAAATGTGTGGAAAGGCCAGTGGGCAGATAATAGGTGAGTGAGGCCTTCAGACGGAGGCCTAGTCACATAGTGATTCAATATTTGGCTGCTAACCAACAGGGTGATTCGAATCCCCCAATCCCTATGAGACAGAAAGATGTAGCAGTCTATTTCCTTAAAGATTATAGCCTTGGAAACCCTGGGAGGCAGTTCCATGCTGTCCCATGTGGTCTCCAGGAACCTCAATGACCTCAATGATAAGGAATTTCATTTGCCATGGGTGGCTTATTGCAGTCATAGTTTTAAGAGTGGCAGTAACAAATCCCAAAAGAATAAATTGAATAATAGACTACATAGAAGCGAGAAACAGATTATTGGGAGCACACTGTATTGAAGAGAATCAAATATAGACTGAGAAAAAGCAGCAGCTTCCAGTTGGCAAAACTCACCCTGTATTTACAGTTCTCATAACACTGATGCTTCTTTGTGAGATTAAGTTATATCATAATTTAAGTATACCCACAAATACACACATTTCCACTTACTCCATTCATCCCTCATCAAACTGGAAAAAAATAAAATAAAATACACCCACAGCGAAAAATATATCTAGGTCTCAAGACAGCATTAAATCAAACAAAACCAATTCCACTGCCATCTAATCAATCTCTACACAGGGTTTCTGAAACTATACATCTTTATGGGATCAGACAACCTCATCTTTTCCCCATGGAATGGCTGCTGGATTTGAACCTCTGCCCTTGTAGTTAAGTAGCCTACTGCCTACACCATTTGTACATGATGTACATAGATCAACACCCAAAAAGCTCACCATCCGAGAATAATTGTAAAAACAAAAAACAAATCCATGCCCATGCCCATCAAGCTAATTCTGACTTGAATTGCCCTTCTGAGTGTCTAAGTGTGTATATTGACAGAAGCAGAAAGCCTCACCTGCTTCCCTAGGAGCAGCTAGTGATTTCAAACTGGTGCCCTTCTAGAACACAGCTCAATATTGTAACCACCATGCCATCAGGGATCCTTTATCACAATGTTGCATTCTCAAAATTCTGAAGTGGATGAGTGGTAAGAAATAAGAGTAAGAAAGCAAGTCTGTTTCACTTGCAATATAACTAAATTTTCACATACTTAAAATTACTATGTAGGAAAAGTTGGGAAATTAGCTAGTCAAAGGAATAAATGAAATAAACTTGCGGATTTAAATAGAAAGTTCAGCCATCTTTAAAAAGATGTTTACTTCACATAATAAAACTTATTTAAATGTAAAGCTTGAAATCAGATGTGATGTGTCATGGAAAAGCACTGCCAATCACTTAATCTTTCATTACTCGTACAGAAAAATGTTGCCCCCTCCCCTAAAGCAGTCGTATTCGTAATTCTCCTACATTTGACTTAATTTCCATCATTTAATAAAATATTTAATAACAAAAAACCCCCAATTATGATACACTGCAAGACATAGGCTAGCAAGGACTTCGTAAGGCAAGTAGCAACTCTTTCCATTTGCTAATGGTGATTGCCAGAGTACGGGGAAGATTATGGAGCCCTGTCTGGGCTATAGGCACATTGATGGTCTAGTGAAGGGGATATGCATGGGGCTGCTAACTACAAGATTAGTAGTTCAAAATCAATATCTGGATCTTCAGGAGTAAGATGTAGCTTTATACTCCTGTAAGGAGTTACTGCTTCAGAAACCGACTGTCCTTTGGATCACTGAGTTGGCATAAACTTAATGCAGGGAGAGTTTTAAAATTTGAGTCTGGGCTATGTGAAATAGGATCCATAAGAGAGAAGTGGCATCACTCTGCCAAGCCAGGCCAACATGTTCATTAGCAAACTAATAATGTCACAACCTAAGTGAGCTTTCTCAGGACAACACCTCCCAGACTTCACCTCAATCAATTTCCTTTCTCTTGCTGTCATCATCATACTTGAGTTCACTTTGTCTATAGTTGCAGGGGTTAGGGTAATAATACAAATTTAGCCTTTTTTTACTTCAATGTTTACTTATATCTTGCTGAATCAAACCAAACACACAATTATGACACACAAGCACATAGCCTTAGAGCCAAAGACTTCCTTTCTGCACAGAGGTGTTCTCAGCTCCTCCACTCCCATACATGTGAATGTGTTCAAGATTTCTTGCTTTGACTTATGGTATATCATTGGCGTGAAAGTGTGCTGTCTTTACGGTACTTTCAATATGACTCACTTCTGTGTTGGGCAGGGTTATCTTAGAGAAATAAAACCAGGACATTAGTAATTCTCTTTTTATATTTATATAGAGAGAAGAAAATATAAGATATGAAAGGAAGAGTTAACTATCTATAAAACAGTACAAATTGCTCGGTGCAACTCACTTGCGTGAGACAGCTAGAAGACCAGCAGTCCTTCAAGTCTTGAGGGCCCCTGAGTAGTCCTCTGTAGAGCAATTCAGGCTATCTGGTCACAGGCAGCAAACAGCAGAGCAGGTCAACAACAGTCAGCCAGATGACAGAGTCCAACAGTCCCCAGCTCTAGAGATGTATATCCCAGGAGCGTGGCGAAGTAGGACTCTAGGGAACCTCAACTCACAACTCCACAGTCCACAATTACATGTCCCACGGGTAGTGTTGCTTGGAGGTCGAGGCACAGGACAAACAAGGCAGCTGTCTGGTCCAAAGATCCGAAAGCAAGAGAGCAAGGGCGGGGCTCGCCAAGCCTTTTCTATTCTCCGCCCTTCAATTGATCACTTGTGTTCACTGGCCATGTCATCACAACAGACCTACCTATCGTCTTTGGCCACGTTGGCATCACAGGCTTATCTATAACAATCTACCCTTTGCCAACGTGGCACCTGTACACAATTATTTAGCCATATAAAATTTCCAGACATCAATGAAATCAAACTTATACTTAACATCAAACATCTATCATACATATAAAAGAGAACACACTGAGGCCTATTGTAGCCAACATACATGAACAAAGAAAAGATATTCAATAAGCTCATATACAGAAAATACATGAACAATCACAAAGCTCACTTCTGCAAATGATCATGTGGTCGTAACTGGTAGGTAAAACTACCTTCTTCTACTATCCATCCTTTGCCCTCAGCAATCACTTCAGCTGGTTGTGCTTTCTTTGCCTGGTGGGGTGACCCAGACCTTCATTCCTGAGGGGTCTAGGGGTCATTAGATATCCTGTCATAATGGGGTTGCTGTAATTTACCACTCACTTTTATCACAGGGCATGGTAGCACTAAGAGTCGGCCTATGTGATCTCCTGGATTCCAGACATACTCCTCTTTACCCCCATTATGTAACACCAGTTCAATTTCTTCTTGATAATCTGGGTCGATCACACCACTCAGTACAGTGACACCCTTCCTGATCTGTTGATCCAAAGGCATGAGAAGCCCAAAGTGGCCAGGGGGCATTCTCAGCTGCCAGTTCAGTGGAATCCATGCTGTGTTTCCAGGCGGGAGAGTTCCTTCCTTCGGGACCAGGACCGCCAGTCCTGAAGAACATAGGGTTGCTAGGACAGGAAGCAAAAATGCTGCAAGTGGGTCAATAGGAGTAATAGTGAGTGGTGTGACTCCAGCTTCCACCCCTTGGTTCCTGGACCCATGAATCCTGGCTATTGGAGACACAGCACCATATATTGGCCGCTGGTTTAAAGCATATACAGTTTCCTAGACAACACTGCCCCAGCCTCACAAGTTGTTGCCACATAGTTTGCGTCACAGTTGTGTCTTCAGGAGCCCATTCCATCGATCTATCAAGCCAGCTGCTTCAGGATGATGAGGAACATGATATGACCAGTGGATTCCATGGGCACGGGACCATTGTCACATTGAATTTGCTGTAAAGTGAGTTCCTTGATCTGAAGCAATGATGTGTGGGATGCCATGGCGGTAGATGAGGCATTCTGTAAGTCCACGAATGGTGGTTTGGGCAGAAGCATTGCATGCAGGGAAGGTAAATCCATATCCATATTCCAGTCAGAATAAAATGCTGCCCTCTCCATGATGGGAGTAGTCCTATATAATCAACTTGCCACCAAGTTGCCGGTTGATCTCCCCGAGGAATGGTTCCATACCTTGGACTTAACATTGGTTTCTGCTGCTGGCAAATAGGGCACTCAGCAGTGGCTGTGGCCAAGTCAGTCTTAGTGAGTGGAAATCCATGTTGCTGTGCCCATGCATAACCTCCATCCCTGCCACCATGTCCACTTTGTTCATGTGCCCACTGGGCAATAACAGGAGTCGCAGAGGAAAGAGGAGGGCCAGTCTCCACGGTGCGTGTCATCTTATCTACTTGATGGTCAAAGTCCTCCTCTTCAGAGGTAACCTTTTGGTGAGTATTCACATGAGACACGATTATCTTTACTTTTTTGGCCCATTCAGAGAGATCCATCCACATACCTCCTCCCCACACCTCCTTGTCACCAATCTTCCAATCATGTTCCTTCCAAGTCCCTGACCATCCAGCCAAGCCATTAGCCACAGCCCATGAATCAGCATACAGTCTCCTATCTGGCCACTTTTCCTTGTAGGTGAACTGAACGGCCAGGTGCACTGCTTGACATTCTGCCCATCGGGAGGATTTTCCTTCACCACTATATTTTAGGGAGAGTCCAGAAAGAGGCTGTAGTGCTGCTGCTGTCCACTTATGAGTGGCACCTGCATATTGTGCAGAGCCATCTGTGAACCAAGCATGACTTTTCTCTTCCTCAGTTAAATTATCATAAGGAACTCCCCAGGAGGCCATAGGTGCAGATTCGGAAAGAGAAGGTAATGTGACTGGAGTGGGGACTGTGGGCATTTGGGCCACTTCTTCATGCAGTGTACTTGTACCTTCAGGTCCTGCTCTGGGCCGATCTCGTATGTACCACTTCCATTTAACAATTGAGTGTTGCTGCGCACGTCCAACTTTATGACTCTGTGGGTCAGACAATACCCAGTTCATGATGGTTAGTTCAGGCCTCATGGTGACTTGGTGGCCCATGGTCAGGCGTTCAGTCTCCACCAAGGCCCAGTAACAGGCCAACAGCTGTTTTTCAAAGGGGGAGTAGTTGTCTGCAGAAAATGGCGGGACTTTACTCCAAAATCCCAGTGGTCTACGCTTTGTCACCAATAGGGGGCTGCCAAAGACTCCACACTGCGTCTTTATCAACAACAGACACTTCTAGCACCATTGAGTCAGCTGGATCATATGGCCCCAGTGGCAAAGCAGCTTGCACGGCAGCCTGAACCTGTTGCTAAGCCTTTTCTTGTTCCAGGCCCCACTCAAAATTGGAGGCCTTTCGTGTCACTTGATAAATAGGTTAAAGTAGAACACCCAAAATGAGGGATATGTTGCCTCCAAAATCCGAAGAGGCCCACTAGGAGTTGTGCCTCCTGTTTCGTTGCAGGGGGGGGGAGGAAGGGGGGGGCGTCAGATGCAGTAGTTTGTTCTTCACTTTAGTGGGAATATCTCGACATGCTCCATACCTCTGGACCCTTAGGAATTTTACCAAGGTGGAGGGTGCTTGAATCTTTGTTGGGTTAATTTCCCAACCTCTTATACGCAGATGCTGTACTAACAAATCGAATACATCCTCCTTACTGTGTCCAATCAGCATAATGTCATCAATATAATGGGCTATTGTGACATTTTGTGGAATAGACAGGTGATCGAGGTCCCTTCAGACTAAATTATGGCACAGTGCAGAAGAGTTGATGTACCCCTGGGGGAGAGTTGTGAAAGTGTACTGTTGCCCCTGCCAGCTGAAGGCAAACTGCTTTTGGTGATCCTTTGAGATTGGTATCGAGAAGAAGGCATTGGACCGATCAATAGCTGCATACCAAGTACCAGGAGAAGTATTAATTTGCTCAAGCAATGAGACCACATCTGGAACTGCAGCTGCAATTGGAGTCACCACCTGTTTAAGCTTACAATAATCCACTGTCATTCTCCAGTATCCATCTGTCTTCTTTACAGGCCAAATGGGTGAGTTCAATGGAGATGTGGTAGGAATCACCACCCCTGCATCTTTCAAGTCTTGGATGGTGGCACTGATCTCTGCAATCCCTCCAGGAATGCGGTATTGCTTTAGGTTTACTATTTTCCTAGGCAATGGCAATTCTAATGGTTTCCATTTGGCCTTCCCACTATGATAGCCCTTATTCCACATTTCAGGGATCCAATATGGGGGTTTTGCCAGTTACTAAGTATGTCTATTCCAATGATGCATTCTGGAACTAGGGAAATAACTACAGGATGGGTTCAGGGACCTGCTGGGCTCACAGTGAGGCGTACCTGAGCTAAAACTCCATTAATAACTTGGCCTCCATAAGCCCCCACTCTGACTGGCGGGCCTTCGAAACATTTTGGGCCCCGTGGAATTAAGTCAGTTCAGAGCCAGTGTCCATTAATCCCCGAAAAGTTTGATTATTTCCTTTCCCCCAATGAATAGTCACTCTCGTGAAAGGCCGCAGGTCCCTTTGGGGAAGACTAGACAAAAGACTAACAGCATAAGCCTCTGGTGATGTAGCAGGGTCCTCCTTCCAAGGAACCTGGCCTTCCCCTCATTCAAGTGGTTGTGGGTCTGCAAACTGGCTCAGGTCTGGGAATTGGTTGAGTGATCGTGACTGCCTCTCCTACTGTTCGCCTGATCTAGCATTCTTCTGTCTGTATAGGTCACGTAAATATTTAGTAGGTTTCCCATCTATTTCACTCCTAGGGACACCATGACTAAGTAGTCAATGCCATAATTCCACATGAGACAGGCTACTTTGATTACTACGAAAGCCTTGTTGTCTATTATAACCATGTCCACCCTGTCTCTGTTGATTCAGTGCTGACACTTGCCCTCTGTTACCACGGAGTCCAATCAGTCCCATCGTGGGCAAATGCTGGAATTCACTTAAGGCAGTTCCCACAGTTAATCCTGGTGCACACAACATAGCAATTATAGGAGTCTTCAAAGATGCTGGGGCCCACCTCACATACTTATTCCTTATGGTTGTGGTGAAGAATATGTCCTCAGGACACCCTCTTTTGGGGTCTATGGGAGTATCCTGATAGATCCATTCCACCATACCAATTTCCCTCAGCTTTTGGATGCCTTCTTCTACCGTGTACCAAGGTAGGTCAGGCACCTCAAATTGGTCTAATCTAGGCCATCTGGCAGCCCATGCCTCAGGGAACCAGCCAAATAAGCAGTTGGTTCCTCTCTTAGCCTCTCTTGCTGAGACATTGAAAGAAGAGTCTGTGCTTAGGGGTCCCTTATCCAGAAACTCAGACTGATCTGTAACATTTCTTGCACCAGTATCCCACACCCTCAGTAACCACTCCCAGGGATATTCCCTAGGCTTTTGCTTGTACGTATTTGAAAGCTCGAGCAGTTCTTTGTGAGTATAGTGTACTTCTTCTTAAGTAATCACCTCGGCCTCACCCTTAGGAGCTTTCCTTGCCATAATTTTAGTTACAGGTCTAGCAGAAACTATCAATGGTGAGGGTGTTTCCTGGGTGTTCTCAGCACTGTCTTGTAAGCCCCACCTGGCGCTTCACCTAGAGTAGTTTGGTTAATCTGTTCAGGTGTGGGTTGTTTTGCTGATGGTAGACTACTATCTTCAGCTGGGAGGGGTGGATCTATTGACTGGGCTGGTTCAGTTGTTTCTAGAGGTGACAATATCCTCGTCTTCTGGATCATCAGCCCATATATTCCCATCCCATGTTTCAGGGTCCCCATTTTTTCCTATCAATGCCCTCACTTTGGCTTTGGACACTGCTCTAGATCTGTCAGTCAGCTGATGTTGTAATTATGCCACTTTCATGAGACTTTGGACCTGGTTCTCAGCAATGTCGGCTCTTTTACCACAGCCAAGAAGGCTCTCCTTTGTAGCACAGAGCCTCTCCTGTAACCAGGAGAGGATCATCCATGGTGATCCTACTTTAGGTATTAGCTTTGCAATTTCACACCATGGAGGAGTAGGAGTGGCAAAATTACCCATGGCTTTAGGTCTAGAATTAGCATCACCAGTGCTCTTAAGACTAGTCAGATTGGAGAACCAATCAAAGAAACCCATATTTATGATTTTATTTCTCTAGAAGCACTCATGGTACTACTTGTGTCGGGCAGGGTTCTCTTAGAGAAATAAAACTAGGACACTAGTAATTCTCTTTTTATATTTATATAGAAAGAAGAATATATAAGATAAAAAAGAAAGAGTTAACTATTTATAAAACAGTACAAATTGCTCGGTGCAACTCACTTGCGTGAGACAGCTAGAAGACCAGCAGTCCTTCAAGTCTTGAGGGCCGCTGAGTAGACCTCTGTAGAGCAATTCAGGCTATCTGGTCACAGGCAGCAAACAGCAGAGCAGGTCAACAACAGTCAGCCAGATGACAGAGTCCAACAGTCCCCAGCTCTAGAGATGTATATCCCAGGAGTGTGGCAAAGTAGGGCTTGAGGGAACCTCAACTCACAGCTCCACAGTCCACAATTACATGTCCCACGGGTAGTGTTGCTTGGAGGTCGAGGCACAGGAAGAACAAGGCAACTGTCTGGTCCGAAGATCCGAAAGCAAGAGAGCAAGGGCGGGGCTCGCCAAGCCTTTTCTATCTCCGCCCTTCAATTGATCGCGTGTGTTCACTGGCCATGTCGTCACAACAAACCTACCTATGGTCTTTGGCCAGGTTGGCACCATAGGCTTACCTATAACAACTTCCCTCCTGCAAAAACCTCACTTCTCCCCTGGCACCAAGCGGAGAACATCTTTCTCATATGCTATCCTGTACAACTTTATTTCTCTTATAAACTGACTACCAAGAACTGCAGTTATCTGTAGATGCTATCTTACATTTCTCTTAAGACTGTCAGAAAAGAAATAATGTCTTACCTCTATCCAATGGCAGTACATGACATTGGTTGATCTTATCATTTCCACTTTATACGTAAAGAAATCAAAACATGAAAAGGTTGCATAACTTGTCTCACATCACCCCACTCGTGACAGTCAGGACTCACATGTCTGGTGCAGTGGTTAAGGGAAAAATTGGCAGCTGAGCCCACCAATAGCTCAAATCCACTAGTTACTCCACAGGACAAAGTGGTGGCAATCCGCTTCCAGAAAGATTACAGACTTAGCAACTGAACGGGCAGTTCTTGGGTGTTGTGTAGAATCACTAAGAGTCACAATAGACTTAGTAACAACAGGTCTGGCTTTCAGGAAACCATGCAAGTGTTCGCACTCAGGATGTCCTTCCTTTCCCTTCGGTGACTGGACTGGAGAGAGCCAAAGAGGCTGAGGTGCTGCCGTGCCAGCAACAAGTGCAGGACTTTAGGATAGGCTTCTTTGAACACCAAACTTGCTTCTGGCTAGTTCTTTCCCATTGTTTTCTCTTGCCATGATTTCTAGCAAGTGCCTGAAAAAATATGTATGTTTTAAATTGGTTCACTTCATACACGCAATAAAATTCAGATCATGAGGCTCAAAGCTAAAAGTGTTATGACGAGTACAACTGGCCGAGGCTGTCACGATATGCAAAGATTGCTGGAAGACAGGGGCAGTTTAATATTAAAAAATATGATTACAGAATTAACATCAGCACTAGAAAAATGTAAGCGTAAAATGCACGGAAATGAAACCAGTCACAGGGTTAGTGAGCGTGCTACCTTCTCCCCGATTACAGTGAAAAAGGGCAAAGGGTCAAGAATGCCAAGAAAGGAAATTCAGGATAGGACAGACTGAGAATGAACAGAGCAGGAAAGCAGAACCAAAGTCTGAATGACAGGCAAAAACGCAGCCTCCCCACATGACAAGTTCGTTCCTGGGGAGCTGATCTACAGAGGTAACAATGTTGTTATATAACAGAGCACGCCAGTACAAATCTGGGGCCACCATACTCCAAGTATGCATTTTTCATTCACTGCTTTCTCTGGAGTTACCTGTCATCCTCGTCTCCATTTCATCACCTAGTCCTCTGTCCAATCTGGATTTCCACAGCTCCTGTGCTTGCTGCGCCAGGCTTGGAGGCACCATTCATTTTACTCTATGGGAATGGCACTTTCAAGAGTGTGGTTCATGGTGGGTTTGCCGTGTCTTCTCACCATCTAACAGACAAAACAACCAAACCCAGGCTCACTGCCATCAGTCAGTGCTGACTCACAGCAACCCCGGGGAGTCTCCAAGACGAGTGTTACTGGAGTAGAAAGCCCCGTTTCTTCCCCGAGAAGCTGCTGGTGCGTTCAAAAGGCCGACCGTGAGAACACAGCCCAACTTGAACCCCTGCCCCACCAGGGCACCAACGATTTCATCGCTTATTCAGTTCATGCTTTCAGTCTTGGCAGTATGACACCGTGAACTATTTTCCTCCTGAACAAGCCCTTCTATTTCTGTGACACCCCATTTCTTCTTTGCTTTTTTTTTTTGCTTCTTATTTCCTCAAGGCTGGTCCTATAAGTCATTTAAACTCATTCATGTCCCATTTACAATTTCTAACTCAAATTTTTATCTGCAACACATTTCTCTTTTCTGACCTCCAGATTAATACACAACCTGTCTGCCTGTATTTCCTCTAGCATGTGCTGAAGGCATTGAAAACTCAATGTGCCCAATGATGAACTCATGATCTTTCTGCCAACCCCAAGACCTCTCTGCTTAGAGAATGGCATCGCCAGTTACATAATTTTGCAAACTACAGCATAGAATTCATCCTTGACAACAGCGTTCTCTTCTTTACTGCAAAGGATCCACTAAGAATTGCTCCTTTTAGCTCTAAAGTCCCTTTTAGATTGGCGCCTTCCAGGATCACCCTGCACAGATGTCTCTCGGCTGTTCTGCCTGTGCCATTCTGGCTCTCGCCACACCACATGCTACGGTGATCTTTTCAAGTAGCAAAACTCAGGTGACCACCCTGTCCGCATAAGGCACATCAATGGTTTCCTAAAAGTAATTAAATGAATAAACAAGCAAACAAATAAATATCTTCATAGGCCCTACTTATCTCCTATCCAGACCATCCCTCCCTCACGATAATAAAAGCTTCTCACGTGCAGCACCCCCTAAAGGTAATTTTATAATTTTAGAACAAGATTTGTGATTATGTAATTATCTCCTGCCTCCTCACACCTAGCTGGGCATTTGGTCCATTGCTAGCATGAATCACACCACTCAATATTTTGTCTACCGCTGTGCCTCAGTGCTTAGCGACAAGCATATGTAGAAGACTGCAGAGATGAGTTCAACATGAACTGCTTCTATAAACTGCATACATCATAAAATTTCACAATAGGTAGTGGCACTATGAAACATCTCAGAGCAGGAGATGACTCCTCAACCTCAGAGTTACATAGAAATATAACTGTAAAATCAAGCTCGAAGATACTGCTGATTCAAGTAAACACTGCCACTCTGAATCTAAGCAAACACTATGGCTGAATATACATCTCGGGGTCAATGGTAAATAAACAAGGGAAAGAAACAACAACAGCAGCAGGACTGTCAAAACCCTCCAAGCCAACAAATAGAAAATAGTGAGAGACAGTAAAAACGATAGCTACAAAAGCCTTACTAGGGAAATACAAAAGTACAGTTTGAATAGCATTTCCTTTTTATTCTCAGCAGTATAAAAGAAGATAACTTAATTACATGAGAGAAAAAAGTGCTGCCCAAGTAGAGATATTAACAGAAGAAGGAAAAATGGGTGCAAAGTTGAACTGTTTTATAGCACCAACTAAGAAAAGCTAGGAATGAATGCTCCAAATAAAGTATATAAATTTTAGAAACTATGTTTTACTAAGAATTAGGAAACCAAGTTAAACAGAAAAAAAATTGCACCTGGCTTTGATTCTTTTGTTCTTCTGTCCTCTATAGTGTGATAATTCTGAAATCAAGATTCATCTTTAAATTGTATTATTTAATACTGTCTAATATTGCTTTAAGGAGCCCTGGTGGTATCGTGAGTATGTGTTGGCCTGCTTCTCACATCAGCAGTCTGTAATCGCCCACCTGCTTGTTAGAGACAGAAAGACAGGGCTTTCAGCCCTGGGGAGCTGTAGTCTTGGAAACCCACGGAGCGCTTCTACCCTGTTCTGTCAGGCTGCTGTAAGTTGGCGCCGACAACATGGCAGTAAGCTTGCTTGGGGGTTCGAGTAAGGCACTGGGGTACCTGGGAAGTGCACACGGTTAACACATTTGCCTGCTAACTAAAAGAATTGATGGTTCAAGTCCAACTAGAAGCACCTCCAACAAAAGGCCCAGTGATCTGCTTCTGAAAAATCAGCCCCGGGACCTCCTTTGGAGCACAGTTCCGTTCCGATGCACACAGGGTGCCTTGCACTGGAATTTGCTGAGTAATCTCATGGGACATTTCCCCTTCGTTCTATCAAAGGCACTTCACACTCAACACAGAGCTCATGACCTTTTCAACTATGCGAGGTCTTCTTGGTGTAGTGAATGGTATCGCCCTCACCCTCTACCTGAATTTTCTAAGAATTGGCACAAATTCCAACTCATGGTACATAACTTTAGGGTTGTATCAGCTGTGTTACTCAATACATTTTAAAATCGAGTAACTAAATATGCTTTTTTGGTGATGAGAACTATTTCAGGATGTATTCCCTCAAATACGTTGCCCCTCTAATTTACCAAGCATGTCAGCAGACCATCTCCAAGAGACTGAGTCTATGATCTCTCACTTCCAATGGAAAGTATCACGAGATTTCCCAGAATTTTCAGAGAAAGCCATGCTCACACAGAGTTCTCATTAGCTACCTCCAGATTGACAGGATAAATGCCATCCTACACTCTTAGTCAAATTGGCATCAGAGTACATGACTGCCCCAGCAAGACTGTATCATCTATATATTATAGGTTAACAAACTTTCCCCCATCCTGTTGCTATCTAATCCAGCTTCTCTGATGATTTGCTCAGCATACAAACTGAATAAGTATGATGGGAGGACACAACTGTCGCATACTATTCCTGTCTTTAAACCATTAAGTATTCCCTTGTTCTGTTTACACAATTGTCTCTTGCTCCATGTATAAATTCTACACGGGTATAATGAAATATTTGGGAATTCCTACTTTTCTCAAGGTTCTCATGGAATCTTCTAATAAAATCTAAATGCATTTTGATCAACATGCTCACACATGCAGCACCCCCCCTCACCCCAATGATTAAGAGAATTTATTAGGGAAGTAACTAGGTGACCACAAGACAGAACCATAGTAAATACAGGTATGGGTGCACAGCAACACCTCTCCTTAGCCAGCAGGTAAGTCTCTCTCTCCCTTAGCCTCACAGCCCCTCGGTCCCTGGCTGGAGTCTCTGTGGGAGAAGCTGCCTCCTGCTCTGCCTCGCAGTCACATAATTTCCACGCTGCTCCTCTGCTACATAGCCTGGCCGCTTTGCCGTAGTCTTTGGTCTCAGCCAGACTCCTTTCCTCTCTCCCATTGCCTCCTGTTGCAGCCTCTTATGCCTCTAATCTCAGCTTCTGCCACTTAGACAGGAGTCAAACAAGCTCCACTGGTGGCTTCACCTTCCACTGGCCCTGGGATCTCTGTGTCCCTGGCTTCTGAGATGACTTATTCTTACATGGATGGGTGGCTTTTTTCTTTCAGCAGACCATATTCTCAAAGAAGCAAGAGGTATGACCTGAATCATACCTTCTGTTATAGTAGAGACTCAGAATATATCCCACCTTAATAAAAAGAGGCACAGAGGCTAGAACTTGCAATGTATCACAAAGTGGATTATGGCTGGATGGGACAAAGTAAGCAATTGAGTTCATCTCACACACCACACCCAAATTCAACTCTGGAAGGACCATAGATGTAAATGTGAATGCTAAAATAATATAGCTTCGGGCTGAGCCCCGGTGGCGTAGTGGTTGTGCGCGGGACTGCGGCCCACTGGGATAGAGGTTCAATTCCAGCTCCACAGGAGCAAAGGCTGGGCCTCCTACTCCCACCACCTGAGGGCAGTGATGCCCCAAAATATAATATATATCTATATATATAGATAGATAGATAGATATAGCTTCTACACCATACCGTATCTTCATGTCTTCTGGGTAGGCATGTCTTCAGATCTTCTCATTTTGTATAAGAAAACACAAAGAACTATAACCATAAGTTAAAAGAGAACTACAAAGTGAATTATATTGAAGTTAGAAATTATAGGCATTAAAAGTCCATTAGCCCCTGCAAAAGTGTGAGAAGGGAAAACTTCTTAATTCTGACATTGTACTTATTGTTAATTGCTGCTAAGTCAGCTCACTCATTAACACCCCGGGTATAACAGAAGGAACCCTGCCCAGCTCAATGCTATCTTCATAACTACTGGTATACCTGAGTACTACTCTAATTGAATAAATGTCACCACTGAGGAAGGATGGGTATACAGAATGCTACGTACATTTAAAAAATGTCTCAAATTATTTAAAATAAGCCTTTTTTTTTTTTTTTTTTAGAGTAAGGGAATGTATTTAGAGCATGGATTTAAAAGACTGACTTGACAAATAGTGGAAAAATCTGGTCCAGGGAAACCAGAATCTTCTTTATGCCATGCATGTCTTTGGAAAAAACTAAGGAACTTGTTCCTCAATCATACTTTTAATTTCATAAATAAAACACAGAGGATTACAAAGGAATTCAATTAAAATGGAATAAAACCACCAAATTTATTCTACAATTTGTTTTTCTAAAAGTTATTCTATTGGGGGCTTGTCACAGTCCATTCACTCCTCCATCCATCCATTGTCTCAAGTACATTAGTACATGTTGTCATCGTTGTTTTCAAAGCATTTTCTTTCTACTTGCGCCCTTGATATCAGCTCATTTCCCCTCCCTCCCCCATCTCCTGAGCCCGTGATAATTTACATATTATTTTTTCATGGCTTGTACTATCTGATGTCTCCCACCACCCTCTTGTGTGTTGTCCATGGCCCCTGGGAGGGGGTTATAACTTGGTCATTATGATTGGTTTTCCCTTTCTCCCCTCCACCTCCCCTTACCTTCCTAGTATGGCTCTCAATATTGGTCCTGAGGGTTTTATCTGTCCTTTATTCCCTGTGTTGCCAGCTCTTATGTGTACCCATGTACATGCTCTGGTTTAGCCAGATTTGTAAGGTAGAATTAGGGTCATGATAGTGGCGGGCAGAAAACATTAAAGAATCAGAGGAAAGCTGTATGTTTCATTGGTGCTACACTACACCCTTACTGGCCCATCTTCTCCCCACAAAATTTGTGGGGTTTTTTTTGTTGTTTTTTGTTTTTGTGGGCATCACTGCCTCTGGTGGTTGTGGGCGCTACCCAGCCGCCGCTGGATTTGAACCGCCAAGCCCGCGGGCTGCAGTTCTGCACTCAACCACTTACGCCACCGGGGTTCAGCCCCCAAATTTGTTTTTTTAAAGAACTTCAAAATATGATTTTCAAATTTCAATGAGATAATAATCCAATAAAAAGAACCCAAACAAGTATTTTGTAGGGCAACTAACTCTCACTGATATTAAGCATGTAACAAACTGTATGGGTCTGGAAAGAGAATACATAGATTAGTAAAGCAGAAATATTGAATGCAAAAAGCAATAGAGTAACACATCAAAATAATTCCAGGATAAAAAGCAAACCATCTAGAATGCAATTAAATCAAATCCACAATATATAACCTAATATTTTTCACATATGAGAACACAAAGCTTTTCTAATTATCCTTCCCTGGGATGGGGGCAGGTAGACCTTTAAAAAATGACAACTCGGCATATTAAAAATTGCACTCTCTTCTGCCTTCTCTGCCTGCACCGTGTGTGGACCTGGCTGTTAAAATCATGATCATTCAGGAGATCAGAGGATGTGCACAGGTACAGACAGGAACTGGAAACACAGGGAGTCCAGGATATACAATGGCACAGATACGAATGGGAAACACAGGGAATCCAGTTCAGATAAACCACTTCAGAACCAGTGGTGAAAGTGGCAATACTAGGAGGGTGGAGAGAAGGTGGGGTAGACAGGGAGAACCAATTACAAGGAACTACATATAATCCCTTCCCCGGGAAATGGACAACAGAAAAGTGGATAAAGGGAAATGTTGGACAGTGTAGGATATGACACAATAATAATTTATAAATTATCAAGGGTTCATGAGGGAAGGGGGAGTGGGGACAAAGGGGAAAAATGAGGAGCCGATTCCAAGGGCTCAAGTAGAAAGCAAATGTTTTAAGAATGATGAGGGCAAGGAATGTACAAATGTGTTTGACACAATGAATGGCTACATAGATTGTGATAAGAGTCTACAAGCCTCCAATAAAATAATTTTTAAAAATTGCAAGGTCTCCATATCCTAAAATTCATAAATATAAATAAAAGTTAAAATAAGTGTTAGGCTGAGAAATGCATGAAACGACTCAATGGCAGAAAGTTCGGTTTGGGCAATGTAGTTTAACATGAAACAAGGAGCTAATGTCCCTTGGTGGTGTAAGTGTTCACAGGCTCATCTGTCCTGGCTCCCCATATCCCCAGCCCCCCTCTCTACCAGTGTATCTTCTCCAATCCAGCCGGATTTGTAAGGTAGAGTTGGAACCATGATAGTTGGGGGGAGGAAGCCTTCAGGAACTAGAGGAAAGTTATATGCTTCATCGCTGCTTCGCTGCATGTTGACTGGCCTGTCTCCTCCCTGCAACTCCCCTGTAAGGGGTGACCAATTATCCACCAGTGGGCCTTGGGTCCCCACCCTGCTCTTTCCTTCACTCATAATGAAGTGATTCTTGTTTTTGGAGCTTGATACCTGCTCCCTTTGACCCCTCTTGATCACACAGGCTGGTGTGCTTCTTCCATGTACTGCTTCTGCGCTAAACAGCCACTCGCTTATCTTCAAGCCTTTAAGGCTCCAGACACTTTATCTTTTGGTAGCTGGGCACCATCCATTTCCTCCTCTCTGTTTGCCTCTGTATCCATTTGTCTTCAGAGATCATATCGGGAACCAGCTGATCAATTGATGCTTATTTTTGTTCTTCGAAGCCTGATACCTGATTGTTTCAACACCTCATGGTCGCCCAGGCAAGTATCTTCTTTTTTGGTGGGCTTTGTTGCTCCTGAGCTAGATGGCTGCTTGTTTACCCTCAAGCCTTTAAGACCCCAGACGCTGTATCTTTTGATAGCTGGCCACCATCGGCTTTCTTCATTACTCTTGTTCATGCTCCCACATGTCCTCAGTGGACACCTTGGGAAGGTGTGCATGAACATATCCTCTTAATTTCATTTTCCCACAAACATTTGAAAAGTCTCCTCTAAGGTTTCTGTGTGGGTGTACATATCAGCACACTATCTGATGAAGTGGGGCTTAAGAGCAAAAGCAGGTTATTGAGGGACAGAATCAGATGTGTAGTTTTAAGACACTGTACATTTCTTACAGAACTCCAAGTTGAGCTGTTGAGGAGGTAGAAGGACATATGAAAAGTTTAGATTTCTGAATTTCTATTATTTTTTCCACTGGTAGTGAAATTTCTGATGAGGAAATATATCATTGAAATACACTTCCATTAATAGCTATTTGTTATAAGCACAGAGAACACATACTTTATGATGTTACCTCCAAATCATTTTGGGATGCCAGTTAGAGAATTTTTAAAAACCTCCACATGACAAAGAAGGTGAAATTAATATACAATTTAATTTAATATCATAGGGAAAAATTCATTGTTGTAAAAAAATTTTATAGTCATTAGCTTTAGTTTTGATTTTATCTGCTCCTTTAGTACATATTCAATTTTAATTGAACTCATTTTATTACATTATCAATGCTAATCCTTTTAAAGATGACTAATAAATTTCCAAGAAAATTTGTACAAACAGGATTATCTCCCATGTAGAAGCTAAGTTCACTTTTAAAGGGCATCTGTGATGAGTTACAATAACAAAAGGAACAATGGAACATTATATACTTAAGTTCCTTTGAACTGTGGAACTGATGTTCTCATTTCCTCTTGAATTTATTCAATCAGTATTCAAAAAATACCTACTAGTCCTATTTGGCAGGCAGTATGGGTTAAGATAAATAAAACATGCCCTGGTAGTCAAAGAAATGCTCACAGGCTAATGGAACATTCTGCTATATAAAAAAACCCAATTAAAGTACAAATTAATAAATGATGTAATGGAAGGTATATAATGAGTTATAAGATCTCAGGGGAAAAGGTGTCAAAATTCAGAAAAGGTTAAATTAAGCCCTATATGGAAAAAAAATACTAAACAAACTGATTAAAATGACCTCTGTGTACAGGTTAATAATTACATATAGGGGAAATAATATTTTGGTACCACAAAGTAATCTCTCATGATCATAATTTAAGAATAGCCACTTTAGATGTTTTCTATTGTAAGAACTGGATGGCATATAACTAGTCCTTTCGTTAAATCACTGAACTCCATTCATTAAACACCTAAGGGCTGAACCACTCGTATAGGAGATTAGAGTGCCCATGTCACCCCCTGGAAGTGCGAGATACTTTGTAGTCAAACATCAATGGCATATCCAGAAAAATGTCTTTGATCCATGGATTATTAAAAATGAATGCTGAATTCTTTACCATCACACTAACCTATATAGACACTTAGAAAGCAATTTTATGCTCAATGACTATTTAGATTTCAGCTTCAGGGAAATGACGAGGACAATAAAAAGGAAAACAAGAACGGCATTTTTTAATTGATTGGATTTTCTCCTCTTGTAAAATGAATAGTGGAGTGGGCTGAGTATCTAATGCAAGTGACGCTTTAAAAACTGAGGTCAGTTTTTCAAGATGGTTTGGGAAGCAGCAGTTACTTCTATGGCCATCTTAAGGTGTGTGGGAAAAAATGGAATAATGGTGCACAAAATGATCAAGAAATAGCGCTATTTAAACACTTAAGCCAAGAAACATCCTAATAAGGCATGGCACAAAATGTAAATTAACTATAGGTCCTAGTGCTTTAATTTGACAGCTGTTTGACAACTGCAAAGTGGAAAACTGACCTCAGACAACTGTGTGTAAATGACAGACGATTAGGCGAAGAATTTCACAGGGAAGGATACAGCAGACGTTGAAGAAACTCCTCACAGGGGAGTAGATGAATGCAGGCTGGAATTTTTATTGTCTTTGAAGGTGCTGATGCTCAACGGACTTAAATTTCACAAAGAGCTGTGTGTTACTCATCACAATCAATGGCATTTTCTGAAACATAATGCCATCAGTCGAGAAATAATTGTAAGCACATTTGCAATTTCCAGGTGTTTCTTGAAGCAATTTTTCACCAACCCTTCTTGACATTACCTTTTGAGTGCTAAAGCAGTAACATCTAGTTATTTTTCTGAAACTCAGAAATAATGAGCTCGCCTATAGTCAAGTTGGAGAAGGCACACATGTTCGAGAAGGCTAGCTGCCTAATCTACAAGCTCTGATTTAGTAACCACAGCCTGATCCCACCCAAGCTCCCAGGAGATGCTGTGCTTCACTTTGCTCAGCATGAAAATAGAGAAAGTGCTTTGAAAGGGATCACACTAGAAGGGCCTGGATAGAAAGAGAGATAAAGGTGGAAGAAAACTCATGATCATAAAAGGGACCAGACTTCCCAGTCTGAGAGAGAATGGTTGCAACCCCTAAGACTATAGCTCTTTGGTTTTCTAACTGAACTCACCCCCATAGCTCAATTTTCAATCAAACAATAGTTTACAAAGGAAACAATAACCCTTACAAGGTGCACACACTTTAGAATGATGGACTATTTGGTATCAAATGCGCAGCATTTACCAAGGTCAGAGGTCAGCAGAAATAGGAAAAAACAAGGAATGGAAACAGAACACATGGGGAAGAAGTGAGATAAGCAAAGCTACAATGTGAAGATTGTAATGAATAAGGCAAAGCTAAACATGTGCTGGGTGTAAAACAAGTGATCTGCTCAGAAATTATTCAAACAGTTCACAAGAAGAAAGTTTAAAAAAAGAAAAGAGGTATAAAGTTATATTTCATTATCTACTTGTGAAAAGATTTTTTCTTTTCTTCCTTCCTTTTCTAATCAACAGAATAAAAAGTACATGCTCTTTAACAAAGTGCTAAGTCTGGGGCAAGGAAGGAAGGCACCAGCCAATTTTAGCCCACTGGGCAGGCTTTGTTTAACCAACATAGTTTTCCAAACTGTAAAATTAGAACATTTCACAAGAAATTCCAGATCTCTAACTGGTGGTCCTAGCAACACTGCATCCACATTTACCAAGGACATAACAGCAGCCTCCTCCTTGACCAGCGGACTCACATTCCAATTAATCAGAGACATCCCATAACCCTAAAATGAAGAGTGCTTCTAAAATGAATGTCACTATATGTGAGAAAAGTATTGTGCATGGTGATTAACTTGAAAAACAAAACAAAGTCATTTCTAAGGCTTCTATAACATTTCTCCAACAAGACTCTTTCCTACAAATATTACTGTAATCCAGAAAGGAAAGTAGCTTGGTGGAGGCCCATGGATCAATCTGGAGCCAGGAAATTCCCTCCCTATCCCAGGAAGCCATGTAGAAAGACCAAGGTGAGAAAGGAAGGCCCAGGCAGGTTTCCAGTGTAACCTCCGATTTTTTACCGGTCTACCCTTGACTCTTCCTCAAGGATAGGGAAGGTTCTACTGCTACGTCTTTGAATATCTTACCACTTACCACAATGGTAAGTTAGCAACCTCGAGAACTTATGGTTGTTGCTTCTTCCCTCAGCCAGCCAATAGGGGCCATTCATTATTCAGTTGCTTACAAGAGTTGGATTATTTTAAAATTTTACTCTTCCTATTGGCTACCCTAATTTTTATAGAAAGGACACCATTTGACCTCCCTTCCTCATTCAATCACTTTTATAAATTGTATTCATAGTTAAAGGCCCCTACAAGGCTCAGTCCATTGGCTGGCAGTTCAAACTCACCTACCAGCACTGCAGAAGTCCCAGATCTGCTCCAATAAAGGTTACAGTCCAGAAAATCCTGTGGAGCAGTTCTCGTATGCAACACGTGGAGCTGCCCTGAGTGAGAATCGGTTCAACAACAATGTGGGCGGTTTCTTTTCTTTCTGTTAAAATAATTAGCCCGAATGGGATGGTTACTATGTACCATGTCTTTGTGCAAGCACTGACTGTAGCACACTTAGTCTCCTACTTACTTCAGGTCTTCCCTAAGTCCAATACCCTATTTCCACCCCACCCCCATTATTATTGTTTTCTTTATCCCTTTATTGTAAGAGTAAAGAATGTAATGAGTTGTGCGATGGTCGGTGGTTTGGAGCCACTCAGGACACCCTCCCCATCTACTTCAGAAAGAAGAGCGTCCTTAGGAAGCCCAGGAGCACAGTGCTACTCTGAAGCACAGAGGGGTGCTACGGGGCAGCGTGGACTCCCTGGTACTGCAATGGTTATACAGCATCAATGGGGTCAATGCCTTAAGAGGCAGGCAGGCCCTTTATAGCCTGGACTCTGCGGATGACTTCTGCAAATTCCATGCAGCACAGGGCCCAGCCTGTACCTGATGTTTTCAGCTGCACCACGAAGTTTGCAATTTCCCTACCAAACTCCCTGTGTTGAAATTTTTTACAGCTCTGTAAAAGTTTACTGAGGAAGTTCCCTCTGCTTGGAAGCTGCCCTCCCATACCTCATCCACCTCAGTAAACACTCACCTAATGTTTCTGCAGTCTGCTCCCTTCTCCATAAGGTTTTCCTAATCTCTACAGGAAGAAATGACTGCACTCTCTCTCTTCCTATGCACCATCAGGGCAACACCAGTTATCTTACCTCTGTACTGACTTACTGTTTTTATTTATTTACACATCTGCCTGTGACTGTGAACTGCTTCAAAGTAGAAATCGATCTTTTTAAATGGCTCTAGCATAAGTATTCAATATTAAGGATCTCTTTAGAAAATAGGGAAGAGCCCTAGTGGTGCAGTGGTTATTCATATGGCTGCTATTCCCAAGATCAGCAGTTTGAAACCACCTGCCACTTCAAGAGAGGAAAATGAGACGTTCTATTCCTGTAAAGAATTACAGTCTCAGAAACCCAAAGGGGGTTTCTGTCCTATAGGTTTTCTTTCTATAGTTTTCTTTTTTTCATCAATCAACTTGACGGCAGTGAGTTTGGTTTTGAATTTTAGAAAACCTTCAAGAAAACAAGAGCACATGGTATTAGCATTTTCTACTACTTAATGACATGTTGTCTTCAAGTCTTAGCCAAATCAGAATCCTTTGCTGGTCTGCAGGTTGAGTTTCAAGAGGATTTCAACAGCACCCCTCCTATCATCCAACTACCCACCCCACAGCCCCACAATAATTTCAACTTGAACAAAGCAGAATCAACAACATTCAATGCAAGTAAAAACTAGTTCTGACACATTTTGCTGCCCCTGAAAGACAATAAAACAAAACCATAAAGCCTGATGTTCCTTAAGTACAAACTAGAAAGGACCATTTTATATATCACCTGGCTTATGTAAACCAGCCATATATAGGATGGTGAAATATCTTTGGAAAACATTATTTTTCTTTTGTGAGAAAACATATTAAGATTGAGAAAGGGGGTAGGGGTTGATATTTTCTATTTTCAAGGTTGATGGCATGCTTGTTTGAAATAAGCTATTTTCCCATTTGACCAGTCATTTTATTCAAGAGTACGCAAAAATCATGGAGGGATTCTAACTAAGCACAGTAAACGGCATCATCTGTTAATATTCTACCTTAGAAATCACTGAGTCTTTTTATAAGAACTGCAATCTAGTCTTAAAACATGTTTATATTCTTAAGGTGAGATGTGCTATTTAATTCCTATTATTTCAAATGAGGACATAATATCAGTAATATCAGAAAAGGGGGTCTGTACTCAGATATCTTTAACTAGCTGTTTAAGAAAATTATATACAGAACAGTTTTTTCTTATTCAATTAATGGTAGTGATATATCCAATGATATTGTCTAGATTATGAATCATGATTTTGCTAAAAGCAATAGCAGAATAATCTGAATTCTACTCAAATATTAATGAAAATATTCAGATATTTTACTAAATTTTTGTTTCAGTGAATTTTTTTCCTTATAAGCTAACAGATAAATATCTTCTTGTAGTAAAGAAAACTCAGAATAAAAGCTAAAACTATGCTATTTTATACGCTAAGGTTACACAGTCTACTCTAAATTACAAGCATACATAAATCTTATTAACGACCAAATTTTCTCTTTTGTTTCATCCTATCTCTACATTCCATCATTCGTATCCTTTTAAATTTCTTTGTTCTTCCTGTGATCATTGCTTCTGGGAGAAATCTGGCATAGGATCTGAAGGAAATGCCAGAGTGAAATTTTCCTTAAGATTAATTACACAGGTAAGTAATTTCCCCTTCTGACAAAAAAAAAAATCTAAAACTTCTTAGAAAATCAGTACGCCAGGACTGGGTGGTCGTCAAAGTGTTTTAGGATTTACTTAATCACTCACACAAATTTTAAAGGTGTGATGTCTTGCTTAAAGCACTTTGGAGTCCTCCCATCTGTAGTTAGAAATACGAAGATACAAAACAATTTGCCAGAGTTGGACCAGGTAATGGAAGTACAGGTATAATAAATAACATCTGTTTCACTGTCCACCTCCCCACCCTCCTCCTAACACACAAACACATCCCAATTCCTATTTCTTTTGGTGCCTGGAAGCTCAGTATAGAAGTCAGAATTGTCAAATACCTTAAATATTGAGGTATAAATATATGTCAAGGCATCAGGAATTTTTACATATTAAACCTGAAAAGCAGCTTGCCATTAAAACAAAGATAGTTCACATGTGACAAGGAAATGATATTGTTTCCTCCAGTTCCACCATGCAGTCAGTTTTCATATCAGTGTCATCAGTCATCAGTCAAGCAGGATTTAATCTAGCCCCGAAAACAAGAAGGGGAATCTGTGGTCAGGGCAAAGAAGCAACAGCTAATGGAATTCAGAACAAACTACGGGGAAAGACAAAACCTAACTTAAGATTAAAAGACTACAAAGAAAGACAAGCTTGGGAAGAAACTCAACCTCTGGTGACAACTAGGAAGGAATCAAAAATCCCAATCAACAACTCTCTATCTACCTTTGGTTTTTCCATCCATGTGGCCCAGAGAGTACAACTCAGAAAAGTCATACTGGTATGCTCTTGCTATGGTTAGGTAGAGTGGGTAGATTCCTATGCACAGCAGCCCTGTGAACAAGAGAACAAAACACTGCCCAGTTCTGTACCACCCTCATAATGGTGCAGTCTGAGCTGCTGCGGCAAGCCAATGTGTTCCATTCAGCTTGCTAGGTTTCTCTTTTTCCTGACCCTTTTCCACAAATGCTATCCTTCTCTAGGGACTGGTCCCTCCTGATGGCATGTCTAAGTACATGAGAAAATCATCACCGTCTTGACTTCTAAACAGTATGCTAGCTGTACTTCTTCCAACATGGATTTGTTTATTCTTTAGGAAGTCTGTGTTGCATTTATTATTCATTACCAATACCACAATTCAAAGACCTTAATTACTCTTTGGTCTTCTTTATTCACTGTTCAGTTTTCCCATGCAAATGAAGTGATGAAAATACTCTGGATCAGATGCTCACCTTCCTGACACAATCACTGAAGACAAATGTGTGCATAAGCAAATGTGTTGAAGAAAGCTGATCATGCCTGGCTATCAAAAGATGTAGTATCTGGGGTCTCAAAGGCTTGAAAGTAAACAAGCAGCCATCTAGCGTAGAAGCTACAAAACCCACAAGGATGAAGCACACAAGATTGTGGGACCACGAGGTGTCAAAGGGATCAGTTATCAGGCTTCAAGAACTCAAAAGCATAACATTGCGTGTTCACTTTCCTGATATGATCACTGACGACAAATGTGTCCATAAGCAACTGTGGTGAAGAAAGCTGATGGTGCCTGGCTATCAAAAGATATAGCATCTGAGGTCTTAAAGGCCAGAGTTAGCAAGCAGCCATCCAGCTCAGAAGCCCACATGGAAGAAGCACACCAGTCTGTGTGACCATGAGGTGTTGAAGGGATCTGGTGTCAGGCATCAGAGAACTAAAATGATATCATTATTAATGAGGGAGAGTACAGATTGGGGACCCAAAGCACATCAATAAGTTAAGAGATATCCTCTTACAGAGGGGTGCAGGGAAGAGATGAGTCGTACAGTGTAGTAACAATGAAATATGCAACTTTCATCTAGTTCTCAAATGCTTCCTCCCACCCGCTATCATGATCCTAATTCTACCACACAAATGTAGCTAGACCAGGAGATATATAGTGGCGGTGAAACATTGGGAATTTAGGATAGATGATCCCTCAGGACTAGTGTAGGAGTGGTGATACTAGGAGGGTGGAAGGATGGTATAATAGAATGGGAAACCAATTTCAGGGATCTACATGTAGCCTCCTCTCTGGGACATGGACAACAGAGAAGTGAGTGATGGAACACAATGGACAGTGTACAGTATGAAAAAAACAGTAACAATTTGTAAATCACTAAGGGTTCATGGGGGAGGGAGGAAAAGGAAGGGAAACATAGGGAGCTGATACTAGGGGCCTAAGTGGAGGGAGGATGTTTTGAGAGTGATAATGACAACAAGTGTGCAAATGTGGTCTGCATACAATTGATGTATGTATGGATCGTGAAGGGAGTTGTATGAGCCCCCAATAAAATGATTCATTTTAAAAGGGGGGGGGAGGAGGAAGGAGGAGCTTATACCAAGGGCTCATTTCAAAATGAATATGGCAATATGTGTACAAATATGCTTGATACAAATGATGTACTAGATGTCATAAGAACTGTAAGAGCCCCCAATAAAATAATTGGAAAAAAAAAAAAAGAAGAAAGAAAGAAAATACTCTGGATTGGGTGGGGCATGCCTTAGTCTTCAAAGTGACTTTAGTTTTTAACATTTTAAAGAGAACTTCTGATTTGTCATTGCAAGATGTAGTTTGAGTTCTTAACTATTGCATTCATGGCAGTTGACTGTAAGTCCAGATAAAATTAAATTCTTGCTTATTGATCTAGTTGTGAAAATTTCTGTTCTCTTTATATGTGGCGTGATTCATACTGAAGGCTATAGTCTTTCATATTCATCAGTAGGTGCACCAAGTCCCCTTCATTTTCATCAAGCAAGGTTGTATCATGTTAACAAGTTCCATTATTTCCACTGTATATCTCTTTTTTGTTGTTGTTTGTTTGTTTGTTTGTTTTGGGGGGGCATCACTGCCCTCAGGTGGTGGGAGTAGGAGGTCCAGCCTTTGCTCAATGAAGCTGGAATCGAACCTCCATCCCAGGGGGCCGCAGTCTCGCGCACAACCACTACGACACCAGGGCTCAGCCCTCCACTGTATATCTCAATTAAATATTTGCTTATATTTTGAATTATTAGTCTTTTGATAATATTTCTTTAGCTTACCTAGACTGATAATATTAACTCCATAATCCTTCCAAAGAGATTTAATTCTTTCCAACCTAAGGCATTACCAAATATTTATTTGTGAAGAATATACATAAAAAACACACATGTAATGAACATATATAGCTATCTTCACACACAGAGAGACAATGTAGCAAAAACCATGGGGCGGGGGAGAGCGCCATCTCGGATCTCCTCTGGAGTCCCTGCTGCCACTAGGCTGGGGCCAGAGGTGCCTGCACACTCCCTCTTTCTCTACCCAGCAACACAGCAACTGCTCCTCCCATGGTACCCGACTTCTCTTCTGGATGCAGGCACTGAGTAGCCACAGAGAGATCACAAACAGAATCACAATTTGGGGGGGTTATGAGGGAAGTTAACAGATAACCACACATCAGGTTCAGCACATTTGCCCTTCTCATTCTTTAATAAGTCCATAAATAATGTTACAGGGAAGATAATCAAATACTGAAAATGTGGGTCAGAAATAATAATAGTTGAATGAATGGCAAACACTGTACATGAGAATGGTCTAAGTGCTTTAAATCCGCCCAATGTCAGCAGAGAAAATACTCTGATCACTTAACCTTTCATACACAGT
This sequence comes from Nesogale talazaci, assembly GCA_004026705.1. NCBI lineage: Eukaryota > Metazoa > Chordata > Mammalia > Afrosoricida > Tenrecidae > Nesogale > Nesogale talazaci. The sequence continues at coordinate 154,904 of PVJH01001575.1, read as the reverse complement.
GGCAATGATGCCAGCAGTTAACCTAACTTGCCCCCTAGGGCAAAGATGCTGCCTACAGATTAAAATCAAACAGCCATCTAAACTTGAAGACAGTGTGAATTTCTAAAACCTTGGTCTGTAATCATCTTTTATGTATTTCTACCTAAATGTGCACAATTTCTTTTTAAAATTATTTTTTCTTTCCTTTCTCCAGAAACTTTCTAGCCATAATTGACAGTGAGTTCCCCTTGCCCGCCAACAAAATCCTTGACGTACATTTTTGGAGGATGGTGAGTCAGAAAGCAGCTCCAACTCAAGGTAACTCGGTATTACATTTTAGGATTTCTGAACCATTGCCTACTTATTGAGGGGGGGCTGGTGGCACAGTGGGTTAAGTATTAAGCTGCTAGCTGCAGTTGGTGGTTCAAATCCACATCTGCTCTGAGGGAGAAAGATAAAACATGACTTTTCTAAGGAGTTACAGCCCCAGGAAACCACATGGAATATTTCTACTCTGTTCTAAGAGGCCTCTGAATCAGAATCAACTTGCAAGCAATGGTTTGTTTTTTGAAATTGGCTATGTGTTTTTTCTAAACCTCCACATTTTACTGTCCTTTGAATTGATATAATGTAGACATAGATAATGCAACTCTTCATTTTAGAGAAAGATCTGAAAACTAGAATATGTCTTAGGCTTAGTTTCAGCTGCAGCTTAATAAAGGTAGTAATTAAAAAACCAACAAACTGAAAAAGGACCAAAAACAATCAAGAAAAACCCAATTCACTTACATTACTTTGTATTTAAATTCTCTTAGGTCAGAAGTAAAGATGTGCGTAGTAAAAGAGGAGCAAATTTAGAATATATGAGATTATGGTTTACAGAAAAGGATCATAGATTTGGGACATCGGTAGCACTATTTGAACAGTCCTACATAAGACTATGTTGACATTTAAAAATGTTTTATATAAATAGATCCTCCTACCAATTATTGATAATACATTGCAACAAATATTGATTTTAGGTATTATCAAATTTTCAAATTAAAGTTCACGTTATATAGGCTGTCAACTATGTACTCTCACTCAGCTGCTTTCCTGCTGGTAATGTGAATTCCAGTTTTAAAACTGTGCCAACTCTTCTTGGGTGTTCTGATGGTGAAAACGACTTTCCTTAAGTTTTAGCCAAAATTTTTTTCACTGCCCAGTCTCATGAAAAAGCCACAAGACAGAGACCAGCCAGGGGAAGATTTTTTTTTTAGGGATTTTGATGTTTCAAATCATAGAAAAAAAGGCATATGAAATTATATGCTAATGAATTTTTGAAACAAAATCTGATATCATACACCGAGTTAACTGATTACTGAGTTAACTTTTAAAAGCACGTACTTACTGAAAGTACACGCTACTACACATTATAGTGATTTTCAAACAAAATAAGTCAAGTCCAGAAAAGGCCAGGACATTTATAAGATAAGCTCACGGTAAAGTAGCTGGTTGATGGAGAGAGATATCACTAAGAGAAGAATACTAGGGCAGTTTTAAAATCCTTAGCTGAAGGATTCCTGGTTATGAGAAGCTGAAATCATATTGCTTTTTTAATCTGAACGTATTTGAAAACCACTGACCTCCAAAAGAAAAGACAAATAAGTTAAGTGACTCAGACTTATATGACCCAAGTTTACAGTGTTAACCCATTAAAATATCTTATTCTTAAAGGTCTTTTAGAATATACAATAAATAAAGTACTGCAATCCAGGAAAAGAATGACAGTACCATCACCTCGCTGAAGAGACAGACTGACCTGGTTGATGCAGTTGGCAGCGCAGGACGCAAGGCCGGTCCCAACAAAAGTAAGCAGGAAGCAGGGCAAGTCGAAAGGTCCTGGAGCCAAGGCAAATCCAGCCGAAGTGGTGCTGACTACGAGAGCTGCAAAAGAGACACAGCGTCGCTGCATTATTACCAACACCTGTTCAGGTGCGAGAGCCAACAGACTGCTCTCCACATAAGTTAACTGCTAGCATTAATAACACAAACTACATCCTAATCATCCTAAACATTGGTTTTACATTTTTATGTGTCCATTTTCCCCTTACGTCCATTACACTCGAGTAATTGATATAGGTGGCTATTTTGGACACAAGCCTTAACCTGTTCAGGAAATATTTCAGTGCGTACCGAATCTGTGGTCAGTACGGTGCTGAAGAGAACACTTCCTTTTGCTCAGGTGGGACTTCTTTATGGCCCTTGAGGGGTGACTGAAGAGGTTACACTAGTAATCACTTTGAACAATGATAGTCAAAGTGGGAACTAAGTAGGTTTACAGGATGTATTGATTGGAAAATGTTAGGTCTTGGTAACTGTGAGTGGCAGGAAGGCATACGAATCAAGACATATGAGAGCTATTTTTTGCACCTGACTGGAATTTTAACATGAACAGAAAAATGAAAACCAGAGCAAGAGTGACTGGAGCTACCTAAGTGTTAGGGAAATTCTGCTGCTGAGGATCCATGGGACATTTGGGGAAAAATACACAGGAAAAGAGTGAAATGTAAAATGAGAGCTGGCGGTGGAGAAGACCTATATGAAAAAGATCAGATTTTTATAGATGGGGAAAAGTCGATAGTGAAAAACAAAGAATAAGGAGTTTGGAGTCAGAAGTTGGGGAAGAAATGTGCTATCCTGGGGTTCCAGACACACATGTGAAGAGATACAGGACCCAGGACAAGAAGATATCACTATCACATTAAACATGCAAAGGCGAGAGAAAGTAATAGTGCTCCAGGATAGCCAAAAGTTGATTAACATATCCCACAATATCTAGACTTACAAAAAGTCTTTATAGTTCAGTCACAGGAATAAAGCTCTTTTCCTAATTTCTACCCCATGTACAGGTTTTCTTGATATTTTGAGATTTCATTGATTGGGTTCAATAGTAATTTGCAAGGTGACTTAAGTAAATGTATTGAGGTTGTCACTTCGAATTAGAAGTCTCTAGAACGCATGTATTTTGGGCAAAAACTGATTCTACAATTCAGCAGTTGCCAAATTTCATGTGATTCCAAGCCTTCCAGAGAAGACCAAGATAGTTAAGGTTATTGTGCTGGCTGATAAACACATATGGGATTAATTGAAGGGCAGAGAGATAAATGGCTTGGTGAGCCTGGCCTTTGTAGTTCTTGGGTCTCTTGCGTTCTTATGGTTGGACCAGGGTGCAGCTGCCTTAGCCAATTCCCTGCTTCAGATGGCAAGGTCACTTCCTGACAGACATCCCTGAGGAGAAGTCACATGAACCTACCCTGATGCAGCCCTGGGTGCTGGAGCAGCCGTGTGGAGACCTCTGCCAGCACTGAGATGCTTACATGCTCACTGATTAGGCTTTCCTCCTGCAGTCGGCGTCATTGAGTGTGTTTTGTGAGATGGAGGAGAACTTTGTAGATCGATGTTGGACATATGGACTAATGTTGGACTTATGGGCTTGGGTAGCACTGGGTGGGGATGCTTACTTAATGGACACTTACATATACATATAAGATGTTTCTGTGGATGTTTCCCCAGACTAACACAAAGACTTACCTCTAAAATAATGAGATATGCTTGAGTAGATAGAAGATGTGCAAAGTTAAGGAATGTGGTAAAGTCTTATGCCGTGGGTCCTGTATAGGGTGGCCTAACTGAATGTGGGGGGGTCAAGAAAGAATTAACAACAGTCAAAGGTTTCGCTGAAAAATGACGAACTTAAAATCCTAGGTGTCTTTCACGGAGTTTGCCAGTGTTGCATCAAGGCAGTTTTGCGGCTGTCTCCATCCTGGACACTTGCGTAACAACAACAACAACAATCACCAGACTTAGATGCTGTGCTTTGTAATAATATCAAAATTTTAATTGCATTAAAAGTCATATTAGATTTGTAGCCTTCTTTTATATACTGAGAAAATATTTCTTGGATGAAAAGGAGTCATGAGTGGAAAAAAGCTTAAGAAGCCTTGGTTAGGGTAAAAATGACAAAAAGATAAGAAGAAGGCAAAGGGGTGGCTGTTAGAAGTCACACTCAGAAACACATCTGGGAAACAAGCCAGATGGCTTCAATAGGGAGTGCTGCCAAGCCAGTAAACGAACACTATCCCCTCTCCCTGCCTCGGCTTCAGGTAGACAGCTGACCCTGGCCCTAAGATGGGCAAAATAACACCATTTCACACATAAGTACAGAAGAGGAGTAAACAACCACATGGGATGGGAGCTGCAAGCACAAATAGAATCTTTATTTCAAAGGAAGCATTCTGAAACTTTTAGCTCTGAATCTACAATTTATGCCCCAAAGAAAATACCACAGTGATTCTAGGCTTTCAAAACGGTTGGTTGTTGCAGATATATATATATATATATATATACACACACACACACACACACACACACACACACACACATATATAGATGAACATTTTAGCCTGTAATAGGGAGAGCACACCTTTCATATAAACAGTCCTTTTATTCATACCTGCACATACTTAGTGGCCATCAAGCTAAACATTTTAAGAGCAAGCAACAAAGCTTCCTTTTATGATACTTAAATAGCACCCTTGAGACTTTTTCTTTCTGTTCAGATATCAAACCCTAAACCGCGAAGCCTTGTGGACGGGCTGGGAAGAGTTAGAGAATGAGCGTCATCTTGTTTGCACAGCTTAACAGCTCACCAGATGGGTTAAGCGATTCCTCATCGATGCCACTGTGTGTCAGTGACAAGCCAGGACTAGAACACAATATTCTCATCACTGAGTTTACTTCTCAGTTCTCCCGGAAGACTTCTACCACCCAAGGTGCATGGTTGATGGTATCAGTGGACAGATGTGAAGAGGAGGAAACTATAGGTTTTTCCTTCTCAATATGAAACTAAGTAAATTGCTTCTCTCCACAAAGCAAATCGGACCCAGCAATCACTGTCAAGACCTTGAACTTAAACCAAAAGTAAGTTACACATAAACAACAGTGGCAGAAGAATACACAGAATTCATTAGAACTTTTAAAATACATAGTTGACTAAAATTGAATATCCAGACCAAGATTCAGTATTATATCTTATAGACAAAACAAACAAGCAAATATCAAGGACCACCATAGTGGAAAAGACATGTCTGAATTCTCAAAATTAACAGGCTCTTTAAAAAAAGAATTACCTCAACAGGGTATATGTGTTATATGAAAGCCAGAAACCAAATGAATTCGGAGGAGGAATTATTTTGCTTTTCTTATAATTCACCCTACAACTTAACCAAGTGATGAGCCATCCAGAAAGCACTTTAGCTTTTGATGGATGGGTCTGGTTGAGAAGACACAGGCAGTGACTTGCAAAAAACTGACAAAGCAAAAAGGACGTTATGTTAGCAAGACAATAGGAATGAATGCATCTGAGAAATGGATATTTTACCTAATTAAAAAGTCTTAGCATATGAATGGCCATGTGTGTAAATTATTACTAGTTACTGACATAAAGGAGAAAACATATTTTTACAAGACGATTCTAAAACAATACTATTAAAAAGCTAACAAAGAATGTATTTATGCTCACTTCATCAAAGCAATTAATTTAAAGTAAGAGAAAGGCAGGAGGATTGATAAATGGTACAAGTAAAATTGACCAAAGCAATATTCTCATACAACACTGCCACGGCTGTAATTAAACTTTTCATTGATTTCCTGGGATTCATTACATGGAATCATTTTGCAACACTCGAATCTCATTAAAAGTGAATGTAATATATTCTTTCATTAATAACACTTGAAATTATATTTTATTTGGTAATCTCATATTCTATCTGTTCACAAGTAAACATAAAATCAATGCTGCCAACAAAGCATGACGCATCCAATGTGGGGCCAGAAGTGTTGCACTGCAGGACCATTGATGACTCTGGGGGCTCAAGAAAGAGTGAATTCCCACCTTACTCTTCAATGAGACCTTGACCCCCCTTCATCATGGATGGTGTGGGCAGCAAGGCAGAAAAACCCCTAGCTATGGTCAGAATCCAGTTAATTTCACTTTGAAGTTGATCTCCATGGAAAGAGATTCAGTAACAGGCTCACTATGACAATCCCAACTGTTCAGCCCAACCTCACACCAAAGCCACAGGTCATTGCTTTCTTCCAGCCAGTAGCCTCCTCCTCAAAAGCACACTCTGCTACTTAGGACAACGGACTTACATCTGCTGAGTCTACAACAGCAACCAGACAAGCTTGAGAAAGGTGAGTGCTCGGCAGGGTCTGAGAGCTTGGAATCTTAGAATTCTTGATTCCAAATATTATATTATATTTCTGGTACCTACAGAATAAAATCTAAATCTCACATGGGCCCAATTTGAATGTCTCTTGTAATGTGGTTTCAAACTTAATATCCAAGATACTCCTCAACAGTTGGCCTAATCTCAGGTATTGAAGAAAATGATCATTTAAATTTATATTTAATTTTAAAATTCCTTCTTTTACCACACATTGTGTCTTCTAATGAATGTAATACATTAAAATAAAAGTACATGAATTCTGTTTATAAATAGCTATGAATTCCTATACTATATACTGATATGTAATAGTGTAAACATTACAAAAATACATGTAATAAACAGAACAATATCCATTACGTTGAATCATTCGGGAGGCACAGTGACCCTTATATGTCTTACAGAACTACACTGAAGAGTCTCCACCAGCTGCAACCTTATGACGTGGACTGCCGGAACACTCTTCTTTGGCAGTGAGTAGCTGAGAAAGTATTTATACCACTATGGTGAAATAAAATTACTTACTTATGGCTCCATTTCTTTATAGCTCCCACCAATGCTTAGACAGGCCCATACAAATCAGGTGTAGATGACAGGACCTCAAAGATCGGTCAGTTTTGCCACTCCCCTGAGTACAAGACAGCTACCGCAGAAGCAAGAACAGAGAGATTCCCGTGGTTGCCCGGAAAGAAGAGCCACCAGTAGAACACACATAAGACCCGTCTGGAGCAGAGCAGGCAACACGGAGCCATGCTGCTGAGATCATGAGGCCCTGCAGCCCAGTGGCAGGTGGGCTTCCTGGACTACCAGACAAAGCAGGGACCATGTGGCAGAGAAGCTGAAGGCCAGGGAGACACCTGGCTGCTAGCTGTGAAGGAACCCTGCCATGGACAAAAGACTGCATCCTTAATGTTCTTAATGCTGACTTGTGGTCACCTGTTAACCTCACTAATAAGCTCATAACAGTGAGTACTGCCTCTGAATTCTGTGCAGTCTTCAGACCCGTTTACTGAACCCGATCAAGAAGCAGAGTGCCATCAGAGGAATGGCTGATGTCAAAATAAGGTAAATGAAGGATGGAGGGCAGAGGCATATCTGACTTCTGCTTTATGGCCTTGGGCTGGTGTGCAGTTGGTAACCAAAGGAGGTCAGTAGGACCCAATGCCACTCCTTCAAGCACCCAGGGAAACCTATCTATCTATACATGTAAAGCTTATTTTTCTTAAATAATAACAGGCATTATGAACTCTTAGAGATAAATTGCAAAGCAAGCAGTGACAGATATTGAGATCTGATTTTCTGTACAGAGAACTACATACTTGTAAACCAATGGTGTTAATGAACTCAATCCAAGGTTTAGTCAAGAGTCATCATTTGTATGTATTTAGCTTTCTGCTTTATAGGATACCCTTTAATATGCATTCCAAACTTCAACTCCATGAAGAAGATGGATAGATACACACGAGCCAAACTATCATAATCCCAAAGCAGGCACCACACTTTAACACCACTGCCTCCTTACCCGACAGTCCATGAGACGGCCTCTTCCTCCACAGGTCTTAAAGGGGATTGAAAGGAGTTACATAGGTAAAAGCCCAATAGTTGAGGTGGGAGGGAAAGAACCCCACTGTCCAGGCTGTTACTTTCACAGGAGAAGGAGATTTAATTGTCCAGGTTCTATAGGAATCAGAAGGCAAGCTTGGCTCGCCTCTCCAAGGGAGATATAACTATCTGGGCTTTGTGGGAGTCCTTGGGCAACTGTAGGCAGCCTTTCAAGTTCTAGTGTCACAGTCTACGTTGCAGAGCAGCAAAGAACCCCTTGAAAGGTTTTGCTTTTCCCAATATGCCAGAGGTTTCCTCAGGCTTCATCAAGGATGATTTTTCAAAGGAAGAAAAAGACTCAATACTTTGAGAATCATTGGTCTCTGAGCATAAGCAACAATGGATAATTTCCCTTTCTAAAATCATCAATTACCTGTAAGTATAAAGACTTTTTTAAATGGTCATCTAAATTATGATTTCTTTACATCCTATCTCTTTCTTACTTTGCTGCTATGTTGTAGCACTGTCCCCCAAATAATGAAATGCAAAACAAAAACCCCAGTAAATCAATTGGATAATTATCAATACTGATAAAGAGATCCTATGAAATGATTAAAACTACTGACTAAATGAGATTTTGAGATTCCGTATAGATTTTGAATTATCCTGGTGATCTATTATATCTCATTAGTCTTGATAGCAGATACCATGCAGTACTGTATTCCAAAGGCTCACCCTGCAACGTAACTCGCTTTAAAGCTCTTTGACTTATAAAGCAGACTGAGTAAGGTAGCTAATATAGTATGATGCCTTTTTAATGTACGTATCTAAGCCATGGGATAAGTTTATTAATCAATTTCAAAGTTCACAATGATTTAACTTAGTTAAGGGGCAGGTTTTCAAATGAGTTTTTGTTTTTTTTAACTCAATCATTTTATTTATGATTTCCATCTCCATTTTCCTTTCCATTAGCACCTTTACCTTCAAATGGTTGAAATTTATTTTAAGTTTTTTTTTTTTCTAGGCTTCACAGCTTGGAAGCATTCTGTGAAGCTCCTAACGCAGGCGTCTCACCAACACAGTTATCAAAGAAAGTGGTAATTCTTATGCTTACTGTGAAATTCAGATGAAAAGTGAACTGATGAGAGACAAGGGTCTTTTCTTCCAGCCACATTAAAGGATATCAATCAGGGGCAACTGATTACAAACCATAGCTACTTCTGGTTAAAAGATAAGACTTTTACAGAAATTTTTAATAACACAGCTGCAAAACTAAGAACTTATCAGGGTTTCCTGTTTTCCCACTTTCTTTCTTTTTTCCTTTTTATCAAAGACCAAAGCAGATCTGAAAAGTCTTATAACCAACTTAAAAACTTATAACTTGAAATTTAGGGAGCAGCACTATTAACAAAATGAAACATTTCAGAGTGTCACCCAGCAATCCACACGAAGCATTTGGTTTGCATTTACAGTAGCATTCCAAAATGGGAAATGAAATTCTTATCAGGTCTGATTAAATACGTAGTCATAAAAACTGTTCAGATGTAAGTTGAATATCTGACATAGCAAGACCTAGATTGTTCCTGCAGTTACATTTTTTCCCTTGAATCATCTAAGCTTTTCTACTTTGCCACCCTCTCCTTATTCAAGAAAGAACATTTCTTCTCAATATACTTACGGACCCCACCTTACAACTTTGTAAAAACAAAGACACCAAACTGACCACCATCAGGTTGACTCCCATGGGACAGGGTAGAAACTAGCTGACTCTATGTGTTTCCGATACTGTAACTCTTTATATAAACTCCTTGGGGGAGGAGAAAGCCTCCTTTTTCTCCTGTAGAGCGACTAGTGGTTTCAAACTGCTGACCTCGTGATCAGCAGTCCAACACATAACCACTCTGACTAAAAATTTTAGTCAAAGCTTTAAAAGTCAACTCTCAAATCTTTTAGAAGGAGAAATACCAATCTTTAACAGAATGAGCTTGCCAAGCAGGGAATTGTTCATTACACTCTTTTTAATTAGGTCACAGAATGGCTTTTGCTGAGTTCCCTATCAAAGTTACAAGTATTATTGTACAAAGAGATGTTTTTTCACACACATTAAAAAGAAATAAAGAATGATGATTGGGGTCTTCATGTTAAGCACTTTCCCGATTGTGGGAGTATTGACTGTTTATGCATTTGACAATTTTACAGAAGATGTACTAAGTCAGGAAAATGGATCTCCTCACTTGCTCTTCACATCTGAACCTACACAATATGAATAGGTTAATGTTTATTAATTTTTCTCTCCTAGGAATTTTCACTGATTCCACGGTGAGAACTGTGAAACAATACCTAGAAGCTTCAAAAATTTTGTGAAAAAGTTGAATGAAAATTTCCCACCAATTTCTGGACGGTTACTCTGCAGGGACAGTGAATTATTCTAATGTGGCTCTTCTAACCAAGTTTCTAAGTCCCACCACATGGGTCTGGTGAGAAGGTTGGGGGAGATGCTGATAGGGACAAAGTTGGTGGTTCAAGCTCACTAGTCACTCTGAGAGAGAAAAGGAGGCTATTTGCTCCAGAAAATATTTACAGCCTCAGAAACCCTGTAGGGTGGTTATCAGTCAGAACTCACAGCAAACTCTGGGATAGAATGGAGACTGTTTGGAACAAAACAAGGGTGGACGTCTTTGAGGATCTTTGAACTTCAAAGGATTGAGCTCTTACCAATTTAATGAATAAGGTCTTCAGCAATCTTTCAGCTATCCTGAGTATAAAAGAAGGTGGTAGATTAAAAATTGCAAAGGATCCAATGAGAACAGGTGACAGTGCCACTAAGTGGACAGTGCCTAAGTGTTCACTAAGTGGACAGTTTAGTAATCTAAAGTCATATGGGTCAGAAACCAGTTAGTTCAGTTACAGCTAATGATGGGGCTACTATAGGCTAGTACAATTATTTGTAAATGAAAGGCTAAGCTGTTTGAATTTCTGCAAATGCTATCAAGAGTAGTCATAGTATATTTCTTTCACTGTACTACTATTAAAAAAGAGGCAGTATTATGTGCAAGGCCCTAAGGCTTGTCTGAAAAAATAAAGAGATATTATAACTCAAAGTGTACTGATTCAGTACATGGAATTGTGGGCTCTATAAAGAACACAGGCCTGTTGGCTCTGCCAGAAGTGTTGGACTACTTAGCTCAAAGTTGATGGTTAAAAGTTGCTCAGTTGAAGGAGAAAGATGTGACTGTCAGCTCCCATAAAGCTTACCGATGTTGGAAATCCTACAGAGGGTCACTATAAATCGACTTGATGGCCATGGGTTTTGTTCTCAGCTTTGTGAAGAATATAGAAGGGCTTCCTAACATAGGTTTTCATAAATATACATAAATAGGATATAAAGATCTCAGTTTATCCTCAAGTTAATCTGTCAACACATTCAAACACCAATGAAAATACTACCTTAATTTTTTTTATTTTTTAATTTTGGGGGGTGTGGAGGGGCATCACTGCCTCTGGTGGTCATGGGCACTACCCAGTGCTACTTCCTGAGAGCTGCCGCTGCATTTGAACCGCCAAGCCCACAGGCTGCAGTCCTGTACTTAACCACTTACGCCACCGGGGCTCAGTCCTACTACCTTAATTTTTTAATTTTGTTTTTTTCCCAGGGAGCAGGGAGAGGTGAAATTGTGATTTTCCCAGAGACAGAACTTCAACTATCCTCAAATCTGTGAAGAGGGCATTCAAACAGTACTTAATGGCCTATTATGGTGGCAGAGTCAGCTACGCATCGGCCTGCGTTGAAACCACCAGCTGCTCCAAGGGAGGAAGCCGAGGCTTTCGACTCCTGTGGAGCGTGGCCGTCTTGGAAATCTGGGGCCACTTCTCCCCTGTCCTACAGGGACCCTATGAGTGGGCACTGTCCTCACAGCAGTGAGTTGTTAAGTTCAGATCTCCCTCCCTTAAGTGATTTACCAAAACACTTTTACTATAAGGCTAAAAACTTAAATGTAAAACCATAAAAACAGAAGATAACAAAAATAAATATTTACGAACTCCTGGTATGAGAGAACCTAGATAGGATACAAACACCAGAAAGTACATGTGGAACGGTTAGTGGACTTGATTACCTACAATAACTTCTGCATCTTTAAAAAAGAAAGCCAAGAAAGTAGACCTGATATGGAAGCAGATGTACAAAATAGATTCAGAGCTTTCATGTAACAATAAAGACAAGTAGAAGGATAGAAAGGCTGGAAAGCGAACAAGTTACAACACACACACCCATCACCAACCAACATGAAAAATGTGATATCTCATTTGTAGCTTAAAATTAAAAAAAAATTCTTTAACTATTAGATTGATAAATTTAGAAAGAATGCAATATCTAAGTTGGTCAAGATACTAGAGTGAATTAGCCACACTATAAATAGCATAAGCTGCTTAAAAATTTTCTCGTGGTAAATTTGTCAATGAAAATCAAGAACTTTAAAAGCTAGAAAAACTTAAAGAGCATTTGACACAGGAAAATCACTTATCCTATGAAAACTTTATTAGACTTAATCTTAAAAAATATCCATCTATAACACTAATTGTATAATAAAAATAGTAACAGAAAATAATCTAGTAGAAGAATGGTATAAAATCAATGGAATACTTCTAAGGATCCAATTTACAGAAATAAATGTTTACAAGGACATATTTAAAATCACTTTTACACTTTATTTTTTAAAACTGTATCTTTACAGAAAAAGTGTACAGAAAGGACAGTCCCTATGGACCCTTTAACCCTAACTGCACAGTTTCTATTACTATCTTGCACGACACTGGTACATTTGTTATAATTGAAAAATCAATATTATCACTAATTAAAGTCCATTAAAAACTTTTTTTAACCAAGCCCACTGCCAACAAGCACAATCCAATTCACAGTGATGCTATACAAGGGTTCCACGACTGTGAGCTCTTACAGGAGCAGACAGCTTCATTTTCCTCCTGAGTGCTGATGGGTTTGAACATCTGATGTTGCCTGAGCGCTATCTCACAGTGCTGCCAGGGCTTTTAGCTAAAGTCCTTGCTCTCAAATCTATGCCAGTTCTTGGCGCCCTATGCGTGACAGATTGGAAGTACTCCACAGGACTTTTTGGGCTACAATCTTTGCAGAAAGCATACCACTAGGACGGCAGTGCAGCTGGGTGGGTTTGATCCTCCAACCTTTCCATTAACAGTCACCAATGTTGGTGAGGGTACAGAGCAAAAGGAGCTGTCATTTCATTATTGGTCTGTCACTTTGGAAGAAAGTCTGGCAGTTCCCCGTTAAGGTAAACACAGGTTTAGCATATGGTGCTCCTAGGTTGCGAGCCAAGTACAATGGAAACCATGCTACCTGCATACAAACCTGTGTATGACTATTTATAGTAGCTTTTGTTCATAACAAGAGGCTCTCATGTGCGGTGGGCTACGTACTGGACTGCAAACTATGAGGTCAGCGATTTGAACCTCCTAGCCACTCTCCAGGAAAGAGAGGAGGCTGTTCACTCCCATGAAGACTATAATGGCAGAAACCCAAAGGGACAGTCCATCCTGTCATACAGGCTTGCCCTGAGCTGAAATTGACTCGATGGCAGTGAGTTTGTTTTTGAGTTTTGTTCAAAAATGCCCAATATTGGAAGGAACCATCAGGTGAATGGGTGAATGAATTAAAAAAAAAGTGCAGTATAACCACACAATGGAATCAAATTCATCTAAAAAAAATCACAACAAGACACAGAGAAACTTAAAATGTTCCTCTGTATTGCTTGAAATGTTCCTCCCATTTTGCTAAGCAAATGAAACTAGTCTGAGCAAAACTACATACTGTATGACCCCACCTCTGTGACATTCTGTAAAAGTCAAAGCTACAGAGATTGTAGGAGAAAAAAATCAGTGGTTGCTAGGGTATACAGCGAGTGAGGAGGGACGATAAATAGAGCAAAGGACATTTGAGGACAATAGAACTATTCTGCATGATACTGTCCATGATGTATACATCATGTATACAGTAGTATACATTTGTTGACACCCACAGGAATGTAAAACATCAACTGCGACCCTTAGCCATTATCAGAGAAGTCTGAGAATGTTCAAGCTGACCCTTGAACACCATGGTGTTAGCTGTGTGGGGCTATGCAGCACTAATCACCAATGTGTGAGCAGGTTCTCTCTGTGGTACACTGTACATCTCTAGTACCCTCCTATCTTTGTCAAGATGTTTAGTGCAAATCCATAAACCTTGAATAACAACATGAAACCCATGACGTGTTACAAGTGGTGATGAAAATGCTTCAAAGGAGAGAAAAGTAATGACAGTATAAGAAAAAGTTGAATTATTTGACAAGTATCGTAGATTGCAGGTGCCTGCTATTTCAAGATAACTGAATCCAGTCTAAGAATCAGTGTAAGCCCAGCACCATCAGCTTTCTTCACCACATTTGCTTATGCATACATTTGTTTTCAGTGATCATGTCAAGGAGGTGCACATCATGGAATGCCAATTTAATAGAACAAAATGTGTAGTAACAATGAAATGTGCAACTTTCCTCTGGTTCTCAAATGCTTCCTCCCACTGACTATCATCCCAATTCTACCAGACAGATTCAGCTAGACCAGGGGATGTACATTGGAGTCAGAAACATGGGGAATTTAGGATAGATGATTCCTTGGGACTAGTGGTGGGAGTGCTGATACTGGGAGGGTAGAGGGATGGTGGAGTAGAAAGGGTGAACTAATTTCAGGGATCTACATGTGACCTTCTCTCTGGGGTTCGGTCAGCAGGGTGGGGTGGGGTGGGTGAGGTGACACATTGGACAGTGTACGATATGAAGAGGTAATAACAATTTGTAAATTATTAGGAATTCATGGGGGGGAGAAGGGGGAAGGGGAAATATGGGGAGTTGGAATTTTAAAAAAAGAACTAGAGGAAAGAGGGAAGAGGAGCTTATGCTGGGGGCTCAAGTAGAAAATGTTTGGAAATGAATGTGGCAATATGTGTACAAGTGAGCTTAATATGAATGATGTACTGAATGTTATAACAGCTGTAAGAGTCCCCAATAAAATCCATATTAAAAAAAAATCAGTGTAACAGGAAAATCTGTGATGTTATCATTACAGCTAAACCAGCAAATGCAGTAACTTTGGACTTTTTGACAAATACTTTTCTATTTCATATCAAAAATGCAACTTTATGTGGGTTTATATAATAAAGCACACAAAATGTATCCATTATTATCAGTAAGACTTCCAGTCGTCAGTAGGCTATTAGTAGTTAAGTTTTGAAGGGAGTGAAAAGTAAGATGCAGATTTTCAACTGTGCAGGGAAGGAGGGATTGACTTTGTTCAAAGGTCAACTGTATCTCATTTCTACTCAGATTTTTTCTCCTGGTACAGCATTTTTATAAGTTTATTTGTCATGTCAATATTTTCTTTAGTTTCTGTACAGATATATTGTCTATTCATACTGCTTAGTATTAATAGTGCTTTGTATATTTTAGATACATGTCTTTTATCAGGTATATTTTAAAAATTTAAAACAATCATTCATTTTCAATAGCAAAAAGTTTGAAACACCTAAATATTCATTAGTAAGGAAATGGCTAACTATATTCAGCCTATACTACAGAATATTAGCAACACTAGAACATGCTAGAACATTCTGGTATGATACTTGAATCACACACTATGGAAGGCTAGCAATCTCAAGAATAGGAAATACATCAATTGTGTACATACTACATTTACACACCTGTTGCCATTATCACCCCTGAAACATCCTCCCTCCACTTAGGCCCCCAGTACCAGCTCCCCATATTTCCCCTCGCTCCCTATACAATTGATATATGTATTGATTGTAATGGAAGTTGTATGAGCCCCCAATAAAATGATTTCTTAAAAAAAAAAAAAAAGAACAGGAAATACATCTAATTGTCTTAAAATATAAATCTGTAATATATATTTAGGGCAGAAAGTCAACAATAGACAATATTTATTATGACCCATTGGTACAAAGCACATGCAACAAAATTGACAATATTACCTTCATTACCTCATATCCTCCTCACAACCATGGAGGTAGCGCTATGCCTATTTTACAGGTGAAGAAACTGGGGCTTAGGCACTTAAAACAATTGTACCTGTGATCAGATTCCTACCCAGGAAGTTTGATTCCAGAGTCTGGACAAAGACTGTTTTGCAGAGAAAAAGGCTGAAAACCTGAATGCCAAGAAATGACTATTGTACAGCTTGGAATGAGAAGGTGTATATCACTATGAACTGTTGTTGTGTAAGCTTACGATACTAAAAGCTAAGGGGGAAAAAATCACTAAAAATATAGGGTAGATGAGAGAGTTAAAGTTTATTGTGTCAACCTGGTCAATAAACACATGTGGGGTTAATTGAAGGGCAGAGTGATAAATGGCTCCTTGAGCTCCGCCTTTCTAGTTCTCAGGTCTCTTGTTCTCTGACGGTTGGACCAGGATGCAGTTGCCTTAGCCAGTTCCCTGCTTCAGCTGGCAAGGCTCACTTCCTGCAGGACATCCCTGAGGACACACCACACGGACCTATGCCCCGATGAAGCCCTGGGTGCTGGAGCAGCTGTGTGGAAACCCCTGCCAGCGCTGAGATGCTTACAGGTTGACTGATTAGGCTTTCCTCCTGCAGTCGGCATCATTGCCTGTTTTGTGAGATGGAGGACTTGGTGGATTGATGTCAGACATATGGGCTAATGCTGGACTTGTGGGCTTGGACAGCATTGGGATGGGATGTCTTTCTTGATGTGCACTTACCCTTTATAGAAAACTTCCTCTTCAACAAATGAATCTTTGCGGATTTGTTTCTCTAATGTACCAAAACTAACAAAGTGGACATACTGCCACAAAAAATATAGGAAAAATATTTTAAAGACCTTTATATATGTGAATTATATGCCAACAAAATTGTTTTTAAAAAATAAAGAAGCTTATAAAATATTTAAGGAGCAAAATTATGACTGTAGATGCGTACAGAAATATTCTAGAAATACTACATTTAAATTTTCAAAATGATACAATGGTTGAATTATAAGGGGGATATTGGGGATTTCATTACAAGGCTTATCTGAATGTTCTATTTCTTTGGAAAATAATTTAGTAGTCATTTAACTAAACACTACTATAATAAATATGAAGCTCATTCTTTCAAACTATAAATCAAAATTCAAGAAATTATCAGACCATTCAGTTTCTGTAGGAAAAGATATGAAAATCTAGAGACTAGTAGCTGTAGATGGCACAGTAAATTGACTTTTGTAAACTATATGAGCAGGTTAAGTAAATTTGTAGTCTCATTCTTATTTGAATAAAAATATCACTAAATTCTTAGTAAAAAGAATATATATACATATATACATTAATAGAATACAATTTATAACAGTTCTATGAAAGGTATAATCTATTGGTTCTATTGAGTAACCTAAGTTAATGATCTGATCTCAGAAAATATATTGCAGCTTTTTATCACAGCTATTGTTCAGGAAAAAATTTCTGCTGTTATTAACCACGTTTAAGTATCGGAGTCACCAAAGCCCCTCGTGATTCTAGTCCAGAGATCATTTTTCATCCCAGGGTGGTCCTTGTAGCAAGCTCCAAAAAAAATACTGTAAACTGCTCAGTTGACAAGAGAAACTTTAAAAAGGGCACATTATTCCTTCATTATAAACTTACAATTACTTCCCTTACTTGTAAGAAAAATCTTTGCATGACATTAACACCAAAAAAAAAAAAATTTCCCTCTAGATCCTAGCATAAATGCCCAAACATCAGACAGCTATCCCCTACTATCTTACAAATGAAAATGTATGTATGATCACTGTATGGTCTTCCTACAGTTAATTATCTTTGGTATATTACAGCAATAAACAAAAAGGGGCAGAGAAAGGACCAGTTCTATAAAAGTGATCACTGATGCACAGATATTTCTGCCTCAGCTATCATTAGCTATAAATGAATTGCTCACGATGTTAAGAGTCAGAAAGAAATCAATTGATAGATACCATGGTTTTCTTAAAAAAAAAAAAATCCTGCTGACTCCAAGACACGCGTGAATTTAAGTAATAAACTAAATAGGGAGGTAAAAGGTCAGCTAAGAGGGTAAGGGTCACCCAAAGGGTGGTGCCTTTTTAAATGGAATTAGAAGAAGGAAATGACTTTAATTCAATTAGTCCATCCACAAACGTGGGCATGGAATGTATAAAATGATGAGGGGAAATTTACTGTCTGAGAAATTGTCCCTTGGTGGCTGTGAGGGAATCTGCTGCTCCCTTCTCCCTTGGTGTATCTGCTTTGGCAGCCCCCTCATTTGTGGTCCAGAATCTGCACTGCTGGCTTTGACTGTGACTCTTACTGGGTAAGTTGTCTCCACATTCAGTGACACCACTCGGCCTGGGACCAGTGCTCTGTGCCTGTGCAACTCCTCCTTCACTTTCTAGAAGAGTGGTCCAGGACCACCTGTGTCAGAATCATCCGCCATGCTTGCCAAGAATACAGATCTCTGAATCCTGTTCCAGGCCAATGGGCTCAATCATGGGCAGCAGGAATCACCACTAAAACCCAGAGGGAATCTGTGAGTGGGCTGTTCCCTCAAAGGATCATGTTCTGCCAAATTAGTGATTTCATTGTTGCTTCAGATTTCAGACACCATGTTTTCAGCATCAATCCCTGTATCTGGAATGTCAATTGAGCTATATAACCCCGAGTCAGGTAAAAGGAAAAACAGTATAACCTTGCCTTCTTCTCCCCTGTAACAAAGATGATCCAAAACCAATTAGCATTCCTTCCTCAATGAGAACTGGAAGAAATTATTTAAAACTGATTACTTAAAGCAGTTCACTTAAGGCTCTCGGAAGAGGAAGCACCAATAATTATTTACCGATAGCAGTTAGCTAGTACTGACTTCCTAAGGGCCAATTGAAAAATCTCTAGTCAGACTGCTTAGTAGACGTATAGCATGTGTCTTCCTTAATGAATTGTTTCTACTCGTTTGGTTTCTGGGACAAAATTCATTCCTATTCTCTTCTGATCATTTCTTACTTCCTTGGCAAAATCCATGCTATCCTTTACTCAATCACTTTAAGGAGGGTATCCTTCACATTCCCAATGTAGTGCCTCTGAGCCACTCCACACACAGATCCTTTATAACCACCTTCATTACCAAGGCTTCACTGTCAAGTACACACAGAAGGCCATTCAGCCCAGCATTTGATCTGAGTGGTCCTCCCTCCACAGCAAACTACCCGTAAGGCCTCTCCATATAGATATAGGCCAGTGGCAAAAAAAAAATTCCTCATGTCCCACACAATATTCATTATCTCTTAATACTATTCACATTCTAAAATTTCTAGAGCACCATTCATCCAGTCTTCCATTACTGGGTGCCTGGGAGTTTTTCTACAACACAGGTCAAAAACTTGAACTCACTGCCATCAAGTTGATTCTGGCTCACAGAAAGCCTATACGACAGAGCTGCACAGTCCCTGAGGGTTTCTTAGATTGTAACTCTCGAAAGGAGCAGAATGCCTCATATGTCTCCATTGGAGCGGCTGGTGCTTTAGACCTGCTGACCTTGTGGTTAGTAGCCCAGTCCATAACCACCACACTGGCAGGGCTCCTTAGAGCACAGGAGTAACAAACTGGTGTGTTCAGAAAACCCAGTAAATTTATTTTTTGTTTAAGATACAAGTGTAGTTTTTAACTTTATACCAGGCACTTCTATGTGGTTTGCAAACGTAAACTCAGTTAATATTCATAACAATCCCAAGAAGTAGGTATTATTTTTATCCCTAGGGTGCTTTCAGGTAAGTTTTGGACTACAGGGTTGGTGGTTCAAATCCACCAGTTGCTGTACAGAAGAAAGTGAGGCTCTTTGATCTTGTAAAGGTTCACATCATTGGAGACCCTTGTGAGATGGAATTAACTAGTTATGAGTTGAGACTAACTAGATAACAGTAGGTTGCTAATTTACAGTTGGCTAGATGGAGGCAGAGGGAAACTATGGAACTATTTCAAGATCATTCATGGAGCAAAAGCCAGGATTTTATCTTAGACAATTTAGCACCAGAAGTCTCTAGACTATATAGACCAAAACTGGATCAGGTATCAGATAATAATAAGTGGATAGTACCTGCTCCACTGAAAATCAATCAAATGTTTTACAGATGCATTACCCAAACCTATTGTTTTATAGTTTCCTAGCACTCCACACAGCTACCTAAGGTTCTATTAACTATATTAACAGGTCATTCTCTCTTCCCTTTTCTCTTTCCCACCACAGACTTGGTTTAGCCTAAGTTATTTGTCAACTAACAACCACCAATGCTTGGCAATTTGAATGCAAAAGTTAGAAACTGAGGAAGGCACAATAGTAGAAAAACACGGTCTTAGTGACAGAAATGAAGCTGGAGACCACATGATAAAATTTTGTAACACCAGCAACTTGTTCCAAGAAATTCCTTTTTCCAACTACACTAATGGTGGCTATACACCTGGACTTCTCCAGATGGAATACATAGAACACTAAGAACTAGCCTGCCTGTTTTCAGTTTTTACTGGGTGTATGAGAATTAAAATTTTTACAATAAGCCTATATTAATAGTAAATGAAATATATTAACAGTTAAAAAGATAAAACATCAAATGACCATATTGCTCCATAGGGCCTTCTAGAATGATTCTAACAGCTCAACTCTTTAGGAAGAAATACATGCCAATATGACAATATAGCGCCTACTTTAAATCTTCAATTCAGCAAGTACCTTCCTGACATCACTTTTGAGAACAGAAGTTTCTTGAATACACCAGGATGTATCAATTTCTTTCCTTACCTTTTCTGTCCAAATACCCGTTCAGCTCAACTCCTTATAAGTAGAAGCAAAAAACCCCCTTCTGAGTCCTCATTCCACCTTTTATATCAACATCTATTATAGACAGCACCTACAGCATTAATTTCCCTACTGGTGGATATGGTAATTAATAACAAAATATATGAAGTATCGATTACATGTCTCGCACTGCGGTGAAGTGAAATTTCTTAAGACGGCTCTTCTATCCGTGTCTCTCTAACTCACACCAAATAATTGGATGGGACTTTGCAAGTAGGGCATGTGCAACACTAATACAGGGGGCTGGTAAGTTTTAGTTGCCCCTCCCTTGGCTATAGGGATAAGCTGCCTGATCCAAACAATAAGAGTCATGAATAGAGCCCTTTCAAGTTGTCTGAAGTGAGGCTGAGGCTAAGGCCGAGGCTCCCGAGGCGGCAGCAGGGAGACCACGGGAGCCAAGGAGCCTGGCCCAGAGCAGAGGCTGAGGCATGGAGACCACAACACAGAACAGAGGGCAATACCGACACAATGGGACCATGAGGCCGAGCAACAAGCAGGCTTCCTGCCCACACAGGCAGACACCAAGGGACCACATGGGTGAGAGGCGAGACCAAAAGGGGACTTGACTGCTGACTGAGAAGAAGCAATGCTTTAAATCAATGGCTGAATCCTTACTGTCTATTCACCCTGACTTGTGGTAACCATTAATTTCCCGAATCCCCACCCCCTAGTAATTGTGCTTTGTTGCAACAAATTATTGAACCCGGCACAGAAGTAGAGAGCCAAGAGCAAAAGAGTTGATGTCAGCTAAGAGAGATGGAGGGTAGAGGCATGCCTGGCCTCTGCCACATGGCAGTAGGGAAACCAAAGGTCAGATACAGCCTCTGTGCCACTTTTACAGGCACATCTTTCACATGCATTACATTTAAATTCTCACAATGAAGCTATAAAGCTATTATTATTACCTCTACAGGGAGTCTCCAGATTATAAACAAATCTCATCCCTAAATCTGGCTTTAAATTAAATTTGTACAGAACAATTCTAAACGGTTTGTATATAAATTCAATTACGTTTGTCTTAGTTCATACTACCTTTCTATGCCTTGTCAAGTAGAATCTGCTTATTACTACAAACCATTTTATGTACTCAGAATCTTTAGTACAATAGACTTCATGAAGTTGGTTTATGATAGATTGTAGGTAAGTCTGATATTCATAACTTGAGGAACCCAGATTTTTACGGGTCAAGAAACTAAGGTTCAGAAAAGAACCTGTGATCAGGTATATATTAAGAAAGAATACTGGGTTTGAAACATAGATATATCTAACCACAACCATTTTGTTTTTATGTATGTGTATGAAGTCCAATTAATATGGCTCTTCCAGATCTAATTGCTGGTGTGACAGAATTCTAGACTTCATAGGTCTGTGCTATAATCTCATTTTGGAGGGCATTCTCTACTAATGGACAGGAATAGGGTTGGACTGAGATCTGACCTTAAAAGAGTATGAACCAAGCCACACCCTTTGTTTGCATGATAGCATCTTTCTTTAAGGATTCACTGTAAAACCAACTGAACCCAGCCAGACCTGTTGTTTTCCTTGGACATATAGAAGCCACCATAGAGTTCTATGCACATCACTTCATCTGGTCGAGCCAGACTTCGACCTCCTGAGGGTTGGTAAAAGCAAGCAATCCTGCTGTCCTTTTGAACATTTTTGGCTTCTGGCCAACCAACAGGAAGAGAACCATGTGTATGTGCATTTCCAAGAAAGGTGACCCAAGTGAATGTGGCAATTATCAAACAATAGCATTAAGTTGACATGCCAGTGAAATTTCGCTCAAGATCACTCACTAACGGTTGCAGCAGACCATGGACAGAAAACTGTCAGAAACATCATTGTTAATGTCAGATGGATCCTGGCTGAAGCAGAGATTCATTTGCATTACTGAGAAGGCAAAGGGAATAGACTGTATGGAGCATAACAAACTAGAAAAAGCATTGCAAAGAATGGGAATTCTAGAACACTTAATGTGGTCTTATGAAACCTATCAAAAACTAAGAGGCAGTTGTTAGAACAGGAGAAGGGGATATCTGGTGGTTTAAAAATTAGGGACCATGTGACAGAGTTGTATACTTTCTGTATACTGAACAAGTAACCAGAGAAGCAGAACTCAAAGAAGAAAAATGTGGCATTAAGATTGGAGAAAGGGGGGCTGAGCCCCGGTGGCGTAGTGGTTGTGCGCGGGACTGCAGCCCACTGGGACGGAGGTTCAATTCCAGCAGTGGGGCTGGGCCTCCTACTCTGACCACCGGAGAGCAGTGAAGCCCCCCCCCCAAAAAAAAAAAAGATTGGAGAAAGGCTCATTAACTACCTGTGTGATAGGCAGACACCACAACCTTGCTTATTCAAATCAGCCCTTGCTGATAAAAGTTAAAGACTCTAGTTTTTGTATAGATTACAACTCAATATGTTAAAAAAAATTCCTTATTACTAGAGCAACATACCACATCATGATAGAGAAAATATTTAAGGTGTCAAGGATTTCATTTGACTTAGATCTACAATCAACATTCAAGAAAGCAGGAGTCAAGACACGAGGGATATACGGCAAGGGGCATATCTGCTGCAAAGGACCTCTTTCAAGTGTGAAAGGGTAAAGATGGCACTTTAAGGACTCAGGTGAGCCTGAATCAAGGGATGGCATTATCAATCACCTCAAATGCATGTGAAAGCTGGACAATGAGTATTAATGACAGGAGAAGAACTGATGAATTTGAATTATGGTGTTCATGGAAACTATTGAAAGTACTATGGACTGCCAGAAAATGAAATAAATGTGTCCTGGAAGAAGGATAGCCAGACTGCTCCTGAAAATGGAGGATGGTGAGATTCCACCCCAGGTACTTTAGATATGCTATCAGGAAGGACTAGGGGCCCCGTGGCACTCCTCAGTAAGCATAAACTGGGAACCATAATATCAGGATTCAAGCTCACCAGCACGCTCACAAAAGAAAGATGAGGCTACCTGTTCTTCTGAAGACTTACAGCTGTAGAAACTCTATGCAGGATCGCTGAGTCAAAATCAAAGACCTCTAACCTTTCCCTTAATAACTAATGCATTAACTATTTGCACATCCAAGAATTTCATGTTCTCTACATCAAACCAAACCAAATTTATTGCTTAAAGTAGATTTCGATTTCTGACACTGTGCAAGATAGAGTAAAATTGTTCTACAGGGCTTCTAAGGTTGCAAATCTTTACAGAAGCAGACTGCTGCATCTTTCATCTCAGGAACAGCTAGGGCTTTATTTACTGCTGGGCTGCTCATCACAAAGTCAGCAGTTCAAACCCACCAGCTGCTCCATCGGGAGAAAAATGGAGCTTTCGATTCCTATAAAATTTAGTCTTGGTAGCACACAGGGACAATTTGTCTCTATCGTGGAGTCCCTCTGAGTCGGAGTTGATCCAATGGCACCGGGTTTGGTTTTCTATTGGCCACCAGGGCTCCTTATCTATAGCCATTTTTGTTGTCTTTTTTTTTCCTTCAAATTCCCTAAGTCTATGCCTCATTCCAAGGGAGAAAGATGTGGCTATGTACCATAAAGATTTAGGCTTGGAGCCCTATAAACTGGAATGATAAAAATACCTTCTCTGAGTCTGTAGGGTGGTTACAACAACAAAATGACATCATTATGGGTTAACACTCAAGTAGAAAGACTCTGTGGTGGCCCTGGAGGTTCAGTATTGTGCTGCTAGCTGCAACACAGCGTGGTGGGAGTTGCCACGCTGCTTGGTGGGAGAAAGATGAAACTGTCTGATCCCTAAGGATTTAATCTCCCAAATCATAGAGGATCACTATGAGTTGAAGTCAACTCATAGTAGTAATTTTTCATGGTAGTAATTTTTTTTTTACCCTAAGTAGAATGTATTACAATTTGATGTCGTTTCCTTCCATTAGGCAGGGAAAGCTGGATCAAAGCTTTTATTAAGAGGGAAACTCTGGGCTGAGCCCTGGTGGTGTAAGTGGTTGAGTGTGCAGCTGTGGCCCATGGGTTTAGCAGTTCAAATCCAGCAGCAGCAAGGCTGGGAAGCTCCCATGACCACCAGAGGGCAGTGATGTCAAAAAAAGAGAGAGAGAGAGAGAAACTGTATATTTCTGAATACTGGGACTACCCAATAAACAGCAAAGCAGGCTGAGCTGGAAGTTGACAGGTCATTACTGGCACCCTGGAACATTAACTAGACAGCTCCAGATATCAATTTTCAGAAACTCCAACATACCAAGTTCAGTATCTTAGTGCATGCTTAAACCACAGTAGGTGTGAAATATCAATAATGGTGAAATAAGCAGTATTCACCTTCTACTTTAATTACAAATAAAAGACTTGGATTAGTTATAGTTCAATAGCATTTACATTCTGTAGAAGTGGAAAAAAATATTAAATTTATGAGAAGACAAATACTGAGAGGACCGGCCTCTTCAAAATATTCCTTTTGCATCAGAAAAGTAGAACTAGGTTTTTATTTACCTAAAAATGAAGTTTCAAGATTTTCTCTATACTAAGGACTGGGCAAACAACAAGACGTGTCACTTTGGTTCCCTACTGAAGCAGACAGTGACAAAGGACATTTCGGGGGTCACTTGGTAGGGAAGCGATGCGGACTGATGCCCCAAAACAAACTGAGTCAAGAAGGGAGCATTCCTGGTTAGACAGTTGGAAGGAGAGAATGATGGGTCCGACGGTTCCTGGGGGGCTCTGGGGAAGGGAGCCTAGACAGACTCATGGACAGTGGGAACAAGTGGTCCGGAGTCGGTGGCAGGGAGGGACTGGGAGGTCTGGTAGGGTTTAAGCAATGGTAAAGTAACTGAGAGGAAGTACTGAAACTCCAATAAAGGTGGAACATGATGGTGGGACAGGAGGGAAATGTAAGGAAAGAGAGGAAAGAGCTAGAAGGCAAAGAGCACTTGCAGAGGTCTAAATGTAGGCATGTACGTACATAAATATAATTATCTATGATAAGGTAGGAATAAATCTAAGAATATATATAGGTTAAGTACTAGGGTAACAAGTGGACCTTGGGCCCTCACCCAGGTGCTCCCTCAATGCAAGAAAACTTTGTTCTATAAATTTGGTATTCCATGATACTCACTGGTCCAATAAGATCACTGGGTGCATAAGCAAATGTGGTAAAGAAAGCTGATGGTGCACAGCTATCAAAGGATATAGTGTCTGGGGTCTTAAAAGCCTGAAGATAAACAAAAAGCCAACTAGCTGAGAAGTGGTCAAGCCCCCATGGAAGAAGCACACCAACCAGTGTGGCCACGAGGTCTTGAAAGGATTAGGCCACAGGCATCAAACGGGGAAAAAAATCATATCACTGTGTGCGCACATTCCCGAGGTGATCACTGAGGATATGTGGGAACATGAGCAAGAGTGGTGAAGGAAGCCGATTGTGCCCAGCTATCAAAAGATACAGTGTCTGGATTCTTAAAGCCTTGAGCGTAAACAAGCAGCCACCTAATTCAGGAGCAACAAAGTCCACCATAAAAGAAGCACATCAGCCTGTGCAACCATGAGGTGTTGAAAGAATCAGGTACCAGGCAGGCATCAAAGAACAAAAATCAAAATCAATTTATCAATTGATTCCTAATATGATAGCTGAAGACAAATGGATACAGAGGCAAACAGAGAGGAGGAAATGGATAGTGCCCAGCTACCAAATGATAAGTGTCTGGAGCCTTAAAGGCTTGAAGATAAGCAAGTGGTTATTTAGGGCAGAAGTAGCAAAGCCCACATGGAAGAAGCACACCAGCCTGTGTGATCAAGTGAGGTCGAAGGGAGCAGGTATCAAGCATCAAAGAATAAGAATCACATCATTATGAGTGAAGGAGAGAGCAGGGTGGGGACCTACGGTCCACTGGTGAGTAATTGGTAATCTCCTTACAGGGGAGTCGCAGGGAGGAGACAGGCCAGTCAACATGTAGTGAAGCCATGATGAAGTATACAACTTTTCTCTAGTTCCTGAAGGCTTCTTCCCCCAACTATCACGATCCCAACTCTACCTTACAAATCTAGCTGGACTGGAGAAGGTACACTGGTAGAGAGGGGGGCTGGAGATATGGGAAACCCAGGACAGATGAGTCCCTCGGAGCCAGTTGTGAGATTGGAGTTACCAGAAGGGTGAAGAGAAGGTGGGGCAGAGAGACAGAACTAACTACAAGGATCTACACATAACCTTCTATGTAGAGGATAGACATCAAAGGAGTGGTTGGGGGGAGATGTTAAGGCAGTGTCAGAAAAGAAAGAACAATAATAACTTATAAAGTATTGAGGGTTGGTGGAGGAGGGGGAGCAGGGACAGAGGGGAAAGAATGGGAAGCTGATATCAAGGGCTCAAGTGGAATAGCAGACATTTTGAAATGATAACTGCAGCAGACATGTGAAGGTGCTTGGCACAGTATATGTATTTATGTATTGTGAAAAACGATGTATGAGCCCCCAATAAAATGATTTTTAACAATAATAAAAAAAGGTTTTCTCTATACTCTAAGACAGAAATTACCTGTGAGTTTGATTTTGGAGAGACGAGCCAAAATTCCTGGCAAATCATCCAGCTGCAGCTTCATCTCTTTCCATTGTTTCTCATCTCTTGTCTCATTTCCCACTTCTATTGAACTTTCGATTATTGAGGCAGAGTCTAGTTCTATCAATTCCTTTTCATTTGGCTTTCTGGACAATGGAAGGCTGGACGGTGATAGCGATCTCATCTCGTAGATTTCTGCTTTGGTTTGACCTGAAGATGTTTTCTCAAGGCAAGAAGATGCTATTGGTTCTGGCTTAGGTTTCACTTGTTGGTGGAGGCTTCTGTTCAGCTGGGTGACATACTAAATAAGAAAGTACACGTCAATCGAAAACTACATTTCCCAATGATCCAGAAGGGTTATTTAATAACAGGTTTCATCACGTCATCAACTTTTAAGGGATTTTCCTGTAACTTTGACATGAAATTAACATACAAGTAGATAGTGCTTATTATATAAAAATTAGTTTACTAAGAGATAGGAAGTATGAGAGAACTTCATGCCTCAGCAATGAATGATGTTTAAAATGGATGTTTCAGAAATAGTATATATTTAAGTTCCTTAAGATAAATTCATTTATTAATTTTCTCCAGAATTCACTATAAAATAGCCCCATAAATTGGAAGTTGAATATGCCAAATGCATGAAAACTCTTCTACAAACACGAGCCCATTGACTTTGCACTATGAATATGTGGAAGAACAGAGGTGTTAAAAATCACACACTATGATCTACTAGCAAAAGTTAGCCAGTACTATTAACGTTTGTTCAAGTTTTAAAACTTTATAGTTTTGAAAACACTTTATAATTTCCACAGGCTAGTATGTAATCTTCTCAGCCATGTTAAAGAAGATAGATTATCATCTCTTTAACTTACAGGAAAGAAAACCGAGGTCCAGACCTCGCTAACATAGTCAATAGTCTATCATCAATGATGCGTGACCTGGGCCTAGGCCCATCCTGCTTTGGTAACTAGATAAGTGAAGATTCCAGTTATCAAAAAGACTTCAGATAACATATACTAGTTTTAGGTAACAACTAAACCTAAACCACACTGCTACCTAGTCGCTTCCACCGCAGAGCAACACACAAGGGCGGAATAAACTGCCCATGAAGGCGGTCAAGATGGGGAATCTTTATGGAGCCACTGCTGCATTTCTTCTTAGCAGCAGCAGCTGGTGCGTTTGAACCGCTGGCCTTTTTTGGTTAATAGCCAAGTGCTTCAAGCAGGGTGCTACCAGGGCTTCTTTTTACATAACAGTTACGAATAGATAAAATATGAAATATATTCAGAGTCATTCACATGAAAAAAATGTACTATAATGAGTTTGACCCCCAACTTAATGAGTGAACATATCCAAAAATCTAAAACTCTAAATTGTTATATATTATATAGGGTATTTCAGGTTAAAGAGATGTGAAAAATGGGGGAAGTGGCTTTAGAATGTGAATTTGTTGTTTTTTCACATTTGCACGTAGAATTTCCAACTATTATTCTCACTCATTGATGTTTCTACTTTCATAGATGGCAAGTGCCTTAAAAGTGCCACAATGTTCTGGGGCCTACCAAGAAGAGCTTGTACAAGGATGTACTGTCAATGACCACTATAAAATGCCTTGCAAATGACAAAAAAAAGAAAAAGAAACCAACCCTCTCTGAACTACAGGTGTTAAGGCTTTTAAATATACTGTTGCTACACAGACACATACACACACACACAACACGGCCACACTACTAAGGTAATAATTTCTCTTTTTTTGTTTTGGGGGGCGGGGGGGCATCACTGCCTCTGGTGGTCGTGGGCGCTACCCAGTGCCGCTCCTGAGAGCAGCCGCTGGATTTGAACCGCCAAGTCCACAGGCCGCAGTCCCGCACTCAACCACTTACGCCACCGGGGCTCAGCCCGGTAATGATTTCTATATTACTGATAATATATTCAGAGAATTTTACATCATTTACAATGTTATCTCCTATGACAGTTCAGCTTTCTCCCAACTGTAGCCTACTTGAGATAGGCCAGAAGTTTTCATCTTTCACCAAACACAATATATTGGACCTCAAATGCCAAAATTATTGTTATTTCAGTTAAGAACTCTCAGAAAAAAGGTTAAAGTTGTAGATACACTTAAAAGCACATTCAAGAAAAGTCTTTTTCAAATAACCTTTCTTGAAACATTTCTTATAATAGGGACTTCTGAAATTTCCTTAAAGAGAGCATGTACAGGCAGACAGAGACAGGCAAAATAAAGATGCCTAAATATACCATGCGCTTGAGGAAGTTAAAGTGCTGAAACGTGATCCGCTGCTCGTTGATGCTCCTGAAAAGGCGCATGAACCTGTGAGGGGATTCCTGCACAGCCCTTCTTTCCAGATACCAGACACAGCCTCCGACCCAACCTACAAAACAGAGAGGAGACGTACAAATGGTGAAATTATGACCGTTTCTCAGCACAAAATGACTGCCCCTACCAAGGAGCAAAGCTGGCACCACATTAAGCACAGCCCTCGGTGCCTGGTCAGAATTTTGAAATGATCTAGTTCAAATTTGAGAATACAGTTCTTCAAACCTAAACACACTGTAAGTGAATCTTCAGTAGGGAGCAGAAAGGATCATCAAACTTTTGTGATATTAAACATGAAAATGACCGCACTGCAATAAAGATCTTTTAAACCAAGAAAACAACCAGTCCAGTCATTTATAAAAAAAGAAAAATCAAAATCACAATTTTTTCTCAATAAAAACAAATCAGGATGAAAAATAAAACAAATCAGTATGTTGAAAGATACATTCTAATTTTATATTTGGCCTGTTTGGCAAAGACAAAAGGAATAGGCAAGATTTTGCAATAGAGTGTGACTCTATTGATCTAGTTAAGAATAACCTAGTTTTACTATATACAAATTTGGGTTTTTTTCATTCTACTAACCCTTTTATCAATACCAACAATACTAATCCTTATATCTTGTCTTGTTTCACTTCAACCCTTTAACAGTATGACTTCCATCCCCGACTTCTACTCAATCACCGTGGTTTAAAAAAGTTTACATGGCAATTAGTTTTTCACTCAATTGTACATATATTTTTGTTGTGTGATATTGGTAGGTCTCAGAGACCACTTCCATTTCCTCTCTGGTTCCTCTTTTCTATGTGCCCATTTCCTCGGCTCCTTTCCACCCTCTGGGTTGGGGGCAGATCCTACCCCAAGGGTGGCTTTTGGCTGGTCATACTGAGGTGCACATTCCTTCCTGGTGCTAGGGTTCACTTTATTGGCCTATCCAAAGATGATCCTGTGAGGTGAGTTCAGTTCTAGACTTGAGGGAATCTAAAAGTCAGTCTTTTGGTGTTTTAAGTTAATTAATTATTTTCAACTCATTTTATTGGGGGCTCTTACAGCTCTAATAATTATCCATACAATTGTAGTAAATACATTAGTACATATGTTGCCATCATCATTTTTCAAAGCATTTTCTTTTTGCTTGAGCTTTTGGGATAAGTTTCTCTTCCCCCCACCTTGTACCCCCTTGATAAATTATAAATGGCTATTATTTTCATATCTTACACCATCCACTATCTTCCCTCATCCACATTTTTGTTGTTCTCCCTGGGGGAGATGGGGTTATAAGGCAATCATTGTGTTCGCTCCCCCTTTCTATCCCCACCTTCCCCCTACCCTCACGGTACCACTACTTCCATTACTATTCCTGAGTTTATGTGTCTTGGATTTCATTGGTCGAAAAGAGCCACAAACTTAGTGGCTCCACCATTCTCAAATCGACCAGTATATTTGATCTATTTTATGATTTTGAACTTTGTTCTTCTGGTCTCAGGGGAGTGGAGGCTATACTTGGCATGATCTATAATACTCTGGTTAATAGTTGTCAAGGATTTCGTCTTGCTTAGATTCACAATCAAATGCATGAAAGTAGTAGTCAAGAGAACAAACAATTCATTGCATTGGGTAACTGCTGCACAGACCTCCTCAACATCTTGAACAGCAAGGATGTTACTTTGAGAACTAAGGTCCACCTGGTTATTTTCAATGTATATGAAAGCTAGACAGTAAATAAGGAAGACAGAAGAATTGATGCATTTTAATTGTGGAGCTGGTGAAGAATATGAGAGTACCAGGGACTGCTAAAAGAACTAACAAATCTGTCTTGGAAGAAGTATATTCGGAAAGCTCCTTGGAGATAGGAATGGTGAGGCATTTTCTCATGTATTTTAGACATTGTCAGGAGAGACCAGCTCCTGAAGAAGGACATGGTGCTTGGCAAACGAGAGGGGCGGTGAAAAGGAGGAAGACTCTCCACAAGAGGAATTGACAGTGGCTACAAGAGACTCAATCATAAGAACAAGTGTGAGGGTGGAGCAGGACCAGGCAGTGTTTTGTTCTATTGAATATAGGCCTGTTATGAGTCGGAACTTAACATTATCCTTTAGACCAGTGCTTTCCAACCTTCCTACAGTTCCTCATGTTGTGGGGACATCCCCCCTCCCACCATAAAATTATTTTCATTCTACTTCATAACTATAATTTTGCTACTGCTATGAATCGCCAACCCCTGTGAAAGGGTCATTCAACCCCCAAAGGGGTCACGACCCACAGATTGAGAACCGCTGCTTTAGACTGTTTCCTTACGTCTTAGATTTTCTTTCTTTCTTTCTTTTTTTTTTTTTTGCTGCAGACGAGGCCAAAAGTTGCATCTTAGATGGCCACTAGCTTAGTCACTACGCCTAAAAAGCCTTATCACTAAGATTCAGTCACAAGCTTAGTCATTTTCAGAATTTGCTCCCTGCATGCTCTACAGTATCCTTGAAGCACAAATACATGTTTGGAAATACCTCTGCCAAACCTGCATGTTTTCATGGATGGACTCTCATCCACCCTATCTGTTCAGCTTGCATGTCCACCAGTGTGCGTGCACACACTGTCTGTAACTACTAAAATCCAGGATTGTGTATGTAATAGCATTCATCCCCCGTGCCTTCCTTTGCTATTGGATTGTGCTGCCTTCTCGCGCCTTGTATATTACCTTCTCTCCTCGCTTGGTTTCCATGACACTAAATCAGAGATTCTCAACCCCTGGATTGCGACCCATTCTTTCAAATTCAAAATTCTACCATGTTATGCCATTTTTCTGGTACTTCTCAATGCAAATTCTTACACTCATATTTTCAGTTCCTCTATGACACCTCTGGAATTTACATAGACTGTGGGAAAAAATGGTGACTGCCCTCTGAAATATCGGACAATTATTTCAGACTGGAGATACACATTTGAAACTACATTACACATCTCAGTTAATTCTGAAATAATTCTAAAGGCTTATTTTTACATATGCTATATTGTTTGCCTTTATGTAGTTATATGGGCAGGAAGGCTATATTTTAATTTCTTTTGGAATTTTAGACATGTCAATCTTTGTAATGGGCTGCAAGTATCTTTTGACATTCAAGGCTGTGTGTGTGTGTGTGTGTGTGTGTGTGTGTGCAAATGGAAAGAGATGGTATTTTTCTCTTGCTCTCAACAATATTCTTTGCGATATTAGGATTTCAATGTTAGAAAATTATATCTACAAACTATTAGAATCTTAATATTCTGAGTCTTTCTTTCAAAACCAATTTTGAGTTTCCCTGCTTCCAGTCGGGAATGCATGTGGCTGGGAAGAAAAGAGTAGGCAGGTACAATGGGGATTTTACCAGGTGTGGTCGGGGAAAGCCACAGCTAAAACACTAGCAAAGGAAGATGAGTCACTTAATCAGGTATGTCACAATTCTACGAATCAAGAGCAGCAAATGGGAGGCGTTTCAGTGTCAAATAAACAGTAGACTTGCAGCTTCAGGGGGCAGCCTGGTGCTAGAGTTCATTCTGACCCACGGCAACCAAGGGTGTCAGAGCAGAGCCCCCTGGCGCTCCACAGGGCTCTCAGCAGCTCATGTCTTCAGAAGCAGCTTGCCAGGCCGGTCTTTTGAGGCACTTAGGGATGGGCATGACCACCATACTTTGGATTGGTAGGCAAGCATGTTAAATGCACTATCCAGGGACACCTCTGGGAGCACAGGACTATACTCAAGATTCACCAGCCATAGTGGGTTGTGATTTCAAGACTTCAAAATGGATGAGCAGACAAATAAGTGAGAGGTTCTGATTTTTTTCATCATTTTATTGGGAGCTGATTTTTTTTTTTTTTAAGCTTACAGAATAATTAAGGAGCCCTGGTGGCTTAGTGGCTATACACACTGGACTTCTGACCATAAGGTGAGCCGTTCCCAAACACCAGCCAGCTCTGTGGAGAAAGACAAGGCTTTCTACTTCTGACTTACAGGATCGCCATGAGTTGGCATCTGTTGATTCAATGGCAGTGAGTTAGAGTTAGGTTAGTTACTGAACTGATGACGAGGACCTTTCAGAAGCAAAATGCAGCACGACTACTAGATACCGAGATGGTTTCAGTTTACATCCCTCCCAGGCTACTTCCCTCTCAAGCTTTCTTAGTGGATCTTTCAAGTAACTCATACAGACCCATTTGTTATCAGAACCCTTATTTCTTTTCACTATGATGTGTTCAAGCTTTAGGAAGATGTTGTTTGTGTCACGTTGATTGCAACTCAGCGACCCCATAGGGCAGAATAAAACTGGGGTGGGGCTGAAGGGTTGGAACCACGAACCTTTCAGTTAGCATGCAAGCAGTCAGCCACTGTGCCACCCACCCGTAGATATGCAGTTGATCTGACTCACGGCTACACTGCATAGGGGTTTACAGGCAGATGCCCTATCTTCCGCCCACTAAGTGGCATGAGTTAGCAGCCCAACACTGACTCCACAGCCCTGCCAGGGTCCTTTATTAGAAAGATGAGTGTCTATTAATCCCTTCTATACCACCTTCTCAAAGACTA
Organism: Nesogale talazaci; assembly: GCA_004026705.1. Taxonomy (NCBI): domain Eukaryota; kingdom Metazoa; phylum Chordata; class Mammalia; order Afrosoricida; family Tenrecidae; genus Nesogale; species Nesogale talazaci. Next base: position 120,755 of record PVJH01001575.1, on the reverse strand, counting down.
AGCCAGTAACTACTCATCTGAGTCACTGCAGCAGCTCACCTATTGAAAACCAAACCCACTGCCATCAAGTTGATTCTGACTCATCGTGACGAGGCCAGGGTTGAACAGCTCCTGAGAGTTTCAAAGATAGTAACTCTTCAGGAGTATAGAGAGCCCCATTTTTCTCTTGAGGAGCAGCTGTGATTTCAAACTTTTGTCCTCATGGTTAACAGCCTAACTTGTAACCACTATGCCACCAGGGTAACTAGGAAACTCAAAGCAGCCCTGCAGACAGCTGAAAATCAGCATTGAAGGGCATAAGGGAAGCTGTTCTGAGAATTGCAGAATGGAGAGACCTCCACACATATCTAAAAAGTCAACAAGTAAGAAAGGATGAGCTCTCTAAGAATGAGTTTCTAGGACCAGGATCAAAGAACGGTCACAGTGAAGGATGAGAGGTGAAAAAAGTGATTCAAATGAGTTATGGTCCTTTCAAAAACAACACAGAAACAACTTTGTACAATGGAAAAATCGCACACATCTAAAAGGGTAGAGTGATAACGTGAACCCCCAACTTCACCAATGACCAATCCATGGCCAGTCTTGCTTCGTCTCTCTTCTTCACCCTCCTCCACACTTTTTCACTAGAAAAGACCTTAGACCATTGAACTCATTTGCCTTCTTGTATGTATGTATGTAGGTATGTGTGTATGTATGTGTAAACTAAGTCCCAGAAGCATCAAGATATTGCCCTTTGATTACACAGGCCAGCAAAGACCGAATGCCAGTATGATAGGAAGACATTTCAGAGTTATAGTGATGGGGACCGGCAGACGTTGCAGAGAGCTTGTAGCAGATCAGGTCAACAAAAAAGTTTCTGAAACTTATGCAAAAGGGAATCACTAACTTCTTCAATTTGGCCTCCAAAAGAAACACAGAAACAAATTCACTGTCGTCCAGTGTTATTGACTCCCAACAATCCCCTGTGGGTTTCCAAGACTGTAACTATTTACAGGAACAGAAAGGCCAGTCCTTTTTCCTAGGAGCTGCTGGGGGTTTCAAACTACCTACCATGTCGATCACAACACTACAGCACCAGGGCTCCTCCAATCTTAATTACTGGCAACATAGTCCTCTACCCGCCAGTAGTTGTCATTCTAAGGCACCAGAGGTCAAACAACTCCCAACCTCCCATCCTTTAGGGCAAGTTTCAGTGATCACCAATGGTTAGAGAGAAGCAAGAATGCACCAGGTTCAGGGGCCGCGATACGTTGGCCCCTGTCTCTGTGGGAGAAAGATGAGACAACCTACTTCTAAGTGTATAGCTTTGGTAAACCGATGGGGCAATTTGATTCTGACTCTCGTGATGGGATGATGACAGAGTAACGGACTGATGTGAAAAGAGAAGGCCGGTCAGAATAGGTCTCTCTTAAAAGATGACAAATGAGAACAAGGTTCACCAAGAGCCAAGTGTCAATGCACCTTTCAGCTTCAATACATCTGTCTCAAGTCCCTTCCGGGGCGGGGGTTCTATCAGGGGCCACCCCGCGTTACACAACTGACCGTCTGAGCGGCTCAAGAGCTCTCGGTCTGCAGTTGGCCGTCATCATCCTCAACCCCCTTTATAGTATAACCAACCGCTTCCCTTCTCCTGACGAGTCGAGGCGTGACCCCGCAGGCAGGCTGCGATGCCCTGGAGAACGCGTGCCCGCACTTCCCGAGAAGAAAGCCGCGCGCAGGCCGCTTCCCAAACGCGGGAGGAACGCCAGGTGCTGTGGTCACGGGGGTCACAGTGCAAGGCGGGCCGTCGCTCCGTGCCTCCACCGCGGCTACACGAAAGGACACTCGCTTCGCGCCGTGCCCAGCCGACCTCCACAGCTCCCAAGGTTGCAGCCAGCGGGAACCACGGCCGCACATGGGGCGAGAATAAGACAATTTCCCCCAAAGTCGTGCCCGCGGCGGGTTCAATACCTGTCAGGAGGCGCGAGGAGAGCGTGCGTGGGGACGCGGCCATAATGCAAGCGTCCGGCCGCCCCGGAGACCCCCCGTGTCCTCTCTCCTCACCGGCTACTGGGCGCCGCCATGTTGCTTTCCCGCCCCAGTGGGAGGCGGGTCACTTCCGGTTTGTCACTTCCGGCGACCGAGACCTGAGGAGGAAAGTCGTACCTGGCGGGGATCGGAACTGGAGAAGTTGGAAAGGGAAAACTGAGGCCCGGGGCGGCCATCTCCGCCGCGATCCGGGGCCCTGCGCCGCCGTTTGCCGGGCCGCTGCCCCGCGGGCCCCGCTCGCGCGTCCCGGGATCCCGCTGTGGACGCGCCGGGCTGCGCTTCCCAAACCCGCTCTCCTCGGGTGCACCCGGAGGGGCTTCCACAGATCTGTTCGTCTGTTCGGGAACAGACCCCCTCTTCTCTCCCGCAGACCGATGGGTGGCCGATTGGAACCCCAGACCTCGCCGTTAACGCCCTGCCAGCGGGTAATTTTAAAGTACATTTAGGGTACTTGCTGCCAAGAAGGTGTTGCTTGTTCAAAGTGCCTCCCTCTGGGGAGATGCGGCCAGCACCCCCATGCACCTCTCCTTCAGCTCCCATCCCGCAGTGGGCGGAGGCTTGCTTCTTGTCAGCATGTTGAACGCGTGTCCTCCAAGAGAGTCGAGAAAGAACAGGCAAGCTACTTCTGAAAGGCTGCCAGTGTGGTTCTCCAGGAATTTAGGGGTGGTGACCCTCTCCTTAAGACCACTTTGTGATGACAGTGCCCGTGTTGCTTCCACTGTCTCTGATCAGTTTTACAGTATTACTATCAAATAGGAAGGCCAAGGAACTGCAGCTTGATGACCTCATTGGGAGGCTCGAAGGAGATGAGTACTCACTGGAAGCCAGATACACACACTCTGCTTGTCTCCCGGTCACACACTCCTCTTGGCAAGCCTGATGGAGCCAGAGACCTGGAGCTGGAGAAGACCCGTGGAAACCTGTGGTGTGCTGAGATCCTTCCACGGCCACTGGCTCAACAACACTTTCTACCCGCTGGCCTGTGATCTTCCTGTTTTCAGCGTCATTGTATGCATTGCATGAGTTGAAGCAATTTATAGACTTGTATTGGGCAAATGGGCTAATATTGGGCTTATAGACTTGATCTGGACTGGGATGTTTCTTAAGATTCAATTGCTTTTATATACAAAGCGCTTTCTTGTACACATGAGTGTCTATGAATTTGTTTCTCTAATCCACCCAGACTAACACATAGCCTCAGGATAAGCTGAGAAATGAAAAAACAATTGCAAAGATTTAGACCAGTCCTAATCCATTTGTACATCTGTGGCAGTCACATGCTTATGTTAATTTCATGATTGAGATGTAGGGGTGGAGTCTAGCCTGGAAATCTGGACATAGCGATTGAGTAGCCAATGAGGCCTCTGTGTGGGCATGGCTTTCTCCTGATATGTCTGGGAAATCTCGCGACATTTCCCTCGTGAAGATGAGAAGCTATCTTCCCCAGTTGTTGGGAGTTAGTCTCAGAGACAATTAATTACGGTTAAGACAAGATGGCAGTGTGTGAGAAGCCAGGGGAGAGCCACATGGCTTTTCCCTGACGCAGCCAGACCTCTGAAGCTGGAGAGGCCACATGGGGACCCCTGCCAGTGATGAGTTGCTTCTGCCACCACTGGATGCTGTTGATGGACCCTGAGTCCTGGAAGCGAGGAGCCATGGGGAGACCCCTGCCAGCGCCGGAATTCTGTACCCACTGACCTGTGACTTCGTGAGTGGGAAGGAGACTTTATAGACTGGTGTCGGGCATCTGGACTAATATCAGACTTATGACTTTGAACTGTACTGGTTTGGGATGCTTTCTCAGTGTTCCATTCCTTTTGTATATAAACCATTCCCTTATAGCCATATACGTGTATATAAATTTGTTCCTCTGGTCTACCCGGACTAACACAACATCTAATAGACATTGCTTCCCAGGTCAAAATAAAAGTATGCTGAACTAAAGAAAAGGAGTTGATTTGGGATAAACAAACAGTACACATGCATACCCCCAAATCAGACATACTATTTGGGCCACTGGAATACAGTCATAGTGGTAGTATGTATGTAATTTTTCTAAGATGAGCAAGACGTGGTTTGAAACTACAATATCTTGCATTAGATAGATTTCTTAGAAATCTGAACATCTTAGAAAAAACCTGCGCAGTCCCCTTTTTATTAGTCTGATTTTGGACAACTATTAAATGGCAAATACTAGTCTGGTACTTGTCATTTAGTACTATGTAAACAGGTCCTCACTTTGACACATTTGAGTCAGCCACTACTTGCAACATATCCTTTATCACAATCTCCTTCACTTGTTGTACATGCAGGTTTCAAACCATTGAAAAGGTTCTGAGCCTATCTTTCACTAAAGTAAGGCTAAATAAGAATCATATGCACCAATTCCAACTTTGCTTGGTAAGTACTGATGAATAGGCTTTGTTTATAACCTGAATCCCACTTGTATCACAGACAAGTTCTACTCTTTAGTCATTGTAGATTAGTAGACATTTTATTTATTTATTTATTTAGGGTTTTTTTTGGGCATTGCTGCCCACTGGTGGGAGTGAGAGGCCCAACCTTGCTACTGGAGAGCTGCTGCTGGATTTGAACTGCCAAGCCAGTGGACCACAGTCCCACACTCAACCACTATGCCACTGGGGTTCAGTCCCAATTGGTAGACATTTTAAAGAGAGAATTTAAAATTCAATCATGCAAACTCATAGAGGCAATTCTACTCTGTCCTCTAGGGCAGCCGTGAGTTAGTAGTGAGTGAGATATCTTATAAACCTGCCATTTCATAGATTTAAAAACAGGTCCACAGAAGTAAATGCCTAATGTAAACGTCTGTCATCTCCAACCATCCAGACCAGGATTTATTTCTGTCTCATATTTTTTCTTGTCCCTCACTTTGCCCATTGTTTTTTCACTAATGTTGGTGGGTAGGTGCCGACTCATGGTGACCTTGGGTATAACAGAACAAAATATAGCCTATGTCATTGTAATAATCATTGGTATGTGTAAGTCCATTGTTTCAGTTGTGTCAATCCATCTTACTGATTCTCCATCATCTTTTCTATTGATAGATTTTTTCCTGATGTAAGCACAATAATATATCTGACTTGAATTTTAAATTTTTCAAGCAAAAATAAAGATATTTAATAGATCACTTTAAAGATTAGCTTTGTTCATTTTATAGTGCCTATAAAAAGAGGTATAGAGAATTGATAGCACTATTTTTAACTAAAAGAATTCTTAAGTTGTTGAAATTAGTGTGGTCTTTTTTTTTTTTACAGCTATCACTTGCTTGTTTTTTAAATGTGATTCTAGGCAATCAATAACAATGCTTGATACCTTGTCTCCTAAAAGTAATGTTACAAAAACTTAGGTGCCCAGTTCATGGCTCTTAGTTTGCTTACTGTTTCTGCACTCAGCTAAAAGTCCCTTTACCTTTAAGTTAAATTTCTCCCTAGGAGTTTTTTAAAAAATAAACATTTATACTATATAAATTATATCAAATAAAAATGGAATTTTATACCATGTCAGTTGCCTTCAAGGTAAATGCTAACTTTTTCAAAGCCTTATTCAAATGTCCATGATGATAGAAACCCTGTTTTCTCTAGGAGTTGAGAGCTTGTATGTAGGAGATAATAAGTTGGCATAGACATACCTAAAAATACCATTGATTTCAAATTCCTATGGTTGTGAATAGACTTTCTTCAAAGAAGGCACGCGAATGGCCAATACTTCCAACTCATTGAGATCCCTTGATCCATAGGCATCTGAAAAGATGCCTAGCATTAATAGCAATTAGGGAAATGCAATTTAAACTTACGATGGAATACCACCCTACAAACAACAGCATTATTGTCAATGTTGACTCAGAGCAACTCTTGTACAATGGCTAGACACTAGGCTGCTCACTGGAAGGTCAGCTGTTCTATCCCTAGCCACCCTGGGATAAAGTTGTGACTGTCTACTTCTGTAAAGGTTTACAGTGAAGAATATGGAACAGTTCTGTGTTGTTTTATAAGTTTCTATGAGGGCTATCACAGGAATGGTAGAAATAAAAAGTTCAAATAAGAATATGTGTTAGTTAATTGTACAGAAATTGGAGCCCTCATCTACTGGAGGTAGTGTAAAATGGTACCATTTTTAAAAAATATTCTGGTATCTTCTCAAATGGTTACCATATGACCCAGCAATTCCATGTACCATTCAGTAAGTATATATAAGTAAAAACTCATGTCCACACAAAAACTTGTTCATGAATGTTCATAGAAACATAATTCATAATAGCTAAAGGTAAAAGCATCCCAAATATCCATCAATTAATGAATAAATAAGGTATGGTATAGCCATACAAGGGAGTATTATTGCTCATAAGAAGAAATTGAGTACAAAACATGCCCCAACATGGATGAATCTTGAAAACATGCTAAGTGAGAAGGAAGTTAGTCACTGAAGACCACATGCTGAATGAAATGTCCAGAATAGGCAAATCTATAAAGGCTAAATAGTTGTCTGGGGATGGAGAACTGGATAGAAGTAAAAGTGAGAAAATATGCTTACTTTGCAAGTATGGTGACAATGCAATAAAATTGTAAAAATTTGGCTTTAAAAATTGTAAAAATTTGTTAAAGACTTCCTGCACATATATGAAAAAGCATTTAATTGAAGACTAAATAGATGGATTATAAAGTATGTGAACCATATCTAATTCAATCAGTTATTTCCAATTTAAAATAAAACTCATTGCCTATGTTAGACAAGGTTCTCTAGAGAAAAAAAACCAGGACACTAATATATATAGATATAGATATATAGAGAGGTAGAAAGATATCTAACAAGAAATGAAGAGTTATTTAATTTATAAAACAGTACTTATGGCTTGGTGCAACTCGCTTGCACAAGACAGCTAATACACTGGCAGTCCTTCAAGTCTCTAGGGTCTCTGGATAATCCTCTGTGGAGCAATTCAGACTACCTTGCCACAGGCAGCAAATGGCAAGGTAGGTCACCAACAGTCAGCCAGATCACAGGATCTGATAGTGCCCAGCTCAAGAGATGTATATTCCAGTAGCGTGGTGAAGCAGGACTTATAAGAACCTCAACTCACAGTGACACAGTTCATGGATTAGCTGTCAATGGGCAGTGTAGCATGCAAATCAAGACACAGGACAAGCAAGGCGGTTGGCTGCACACTGGTCTGAAGATCCAAGAGCAAGAGAGAGAAAAGTGAGGCTCACCGAGGCATTTATATCTCTGCCCTTCAATTAATCTCATGTGTTCATTGGCCATGTTGTCACAACAAACAGAAATGGTAGTTGAGAATGCTCTTCTGGCCATTTTGGGCTTCCCATGCCTGTGGATCAACATATCAGGAAGGGTGTCACTGTACTGAGGGATGTGATTGATCCTGATTACCAAGAAGAAATTGTACTGGTGCTACATAATGAAGGTAAACAGAATATGTCTGGAATCCAGGAGATCCCATGGGCCAACTCTTAGTGCTACTATGCCCTGTGATTAAAGTAATTGGTAAATTATAGCAACCCAATCATGACAGGACGTCTAGTGACTCAGACCCCTCAGGAATGAAGGTCTGAGTCACCCCACCAAGCAAAAAACTGCAACCAGTTGAAGTGATTTCTGAGGACAAAGGTAATACAGAATGGGTAGTAAAAGAAAGTAGTTCTACTTATCAGTTATGACCACATGATCAATTACAAAAGCTAGGTTTGTGATTGTTAATGTGCTTTCTCTATATGTGCTTATTGAGTATCTTTTCTTTGTTCTTGTATGAGATCAGATACAATTGGACTCAGTGTGTTCTCATTTATATGTATGATAGATGTTTGATGATAAAGTATAAGTTTTATTTCATTGGTGTCTGGAAATTATATATGGCTAGAAAATTGTGTACAGGTGCCAAGTTGTCAAAGGGTGGATTGTGATAGGCACATGTGTGCCAACATGTGCAAAGAAGGTAGGTAGGTTTGTTGTGACAACCTGGCCAATGAACACACGTAAGATCATTTGAAGGCTGGAGCTATAAATGACTCAGCAAGCCTCGCCTTTCTCTCTCTTCCTCTTGGATCTTCAGACCAGTATGCAGTCAACTGTCTTGCTTGTCCTGTGCCTTGATATGCATGCTACACTGCCCATGAGACACCTAATCCATGGACTGCGTCACTGTGAGTTGAGGTTCCTATAAGCCCTGCTTTGCCACACTACTGAAATATATATCTCTTGAGCTGGGCACTATCAGACCCTGTGATCTGGCTGACTGTTGATGACTGGCTTGCTGTTGGCTGCCTGTGGCCGGATAGTCTGAATTGCTCCACAGAGGACTACCCAGAGGCCCTCGAAACTTTAGGACTGCCAGTGTATTTATTAGGTGTCTCATGCAAGTGAGTTGCACTGAGCCATTTGCATTGCTTTATAAATTAACTCTTTATTTCTTACGTTAGATATCGCTCTCCCTCTATCTATATATAGCATATATATATATAAAACTTTAACACATTGCCCCAGTGATTCTGACTCACAGTGAGCTCAGAGAGCAGAGTAGAACCACCTGATAGGGTTTCCAAAGTTGCATTCTAAATTGCAGTGTATATCATTTTTCTCCCACAGAGCTGCATTTGGATTTGAACAGTTAACTTTGAGGCTGAGTCAGGTGCTTAAGCCAGTGTTACACTAGGACTCCTCATATTTCTAGGAAATCATAATAACAACAACAAAATGCAGGGGTAAGTCAGTAAGTGGCACTTAAAGAGACCCAAGGTAACAATTCATCAAGTTGGACAGAGATGGCTAAGCATCTCCACCAATAGCTGTTCTTCCCTTACGTAGACCAGAAGACACGACTACTCAGAAAAAAGACTGCCTTCTTTATTCTGCCTGACAACTTGTTATGACCAAACAGAACCAAACCTAAACAAAACTCATTTTTATAGGATGAGGCCAACTCATTCTGGCCAACAGCACTTACAGAAATTATGTTCCCAATTCTGGACACATGCTTAACAGGAGAAAATGTGTCCCTCTTCATAGTTAAAACTCAGATATAATGGCTAAAACTTAAAAATCATCTTGGACCATGAGGTACAGCCTCATGGTGACATCAGCAGAGCAGCAACAGAAGTGGCACCTGCAACCCCACTGGTATAGTTGCTCTATTAATCCTGGACTGCTTCAATGAGAGAGAAGCTAATTTCTCACTTATTTAACATTGGCCCTTTGGATTTTATGTCATGTAAAATACCACCTAATCCAAATCAATCTACCAATATAGATTATTTGTAAAATAAAGTGAACATTGGTGTGCCTGGCTCATGACTCAAAAAGTGACAGGTGTTACTATTGCTCCTATGGAGCCCTGGGCTGTAAAGTCAGCAGTTCAAAATTCCCAACAGCTTTGAGGGAGAAAATGAGGCTTTCTGTTTCAGTCAAGAGTCACAGTCTTGGAAGTCAACTGGGTTGTTCTACAGGGTCTCTATGCGTCAGAACAGATGAAGATACAGTTCCCACACAGATTTACATCCTTACAACTCTGAAACCCCCAGCAACAGTTCTTCGGTTTCTGATAGGGGAAATTTGAGTCAGAAGCAACTTGGCAATGTTTTTTTGAGGATGAGGATGAGGCTGTCTGCTTCTGAAAAGATGTACAGCTTCAGGAACTAGATAGGGCTGAACCCACTGGGTTGGCTGCTCTGTAGATAGACAGATGGGAATAGAGATAGATGATAGATTTAGTGGAGATGCATAGCAAAACATACATCAATTTAACAATTTCTACATGTGACATTGGTTATCTTCTTCCAGTTAAGACCATTTTCTCAATACCTTTTCAGAATTTTTTCACCATCATCAAAATGAACTCATTGCTCTCTAAACATCTCATCCAATCTTTCAAGTTGCTGTTGTTATAAGAACCCTGGGGGGAAATAGATATTTTATTGGTAAATTTTCCCTCAATATTATAGAAACTAGAGAGTTTTCATATAAAGGGGATTTGGTAAAAGTTGAGTTTAATAAGAACAATCTTAGATAATTTGTTGTCAGAGCAAGAATAATTAATAAGCTACTATGGAAGAATACACATCATAGCATTTCTAAAATTAGTTACTAGTTTCCCACAAAAGACCTTCTTTCTATATTTGGACCTTTAAGGCAAATAGTAGCTGAAAATGTTGTTGATTCCATTTTGAAATGTCAATATCAAAGTTTTGGGGAGATTTCTCAGCTACTTTGAGAAATGGCATAGTGATCATTTATTTAGCACTTACCGTGTCTTCGGATACCCTGGGTAGCATAAGTGGTTCATGTGATTAGCTGCTCACCCAATGATTTCAGGTTCCACTTCACCAAGAATGCCTTATAAAAAAAGACTTGCTTCCGAAAAAGCAGCCACAGGAAACCCTGTGGAGCACCGTTCACCTCTGGCATACATGTGGGGTCACTGTGACTTGGGATCCCCTCCCAACAACTGATTTGATTTGTTTGATTTGATTTCGTCTGTGTTAGGGGCGTCACCCACTTTTCACAAGAACCTCATTAGGTGCTATTTCCATTCTCAGCTGAAGAGTCTGAGACTTTGAAAGGTTATATAATTCTCCCCAAGGTAAGGTGACTAGATTTTGAGCGGAATACCATTGACCGGGGGGGGGGCGAGGGTGGGGGTTGTTCTTGATTAAACATTTGGTCTATATGTAGCAACAAAAATTTTCATAGAGTGCAAAAATAGTATTGTAATATATTTATTTTAATTTTACAATGCCGCAGGACATTATTAAAAAGTGGGACATCTGGTCACTTTATCCCAAGATCACGTAAGTAGAAAGTGAGTAGCAAAGCTGGAGTTTAAAGCAAGTTTGATGTCAAATCATGCATTCCTCATCCTCCTACTGGCCATCTCCCATATTTGATGTCTTAAGGAATCTTCCTAGTCTGGAGTTTCATTAGGTGGTCTAGAGTTTCACATTTCCTCATATTTGTGAAGTTATAGATATTCAGCCTCAAAGATTACATTATTTTAAAGTTTTCTGACATGGGTTCAATTTCTTTTGACCTCCATTTACATATGTGCCGCACAGAGGTATTAATACCAGTTCTACCACCTAAATTATATTACACCTTGAATATGTGATGCAAGTTTATAGCTGGATACCTTCAAAATACTCATGTCAGAGACCGACTCAGGATCAGTTGAGTAAAAAAATCTTTGGGGATGGGTCTGGAAATTTACAGTCAAGAAAGGTAACTATTATTTTATAAAAACCAGGCAAGCCTTGTATTAAGATTCTTTAGAGAACGGAAAAGGAAATCATGCTATGAAGGGAGGGATATTCAAGGAAGATGATGGTGGTGACGATGATAACAATAAGAACAACTCATTATTTATCTTATATTCTTCCTATATCCTAAATCTACCACTGCCTGCCAGTTTGCTATACTGTGGCGGCTTGTGTGTTGCTGTGATGCTAAACCTTTTTATGGCGAGACTTTGTCTTACAGCTTTGACTTTTGTAAGGAGAAACCAGTCCCTGGAGAAGGACTCATACTTGGTAAAGTAGGAGTCAGGGGACAAGAAGAAGGCCTCCAAAGAGAAGAATTGAGACAGTAGTTGTAACAAGGGGCTCATCCAAAGAACCGTGGTGAGGATGGCAGAGTACAAGGGAGTGTTCCATCCTTTGTCTCAATGGCATGTATTATCAACTGCAGTATTATCCTACAATATGCTTGTCTTGTGACACTTAGTTATATTTAATCCTCTCAACAAACATACAGAGGTTCAAAGTATTTGTGAACTCTCCCCAAGACTGCTAAGGTCAATGATGCGAGGATCTGAACCACCAGCCACCACAGTCACCACCTTCATAGTGTGCACTTGGGGGAGACACTGACACTGTAAGAAAGGGGAAAAATTGAAATCATAACCTATAGCAATTCAGTGAATTTGTATTTAAAAGGGTGCAAACCCTTAGGTGGTTACAGACATTTCCTCTGTAATAATCTGAGGACAGACAATCAACAGAATTATAAGGTGGGAGGGTGGGCAGGGTGGGGCGGGCAGTTGGGCCGCAGAACTTCAAACTCAGCACTTGGTCTCTCAGTGGGACCGGCTGACTGTTCTTAGAAATGCAAGGGCTCAGAAAATGTTCCACTTGCTGGAAAAATAATTTGGAGATGCATTCCAGCTTCGTGGTTCACAGGGCTGGGAGTTATGCAGACCAGAAAAAATTTCAAAAATAACTCGGAAACCCACATAGGGTTGCCAGCTTTCAACACTGGACGGACACATGGAAACACATCAAGCTACCATCTAGTGTTGCAACCATTTCATGAAAGACCAATCATTTTACGGCTAAAAAAAATGAAAAAGATGTGAGTCAATAGCTATTAAAAAAAGGTTGGTTTCACTGTACAGAATATCCTTATTTCATATAATTTTTACCCTAGCAGGGTGAATTTTTCTATAGATAGACTCTCATCCCTGGGTGTTTGGGAACCATTGCTCTCCCAAACTGACAGGTACACAAAGGAGGACAGCGATTGAAAATGAGTTGTGGCTAGCCTTCCATTATTTATGCAATGGAGAGGGAAATATTATTTGAAACTGACTGCAAACATTTCTCCTTTCTAAGGGAAGCTTCAGGGGGAAAATAAATCTTGGAGCGACTGCTACTCCCTTCCACCTACCCAGAATGGTGGAGGGTAGAGAAAAGGAGGGAGGTAACTGGTTCCCGCAAACAACTGACATCTGGTATTTCACTCAAGTCTTTCCTGACTTTTGTGAAATTATCTATGAAAGGAGTACAAGTTTTAAAATGGTGATCTGAAGCCACACATTTAATTCATTCTCTCCCTACAATTCTCTATGAAAAGACCATGTCTGCCTTTGAAGTCAGGCTGTGTCTGTCCATTTGAGTGTAGTATCTAAGAATTTGTGGAGAGGAGAGTATAAAACAATGCATCCCACTTCCATTGGGGCCCTTCCTATTCACAGTGTCCCTAAGTAGGACAGAATAGAACCGCTTGCTAAGGTTTCAAGACTAGGTCATTATAGAAGCAGATAGCTCCAGCTTTCCCCTGTGGAGCAGCTAGTACTTTTGATCTATTAACTTGGTGGGTAGCAGTGCAGTGTTGTACCACAGAATCACAGGGGTTCTTTGACTGCACAATCATTGTGATTGGATGCCATCAATCTGGTCCCAACTCAGAGAAACCCGATGTAGAGAATAAACAAACACTGCCTGGCCGTGTGCCATGCTGACAGCTCTTGCTATTGCCCTTGTTGCAGCCACTGTGTCAATCCATTTGTCAAAGGTCTTCCTCTTTGGCCTTCTAATTTGCCAAGCATGATGCCCTTCTCCCTCTCTTCATAGCATGTCTGAAGTACAGGAGACACAGTCTCAACATTCTTTCCTCTAACGAGCATTCTGACTGTACTTCTTCCAAGACAAATTTGTTTGCTCTTTTGGCAGTCCATGACACTTTCAATATTCTTCACCATCACCATAATACAAATGCATAAATTTTCTGTGCCCTTCCTTATTTAATGTCCAACTTTCATAGGCATATGGGGCAGTTGAAAGTACCATGACTAGAGTATAAAACTCAAAAACTCACTGCCATCAAGTCAGCTTCGACCCATAGTGACCCTATACGATAAGGTAGGATTGCCACTGGGAGTGTTCAAGACTGTAACTCTACAGGTGTAGAGAGCCTGGTATCATCCCACGCAGCATTTGTTGGTTTCAAACTGCTGACCTTGTAGTTAGCGGCCCAATGGGTAGCCACTATACTGTCAATGTCATATTGAAAAAAGGGCCCATCAATCTGTGATCATGATATACTTGTGTAAGGGGTAGAATTTACCTGCTCTGAAAGAGGAAGGAGCACCAAATAAAATTGTACCAACTCATTGTTCCCTTAATTTGGAAATAGAGGACCTTGGAGCCAGGACAACCAGAATCAGGTAAGTGCATCAGGAACCAACAATTGGGCTACAGGAAACATTCAATACCAGCTTACCTATGTATGGAATTAGCAACTGGGCCCAGTAAACCAGAACTGCTGGTGAACTGTTCCCAAAAGTCAGTCAGTGAAAACCTCATGAATCCCAAGAGTCTTATCCACAGTGGGTGAGGGGGGTAGTATAGGACTTGTGCATGGGGATGGCCTCAATGGTAGCTGGTAACATCTACATTTGTGCTTTACAAATTCTAGAAGTATGCATTCAAAATAGACAATCTCTGATTGGTAGAATTAAATCCTTATTTTGGCTGCAGTTTTTAAAATGTTATACAATAAGCACAAATTGCTTGATTTTAAAATGAAGAAGGTGTAGGTGGGGAGGGGGAGTATGCCCCCATCACAGAGTGCCCACTTCCAGGATCTGAAGCCTGGATCCACAAAAGAGATTGGTGGTTTTGCCTTCATGATCGACTGAACTCCCCTCTCCCACCCCCAACACACACACACACACACACACACACACACACACTTTGCAGTTGGCTGCATGTTTGGTGGTGGTGCTGTGTTGCAGTGGCTGAGGTGACAAACAAGCTTAGCAAAGAACAGCTTGTGCCCTCTCAGGTGGTTTGTGAGCTCATCAGCTAGGCATAACACTAGCTCATTAATCTTTGCATGGATGTGTGGGCTGCGCTGAGGTGTGGGCAGAACCTGAGCTGAGAATAATATTTACTTACATCTGCAAACAATCGTTCTTGTCTCTCTACATGGAGGTCTTTCTCTTCATTCACTCACAGTTGGCAAACATCAACGGCTCCCTTCACTAGTGATCTGATCCCCGGGGTGGCCTGGCTCTGCTGGAGCAAGTGACAAAGGAACACAGGACAGTGAGTGCGGCTGAAAACTGTGACTCACCTGGTTGGGTGTTGGAGCGGCTACAATCACTAGACTTCTATTTGCCTTCTTCATCACTAACAAATATCGATACTGCTTATTCTAAGTGATGCTTTTAACTGTATCATGGTGTGTGTGTGACAGTGTCTGGCCAGTTGGTGTAAGAGGACCCTCCCAATGCCTACTGAGGTGTTCAATCACTTGTAACTATTGGGTGCTTTTAGGGACTGTGAAAATGCCTATTAGCCTCTGTTTATTATGGAAATTTTCAAATATACAAACCCAAGCGATATTAGTATAATGATTCTCCCTTCCCTATTTTTGTTATTGTTCAATGTCATTGAATTGGCTGTGACTCATCATGGCCCTGTGCACAGCATAATGAAGCCTTGCATGGTCTTGTGGCATCCTTGTGATTGTTCCTATGCCTGAGCCCATTGTTGCTGCCATGGTTCAATCCAGCTTGTTGAAGACATTCCTCTTTTGTGCTGCCCCTCCACTTTATCCAGCATGATGTCCTTTTCCAGGGATGAACTCTCCTGACAGTATATTCAAAGTACGTAGGATGAAGTCTTGCCATCCTTCCCTCCAAAGAGAACTCTGGTTATACTTCTTCCAAGAAGGATTGGTTTGTCCTTTTAGCTGTCCATGGTACTTTCAATATACTTCTCCAGCACTACAATTGAAATGCATAGATTCTTCTTCAGTTTTCTTTATTCAATGTCCAACTTTCACATACATATTATGCAATGTAAAATACCATGGTCTGGGGAATACACATCTTAGATTTCAAAGTAACATCCTTTCTTTTCAATACTCTAAAAATGTTGTGTGCAGCATATGTACCTAATGCAACACATCATTTGATCTCTTTTTGTTGCTTCCATAAGCATTGATTATGGATCTAAATGAGACAAAAATCCTTGACAGTTTCAACCTATTCTCCATTTATCATGATGTTACCTGTCTTATAGTACTGAGGATTTTGGTCTTCTTTATATTGAGTCATAATCCATACTGAAGCCTGCCTGCAATTCTGGATCTTCATTAGCAAGTCCCTCAGGTTTTTCTCACTTTCAGCAAACAAGGTTAAATCAGAAAATCATATGAATTATGATGCCAGGAATAACACAATTAAGAAGATTGGCATGGCATTCATTGTCATAAAAGATATTGCAAAATTAATCATGAAGTACAATGCTGTCTATGATAGGATTGTATCCATCCACCTCTGAGGAAATCCAATCAATGTATTGTTACTCAAACTTATGCACCAACTTTTTGCATCACAAAAGTTAGTGATGAAGAAATTGAAGACTTCTACCAACAACTTCATAGAAAATACCTTTTTTAACAACAGAAAAGGTGTCTATACACATAGACGTCTCCAGATGGAATGCACAGAAATCAAATTGACTATATCTGCAGAGCAACATGATGGAAAGCATTGATATCAGCAGCTAAAAGCAGACTAAGCGCTACTGTGGAACAGACCATCAGTTTCTCATATGTGAACTCAAGATAAAACTAAAGAAAATTAAAACAAGTTCATGAGAGCCAATATGCCATTTTGAATCTATCTTCTCCTCATTAGCCTAATAATACTCAAAGTTCAAACCTTCACCCATGCCATTAGCAGCCTAAAGCCTAATCCACAATGAGTAGGCACAATTCCTATATTGAGTAGGCATAATTGCTTTAGTAATTACCACTCATAGCCAATTTTATTTTACTTATAGTCCTAATAATTCTTCTCATTCCAACTATTAGACATTATCCATGAAATGAAATGTGGAGTTCAAGTTGAAAATCTTGCATCATAATAAGAGAGAGCGAGAGCGAGAGCGAGAGCGAGAACGAGAGAGAGAGAGAGAAAGAGAGAGAGAGAAAGAGAGAGAAAGAGTCAGGAACCCTTGAGGGGTAGTGAGTTACAAGTTGGGCTACTAACCACAGGTTATCAATTTGAAACCAAAGTATAATGAATGTGCAATATATCAACTTAGCTACATAGTGTGTACCCCAGAATTACTTCTTTTTCTTGCATATGTCCACCTGGCTCATGAGAAGAATTTCTGTGGGAGATTTGGGGGGATACTGAGAAGCAGCAGTTCCTTAAGCGTTGGCTCACCTCACTGAAAAGCTAGGTTTGCAACTATTCCACCGATCAACAACTTTTGGATCCCATTTTTATATTAACCTAATCATGAAGATCTCCAGCTTCTGCAAAATACTCACTTGATCTTAGTCAAAAGGCTGAGAAGCGATCTGCAAAATACTCACACTGGTAAGATCAGAAGCAAGCAAAGTTGATAGTGTTTCAGACCATCTTTATAGACGTCATCTTGTGTGTATGAATTCCAATTTGTTCTTGTCTTCACTCACCTTATCTTCCCTTCTTTATTGCCAGCAGTCTTTTGCATCTGACACAAAAATAATGGCCTTACAAATTAGGGCACTATTCAATTCTTGTTTCTGGCAGTCAAGTCAGTTTAGACTTGATTGAGTGGATCTGCTCCATATGTTTTCATATTTTGACCATTTGGGAGCAGATTACTAGGCTGTCTTCCAAATTCTGGCAGGGTTCGAAATGCCAGCCTTTCAGCTGGTACTTAGGTGCCTAACTCTTTGTGTTACCCACACGCCTTACTGCTTAACTAACTCCATTAGTTACTTAAGGTCAGTTCTCTGTAAGAAGCCCCCACCCCAACCCCATTTAAATAGTTCTGCTTCTCTGATGGAATCTTAGCCAATGCACAGATGTAGACACTCCAACTTTGCAATAGTATGCTATCCATTTAAAGGGGCCTGCACCTCTCTGTTTTTGTTTTATCTTCCTTACTCTCCAGGCTTCCATCATGAGGTTGCAAGGTACAGCTATCATACTTCAAGCATCCTTTCATTTGCCCAACAGAAAGGGGAAACCAAGAAGGAGTATTCTCAGAAGTCCCACTCGACTTCTATGTACATCTATGCTTCTATGTACATCTCTCTGTACCCCACCCCATTCCCACCTCTAACCTATACATAAACTTCAAGAGAGGTTAAGATTTTTCATAAATGGTCACTTTTATCAAGCAAAAGGACAAATGGATATTGGAACTAAAACTCTTCTGTACACTAGAGATGGAAAGTCTGTAGAGCCTTAGATTTGGGAACATGCTGTCTTGAAGAGCAAACCACAGCTGCTGTACCATCACTGTACAACTGTTGGTCTCATTCTGCATCCATAGAAAAGATGACTGAAGAAAACGAACCACATGGACACAGGCAATCCAAAGCACCACATGAACTAGACCAGAAGAACTAGATGGTCCCCAGCTATGCCTCTTAACTGCTCTGATTGAGATCACAACACAAAGTGCTGGATACTGTGAGGGAAAAGTGTAGAAGACTCAAAATGTTAAAAAAAAAAATCACCAGAATTGCTGGTATACTAGGAACTGGTGGAACTCCTAACATCATAACCTTAGAAGGAACTGAACTCATCCCCATAGTTCAAGTTTTAGCCAAACAACAAACAAGCATATAACACAAACAATAACACCAGGGAGGCAGCTGCATTTTTAAGCACACGAGATCAAAAGGGCAGCATTTACTCATAGACAAAACTCTAAAGACAGGGAGAGATAGGAAAGAAAGATAGGTGGAAATGTGAATCACGAGAAGGAAGTACAAAGGTATTATGAAACAAAATGTTTGCAAATTGTTGAATAAAAAATTAATTTACTCTTCAAAAATTCACCCAAATCACAATAAAAAGTAAAAGAAGAAAAACTAACAAATTGCCTCTGTGTCATGAAAGGACATGTAACGGAGTAAATAAAGGAGAACAGTAGACATTACACAAGCTCCATCCAAGTGTGCAATTGAAATGAAAGATTACAGAGTGAAATGAAGGAGTCCTAGACCCAAATTATGCCTGGTTTTTGCAAGGGCGGGAAGGGGGGGGCAGGGTGAGGGGGTGTGTATGCTTAGCTGGAAAAAGTTTTCTGTAAGAAGTAGAAAACCTGTAGGAAATTACCAGAATATGGGAAAGCAGGAAGGAACTAAAACAATTAAAGTTAGAAGTTTCTGATTTGAAATAGTTATATACTTTGGCACTAATGATCGATGGGAACTCTGTGTTCTTTTGACATGAAGGCAGAGGTCTGAATTTGTGTGCCTAGAAGATGTGCATTCTTCCCTCATATTTTCTACATGAAAGCTAAAATAATGTTTAATATTTGGCATAAACACCATAAATGTACCCAGATTTTATTTACGCACAGGAAACAAGTGGGGAAAATTGATATTAGAAAAAAATCCTTATGTCTTAATTAAGAAACTAACTTTGTAACTTTTCCCAGGACTTTTCCATAACCATTCACTCCAACTAATAACTAGAACAAATTTGGAATAAATGCTGGAGATGTGAAGAAAGTTTATGAGAGAGAGGGAGAGAGAGAGAGCCAAAAAGGAAAAACACTGTCTGGAGAAAAAATTATTTCTTCCAATATTTGGCTCATAGAGAGGATAATCCCAGAATTATTTTTCATGCCTGTATTTATTTTGAGGGGGCCTACTCCTGTAATGATTTCTTGTCTCAGAAACTTTACACAGGATCACTATGAGTAGAAATCAACTCAATGGCAGTGGGTGGATATATTTATAGTTATTGAGCTGTTTCTTAAACACTGGTCAAAATGTCCCATTTCGTCTTAACCTCTGTTTTCACTGTTGTTCTTCTTACAATTTAAGAATGCCTTTTTGAATCTGAACTTAATTTGCTTCTTAAAAATGAGATGACAAACACACCACTTAGATCTCTTAAAGTACTTTCATCCTTGACAGAACAACTAGTGTTTTATCAAGGAATTATGAAATATTTGTACTATTAGAAAATTTTTATCTAGAATGTAAGGTTTTAGGGTATCTCCATTATTGAATATAGGAAAGTTTGAATTTGTGTAAGAATTTCTTAATGATTATTTTGGAGAACTATGTTATTAAAAACAATATGAAAGCAAAAAGCAAGGCCCCATTTTTTTCTGATGAATCATATCTTTTTCCAAGTTGGGGGGAAAAAGCACTTTGATTTGGTGTAAATAGCATTAGGAAGCTCCACTCAAAAAAGTAAATAAGCAGTGCTAGGACTTGGGCAGAAGAAAGTATGATTTTTCTGGCCACAGGTACAGGGACCCATCAAATGTATCTTAATATTTTAAAGTTTTTAAAAGCAGCTTCAACTCAAGTTTCTATTCTCACTGCCATTGAACGAGTCAATGCCAATTTACAATGACCCTCTTCTACCATGTTGATAACTATACTGACTGCTATGAAGTCAACTCTGACTCATATCCAATCTGTAAGACCAGTGGAACTCCCCTGTGGATAGCCAGGAAAGTATTGGTAACTCTTTACCGGAGCAAAAAACCTCCTTTTCTTCTCACTGACTGGCTGGTAGGTTCCAAGTGAAGCTTCTAGTTCTTTAGCAGCTCAACAAATGACCTACTATCCCCAACAGGGATCTTTATTTCAGAGGAAATGCAAATGTCTTCAATTCCGAGTCCACTGCACTTTTCATCATGTCTGTGTCTCTCTCAATTCTGGCAGATGTATATATAATAGTAAGCTTTGTTTTTGGCAGGATAGCTGAAGGAGATCAGCATGCTGCTCATTTGAATTTAGATTGTGATTTGTTCTCGCTATTTTCTTCTATCTCTTCTTGCGCTTGTCCATGAAAGTCAAAGCTCCATCATCTTTCTCCAGGTATAGTAATTTCTCTACTATCCCTTCTCCCTTTTTGGGGCATAGTATACTGTGTGACTCTAAGGCTTTCTCTACCCTTTTCTGCCCCCCAGTCCCAATGGGATCTTTGTGTCTTTCCAGGAATCTGTGTGGAGGATGCAGTCCTTAATATTCACACTTGCCTCACTTCCTTGGGCTTCATTTATGGGCAGAGAGCAATTCTTAGGAATAACTCCAGAGGCCTTTGTGAGTACATGTGATGCTTTCATGCATAGTAGAATAGGGCACGGCCTCTGGTTGGTCCAATTAGGAAAAGATGTTTCCTGTGGATGGATGAGCATAGACTTTGGGGAAAACTTTCTTTCCTATGGTTGAGCTATAAGTTGGTATTGACTCAATGACTGTGAGTCTGGTTTCTTGGTTTTATAGTTATACTTTGGTTTGCTCTCTGCAAGTTTGAGACAAGTTTCTCTACTCTTGTGAAAGAGTTATAGTCTTGGAAACCCACAGAGCACAGTTACTCTGCCCTTTAGGGTGGCTATAGTAGGAATTAACTTGATGGCAATGAATACAGTTCAGGATTAGAGAAACAATGAGATTTTAAATGAGGGATGCCAGTTTCATTCACATTACTCCCCATCTTCACCAGCCAGGAAGCATGAAAAATGGGAGAAATTCTGAAAGAAATCTCAAATCATAAAAGAGATCAGGTGTCCTGGTCTTATAGAGATGAGTGGTACCTCAAGATTATGGCTCTTTTCCCTGAGGTCTGAACTGAAATTATGCTTTGTTAGATTAATCAGCCACTTCTGATCCAGTGGGCAGCACTACCCCCAGGACAGAGAGTTGGGTAAGAAGGAAGAATGGAAATAAGCAACACCAGGTGGAAGCAGGATAAATGATGCAACACAGAGCGGATCAAAATAGTTGAATTAAATCAAAGTATGTACAAATTGTGGCATATAAAACAGGCTTTCTGCTCTGTTAACTTTTACCTAATGCATAATAAAAATTTAAAATAGGATTAAATATAGTAAAAGGTCCTGTCAAGTAAGTTAAAGTGAACAATAGACTAGTTATTGGGTGACCTTGAGGAATTAATATTTTAAAAAACCCATTCCAATGATAGAAAGTTTTAAAAATCAGAATTACATAGTTGGCCTTTGCCTCTATTCCATTTGGTCTGTTTATACTTAGGTTGCATTCACTCAAGCATTTTTATTCATTTATTGATTCACTACATTATCTATTGATTAATTAAATGCTTAATATGTACCAGGCATTTCCAGGTCATGAGGAAGTAAAAGGAGCCACACATGCTGTCTGCTTTTCAAAAAGATTACTGTGAAGAGAAGAATACAAGAAAAATCATGGTATGTGGGAGACTGTAAGGGGCATTTGTGACATTAGGGATGCTAACCGAAAGATCAACAAGTAGTTTAAAGTCACTTGCTGCTCAGTGGAAGAAAAGTAGGTTTTGTAGTCCCATAGAGAGTTACCATTTTGGAAACCCACCAGGGCAACCTGTGGGGTTGGAATAGGCCAGATGGCAGGGAGCTTGGTTTGAGTATTTTCTGGGAGCAGATAGGAGAAACCACTCACATGGTACTGAGGAGATGGGGAAGGAGATTGGGAGCAGTGGCTAAGCAGTGGAGTTGCAACCACAAACTGAGCTTAAGCAGGTGTGGGGGGAAGGGTATGAGTGCCATGTGGAGATACACCAAGCCTAGCAACAGAGCTGGAGATTCCGGACTCTGGGATGCAGTGGGAGGGTGAGGGGATGAGGTAAGAGGTGGGAATCTGGGGCAGAGAATGAGGGGTGATGTGAGTCTGGCCAGGTAAGCCAGGCCCACATCCTGAATGACTTTTCCTATTTACCACTTTGGATTTATCCTAAGAGATTTGGAGAGCCTTTGATGCGTTTCAAATAAAAACAATGTGATCAGATTTGCTTTTGGAAGACCATTCTGAGTGCAGAATGCAGAAAAAAAGAATTTGAAAGAAGATGAAAATTATGACAAACAGACGAGTTGTTTTTGTTAGTGGCTGTTCAGTTAGCCTCTAACTTCTGGTGACGCCAAATATGGAGAGACCTTTCAATTTAAGACAGTCACTAAAGGCAGCCAGGGGCTAATAGTTAACCTGTGAATAAGCACAAAGAGGAGATTGTCAAGACTCTCTGAGCCATCCTGTCCATATCCTTTGCTCAACCTTCAACCCCAACCACTTAGCGACACCACTGGTACCTCTTACCTGAATTGCTTTCGTAGCCTCCAACTTGTTTTCCAGGTAATGTAGTGGTTCAGTGATAGGATTCTTGCTTTCTAATCCAGAGACCGGGTTTGATCCCTAGAGAATGCATCACATGCACTGTCAGGGCCCATCTGTCAGTGGAAGTTTGCAGGTTGCTGTGAAGCTGAGCAAGTTTCAGACTGAGATGTACAGAGAAGCAAGGATGATCTAATTCTGAAAACCAACCAGTGAAAACGTTATGACTTACAATGGTCTGATCTACAACTGATCATGATGATGGCACAGGACCAGGCCATTTGTATGATATGTGAATTATATGCCAATAAAATATTTTTAAAAAGGATACCCTAGGATACCAATGGGGCAGTTCTACTCTGTTCTATAGGGTCAGTAAGAGTTGGAATCGACCCGTTGGCACATAACAGCAAAAACCATTTCATGTGTCCTAGGCCCTTTCCCCACAAAGACCAAAATGTTTGACTTCAAATGTAAGTAGGCTTACATTTGTTCTCAGCTACCTCTGGTTTGGTTTGATCTTCAGCAGTAAATTTAAAGGTGAATCATCAACTCAAAAATCACTAGACACAAATGTGTGTAGAATAGAGACTCATTAATCTATACTCTACTAATTATGAATCTGTAGTGCTTATTCCTAAATCATAAAATGCTGTAAGTAAAAAAATGGAATGAAATGTCTTTCTGTATGAATTCAATGTTTGCTCATGAGTACAGTAAATCTATTCAGATGTCAGGAACTTTTACACAAGAAGGATTGATCTTCTGAAATTAGGGGTTCCTCTAATATATTTTTAAGATCTAGAGCTTTTCATGTGGTAAAGGATTCTGATATTTTATATACAAAGGTAAGTAAAAAAGTATTGGTACAGAATCATAGGTGCTTGTATTAAACAAAGTAAAAAATGTAAAGCTATTGGTTCTCCAAGCATGTAGAACAAACCTCCCTTATTCAATGAATCTTCTCCACTTGTTCACCATCTAGCCTGATACACTCTGAAGGTGGTGTTTCCATCTCTTGAACTCTTCTCAGATGAATTTTGGACTTTCAGATTTATGCCAGATCAAAATAACAGTTTTGATCCTCAAGGAACTCAAATTGTGTTTTTTTTTAATCTTTTGAAACTTTATTGTGAATTTGGTGAAGGTTTCCACAGTAGATCGTCTGCTCTGCAGTCTGTAGTTTCAATGCAACCATTGTTTTTTTTTTTTGTTTGTTTGTTTTGTGGGCATCACTGCCCTCTGGTGTCAATGCAACCAATGTAAGCCCTTTACTATTCCATCTTGTATTGTCCTTCCTCCCCATAGTTCCCATTTCCACTTCTTCTTTGCTGGCTCTCTGTCCTTTGTCTTTGGGTAAAGATTGCCATTTGATTGGAAGTGGCTAATCGTTCTAATGTGGGGGTGAATTCAGTTCTAGACCTGGATGGTGACTGTATTACACTGGGTTGTCCATGGAAACAAACCTGGGGTACATGTCGATGCACAAGAAAAAAAATCTTGATGTTAGGAAGCAATTTTAAATAAAGAAGGTGCCCCGATCTAGTCCAACTCAAGTTCATAGGTCTCATGCTATCTGGGCCCTCTTTAAACTCACATAGTTGCAGGCCAATGATGTAGAAAGGAGAAAAAGAAAGCAGGATGATCTCAGGCCAGTGAGTGCAGAGTCACATGGCTACAAGATGGTGTAAGCATGGAAATGCACCTACAGCTCTCAAGGTTGGGGGACCCACGTGGGATCATCCATGGAGGCAGACATAGAGTCCCAGTGAAATCCCAGTGAAGAGGAAAGGAAAATGGCAGACAGAAATCATCCCTGTACCACCTTACTCTTATACAAAAGTCACACCCCCAATGAGGTGCCATCAAGCTATCACTTAATTGACAGGGTGAACCTTGCCCCAAGTCAAAAGTGTCTAGCTGATAATATAACTGGCATGGTGAGGAAGAGGCAGTGTTGGGGCTCCCACCAGTCTCTATCTAACATGCATGACCTTCTCATAAGACCCTTTCAGATCAAAGCAGTTGGTAGCAGTAGGTGGGCAGCATCTAGTTTTTCTGGTTCAGGATTGCGGAGACTGCTAATTGCTTGGCTCATTAGTCCTTTGGACTAATAGGTACCATGTATCTTTTCATTTTCATCACTTCTTTTTCCTCTGCATAAGGAGAGATCAGTAGTTTCACTTTACATGGCTGCTCACAAACTTTTAAGATGAAGCCACTACTAACCAGATCAGGATGTAAACCATTGTTTTGTGTAGTATTATATTCCAGCTGAACAAGAGCTATTCAGTGTTCCCTGAGACTGTGGTCCTGATTCCTTAGGCTCAGCACTTATTATCTCAAAGTGTTTGGTTATGTCTTGATTTTTTAAATATAACTTTACCTCCTATGTGCTCTCCTGCATTGATGGTTATGTTTGCAGCAAAGGTAAATATACATCCAACTATCCTCTGTCAAATCTATATATTCATGGATACACTCCCACTTTCTCTCTCACTCAAACCTCTTTAGCCTTGTCTGTCTATCCAAGTGTCTGCTTGTCAATCATCACTATTACAGAATGGTGCCTGGAACAGTATTTGTTCCTTTTAAGTGTTCTCTGAGTTTTTGAAACAGATATAAATCTAGAGGGATAAGACCAAGTCTGTAAGGTGAATTGGGGAAGGTTTTCCAATGAAACTACTGTGGAGCAACCCTTGATACCTGTGTTATGCTGGGTTGACTAGAGAAGCAAATCCAGTGACACTCAGATATGTGGAAGACAGAACTTTATATCAAAAATATTTATTTCATTGATAAATTAGAAGTTTTACTTCTCAGGAAAACATCCCAGCCCAATCCACATCAAGTACCTAAGTCCAATACTAGTCCATAAGTCCTATACTTGTCCATAAACAACACTCACATAGCCACAAGCAATGAAGCAAAATGCAAGAAGATCATAGGTCAACAAGTGAAAATCTTGTGGATCAAATGGCATTTAAAACATCACAGGGATGGCACAGTTCTCAGCCAGGCTCGCTGGCATGCAGGTAACGACAGAGAGAAAGAGTAGCTCATCCCTAGACAGCCATTTATCTCTGTGGCACCTCCAATAAGGTCACCAATTTGCGACCTGATTGGTAGGCTAAACTCCATCCATATCTTCTTATGGGTGCCATGTTGGCACACAAAAAAACCTAACTCTAAAACTCGCTGTCAAGAATGAGGAGGTGCATAGTGTGAGGGAAAAGATTCTTCAGCCAAACTTTTCGGATCTTTTTCTCATCGATGAAGTTTTCAATGATCTTAAAACTTCTTCATAAAAGCCCCTGTGATCATCCTGTGTTCTTTTAGCAATCTTTTTGGAATTCTCAAAATCAGTCATTATAATGTCATGGGTTAAATTTCATCACATTAAATTGATCTTTCAAGTCTTTCTGACTTTTCTTAAAACATTTGATATGGGCTGAGCCCAGGGGCATAAGTGGTTGAGTGTGGGACTGCAGCCCGCGGCTTTCGCGGTTCAAATCCAGCGTTGGTTCTCAGGAGTAGCCCCCTGGGTAGCGCCCACAACCACCAGAGGGAGTGATGCACCGCCCCT
The DNA here is from genome assembly GCA_004026705.1 of Nesogale talazaci. Taxonomy (NCBI): domain Eukaryota; kingdom Metazoa; phylum Chordata; class Mammalia; order Afrosoricida; family Tenrecidae; genus Nesogale; species Nesogale talazaci. The sequence continues at coordinate 94,288 of PVJH01001575.1, read as the reverse complement.
CCACCAAAATTTTGATATCTCTAAAAACTATAAGTGTATTTCAAAGCTTTGGAAATTTGAGAAGGTATCCATTTGAATTTTGTTTAAAATTGTTTTTGTTTGTTTAAAATTTTATATTAGCCAGGCTGAGCCCCGGTGGCGTAGTGGTTGTGCGCGGGACTGCAGCCCACTGGGATGGAGGTTCAATTCCAGCTCCCAGGAGCAAAGGCTGGGCCTCCTACTCCCACCACCTGAGGGCAGTGATGCCTAAAAAAAAAAAAAAAAAAAAAGATAAAATTTTATATTAGCCTTCAATTAAAAATATTGATTTCATGGTACCAGAAATAATCCCCCCCTTTTTTTTACCTGCAGGTGTTCTAATAAGATTAAGTTTATTATTGATAGATCTTGTCTACAGCCATTCAATGTATGGCAGGATGGTCTAACATTACTTTTTCATAAGTACCAGGCTGAAAAATAATCAAAACCACTTCTTTAAAATGGATTGCAACTTAAAAATTTTAGTGTCAACTGAACTTTCATCCCTATTGTATTATAAATTCCTTAAAATGTGAGCTTTTTGTGTTCTTAAACTCCCTTCTGCAGCCTCCACCTCATCATAGTGCCTGGATCATCACTTTCCCTGGTGGTGTTCAGGGCCATGGAGTTGCTTCTGAATTGCAGGAATTGCTTGACCATGTGGGTCAGTTTAAAGCAACTCAATATTGCTCTTCCTAGCACTTTATTGACCCAAGTTTTAAAAGTTCTCCATGAATTGTTTGTTTTTTATTTTTCCATGTGAGTGTGGTATCAAAGTTTATGATTAATGAAGGTTATGATTAATAGAAGCTCTAACATAAATAGCTTAAACAAAGAAGAAAATGTATTAACTCATGTTGCAAGAAGTATGAGGGCAAGGGGTTCAAAGGTTGATTAATTGAGAAGGTCCACATCCTCTGAGTTGCAGCATGATAGTTGTAACCTTGCAACTCCCAGGCTTGAAAAAGATTATAGCAGCTCCAACAAAGACATTCTCACACTGCCGTGTTGGAAGGCGGGGAGAGAGGGCTTCCTTTCTTTCCAGATTTCCTATCATGTCACAGCCCCTGTTCCTTTTCTAGTCACTGAGGAGAGTAGAATTATCACAATGGTTGTAGACCAATTAAGATGCAATTCATAGGGCATAGATGGACTCTTCCTCTGAAAAAAAGCTGGCTGCTCATAATGTGCACAACTAAGATGCCCCTGGCAACAAATAGGAGGACTTTGACCATTGGGTAAAGCCAACAGTGTCTGCCATGAACAACAACTGAATAGATCCCACATCTACTTTTCTTTTTTTAAAAAAACTTGATCAGATTGGTGACTTTTCATCTCTGATAACATAACCCAGGAGAATGTTGTGATATAATTGGCAACATGCTAAACAAAGATGGCCCCAGTTTCAGAGGCTGTCTTGGTAATGAATAACATACTGATGATAATCAAAATCATACTTATTAGTGTATGTTTGTGAGATACTCCTCTGACCCAGTTTGGCCACTGAGAAAGAAGAAGGGTTTCTGGGAAATAATTTTCTCTACCTGCTCAAAGGGAGATAAACAATGAAGGGTTGGTTTGCCCCACCTTTCCCTTCCCCCCCCCCTCAACCCGCCTTTGATCTGTGTGGACGCATGATGCTTATTGTTGTCACAGGCAGCTCATGACCTTGAGTGAAACGATTTCTAGGAAGGAGCAGTGGAACAAAAGGCAGAGAAGCCCTTGGTCTTTTGGATGGTGTTGAGCAGCTATACCAACCTGCGAAGAGCTTGCCTCCTTATTTCTTATTATGTGAGGAGCCATTAAACCCCTGCTATTTTAACTGTTGCAACTTGCTTTTGAAACCATCATCATAATAATCTTTGTAGGAATAGAAGCACAAAAACCCTTTAGTCAATGGTATATAAAAGTCGGGTTTTCTTTTATTTTTAAAAACGATAGCTGAAGCATACATCTGGCAAGATGACAAACATAATCATACATGTACAAGATAATTGAATCTTAATAAATATTTATTAAGGGATGAATTAGTACTCTATGAAATACTCTAATCATTTTCTCAAGGGTGTTATTGTTTGGATTCTTCTATGAATGCAAAAGCTGGATAATGAAAAATGAAGGCCAGCAAAGAATTGATGCCCTTGTATCGTGGTGTTGATGAAGAATATTAAATATACAATAGGCTGCCAGAAGAAGTAGCAAATCTGTCTTGGAAGAGATATAGGTAAAATGCTCCTTATAAATGGGAATGGAAAATTGTCTCAAGCATTTTGTATATGTTGTCAGGAGGGACTCATCCCTGGAGATTGACATTAGACTTGGTAAAGCTGAGGGTCGGGAAAAAGAGGAGGGCCCTCACCAAATGTACTGACACAGAGGCTGCAAAAATGGACTGAACCAGGACTGATTGTGAGGATGGCACCGACTTCACAGTACCTAACAATAAAAACAGTTTATCAGCGAGCTGGTTATCCTGGGCAGTTCAAGCATTTTTTCCTCATAATATTCTGCAGATCATCCAGCGTATATCCAAAAAAAAAAAAGGAAGAAATATAGATACTATTTTAAATACACAGCATATCCTGAAGGTCATAAGATAAATAGTTATGTACTCCTGTTAAACTTAGGTTTAATATTAGTGGATATTGAAAACATTTATGGAAATATGGAATGCAAACCTAATGGAGTTTTTACATGGACTTTTCAAAGCCCTCTCCTCTATGTTAGCCTGTAGCCTATTGAGTTGTAGATTAAACAATAGATTTACCCTATTGCTGTAGTTTTTCTTCCCAGAGATAGACATTGCCTCCATGATGATGACGGTGGGTGTACCATGATGTTTAATAACGATGGTAATAAAAATGGCAAACTGTTACAAACTATTATATTTGAAGCATTATTTTAAGCACTTTATACCCATTGACTCCTATGATGAAGACAGTATTAATATGCTCATTTTATAGATGGGGAGTTGAGGAAAGATCAGCTAAATAGTTGGTCCAAGGCACAGTACTGGCACATAGAGGAGTCAAGATTCTAATCCAGGCAACCTGGCCCTGGAATATTTTCCAATAACCACCATGCTATAGAAATTTGCTGCTGTTCGTATTTTTACAAATTCTTTAACTATATATTCATTCATAATCAAGATAAGCAACCAACTCACTGCCATTAAGTCCATTCTGACTCATAGCACACCTAGAGAAGATTTCCAAGACTGTCAGAGCAGACAGCCTCATCTCTCTGCACAGAACGGCACTGATCTTACAGTAAGCTACTCAATGCTTACCACATGGTGCTACTAGAGCTATGTAATACTTATTTATGTTTATGAAAATAAAATATAATTTTATGTTTTCCAAGGTATGAGAGGGTTTTTTCCTTTGTTTTGTTTTTGTTTCTTTGCTATCATGAATGAAAAACTAGACAGTCATTCAATAAATGTGGCAGTTCTGGCATTTTCTCCATAGTATTCTGTAGACTGGACTAGAAGGTTGACAGGTATTGACTCAGGTAACAGTGACGAGGGTCAGTAAGAGAGAGAAGAGACATCAAGGGCTAGGAGTGGGCTAGAACATGATATGACGGGTTGATGAATGTTTGAACTGTCATGCACAGTCACATCTTTCTCTAACAGAGTAGCTGTTCAAAACCTTATCTTTCAGTGAGCAGCTGAGTGCTTAACCACTGTGCCAGCAAGGCCAGATTACAGCCAAGAAAACCTGATGCACAGCTCTGCTATGTCACATAGGGTCATTGTGATTTGGAATGGATTCAATGGCATTCAACAACTACAGTTATGTTATCCCTCGGATGTCTTAAAGATATTCTGCTACATTTTCTTTTCTTTTTTTAAAAAAAAATTTCAGTTTTTTTTGGGGGGGGGGTGGCGGGCATCACTGCCCTCTGGTGGGAACTGGAGGCCCAGTCTTGCTCCTGGAGAGCTGCTGCTGGATTTGAACCAACAGCCCAGTGGGCTGCAGTCCCGTGCACAACCACTACACCCCCGGGGCTCAGCCCCTGCTATATTTTCATGAACGTTTTCTTTACACATTGATGTGATGTTCGTGGATGGTTTGAGGTGATGATTGTTAGCTGCTGTAAAGTCAGTTCCCAGTCATAGCAACCTTTGGGGTAAGAGAACACTGCCCCAGCATCACCGTCAAGAGCTGGGACGTGTTTGAATTCAGTGTGGTGACTAGTGTGTCAATCCAGGTCCTTGAGGGATTCTGGCATTACCCCGCTATTCTCCCAAACATGATGGCATTTTCTAGATACTGGCCTTTCCAATTTACATCTCCAATGCTGTGAGGTTGATGTCCAATTTTATCTTCTGCCAAAGGAAAAGATGGACCTTTCTTTTTCCATATGGTGATGTCAACAGACTAATTCTTTGCCCTGGGCTTTATGATAGCCTCTCTTTTTCTTATTCCATATTTAAATAGTCCAATTTCTAAGTTCTCAACTTCCTGTGGCAATACTATATTGTTTAAATAACTGTTTTTCAATAAGAATAATATCAACAAGAATAATCTTCTTGTTCATTTTTGCATACACTTCCATCTCTGCCTCCTTGCTATTCTTTTTTTTGCAGTTGTCTAAAATTCTCTTGAGTTTTTGCTCTTTCATATGCATCCTGTTCTTTGAAAACCTGCATTGCAATTCTTAATGAAATTGTATTATATTTGTACATAAATTTGAGAGGGAGGGGTTTGTCATCTTTCACATTGAATCGACCATCCATGAACATAGTAAATCCCTCTTTTTCTTTTCCCCTTTAATAAAGTTATATTGCCTTTTCCATAAATGTCTTACACATCATATATTAAGTTTATTCCTGGGCTCCTTAAGGTTTTATTGCAATTGTTAATAATGCCTTTTAAAAAGTACATTTAAAAAATTACTATTGATTTTTAGAAACCTTGCTGAATTTTCCTGTTAGTCTTAATATTTATTTGTAGCTTCTCTTGGATATTTTGTGTTTAGAATATTCTGTCATCTATTAATTGCTATGTTTTTTGCTTTTTACCAACTTTTAACTGTTTATAGTTACTATATTTTCAAACATTGAAAAATAATTACCATGCAATAGAATGCACAGGTTAATTAGCGTTGATACCTTCTATACGTCACTGTAATTAACATTCCAATTAAGATGTAGAACCCTTCAATTATCTCAAGAAATTTTCTTCTGCTTGCTTGCAGTAGATTCCAAGTGGCCAATGAGCTGTTCTCCTCTATCAACTAGCTTTTCCTCTTTGAAGCTTTACATAAATGAAATCTTACCATATTTTCATTTTGATATTTTTTTTGAGTAAACAGCATAGTACTTTAATATTCTTTCATGCTGTTCCCTGTATCAGTAATTCATTCTTTTTTTCCCATGATTTTATTGCGGGCCCTTACAGCTTTTATAACATCCAGTAAATCATTTGTATCAAGGCTATTTGTACACATGTTGCCATGCTTATTTCCAAATACTTTCTACTTGAGCCCTTGGTATAAGCTCCTTTCCCCCCCTCTTTTTTTATATAAATCATTTTATTGGAGGCTCATACAACTCTCATCAACATGCATACACACATCAATTGTCTGCAGGCCACATTTGCATACTTGTTGCCATCATCATTCTCAATTCATTCTTTTATTTCTGATTAGTACATTATGTGGCTCCTTTAAAATTTGTTTACTTCTTTTTCTGTTGATGAATGTTGTGAATTGCCTTGAGGTTTGAGCTACAATGATGAATCTGCTGACGTTTCATGTCCTGGAGTCAGTTCCACCTCCTGTTGACTCTAGGGACACCACTACACGGTCCTGCGCCATCTTCACGATTGCCCTTATGCTGAGACGCTTGTTGCAACCACTGTGTCAGTTCATCTCGCTGAAAGTCCTTCTCCTTTTTGCTGTTCTTCTACCAAGTATGATGTCCTTCTCTAGGGCCTGGTCTCTCCTCGTAGCATGCTGTGATACGCAGGCTTGTTGTGCCCACATGGTCAAAGAAGACAGGGAGGTTTGTTGTGACAACATGGCTAATGAACACATGTGAGATCAATTGAAGGGCGGAGATAGAAATGGCTCAGTGAGCTTTGCCTTTCTCTCTTTTGCTCTTGGACCAGCCAGCTGCCTTGTTTGTCCTGTGTCTCAATCTCCAAGCTATACACTGCCTGTGGGACACCTAATCTGTGGACTGTATTGCTGTGAGTTGAGGTTCCTTCAAGCCCTGCTTCACCACGCTACTGGAATATGCATCTCCTGAGCTGGGGATTATTGGACCCTGTCATCTGGCTAACTGTTGGTGACCGGGCTTGCTGTTTGCTGGCTGTGGCCAGATAACCTGAATTGCTCTACTGAGGGTATCCGGTGGCCCTCAAGACTTGAAGGACTGCCATTCTACTAGCTGTCTCATGCAAATGAGTTGCACCGAGTCATTCATACTGCTTTAAAGATTAGTTTACTGTTTATTTCTTCTGTTAGATATCTTTCTATCATATAAATATATAAAAATTATTAGTGTCCTGGTTTTGTTTCTTTAGACAACCCTGTCTAGCACACATGTTTAATGCAGACAAAATGCATTCTTGCCATCCTTGCTTCCAAGGGAAATTCTGGCTGGACTTCTTAGAAGATATAGTTCTTTTGGTAGTCCATGATACTTTCAGTATTCACCAACACCATCATTCAGATGCATGGATACTTCTTTGGTCTTTCTTATTCAATGTCCAACTTTCACATGCAATTTGATTCATATATATTTAAATATTGAAATCTTTAATTTTATTCTGTTTAATTATTATGATAGAATCTATAGTATAACATGGGGAGAATATGATATATTCTAATCTTTTTAATATTATTGCTGCTGTTTGCAACACATTTTTGGAACATAAATAAGTTAAGGGTGCATCTCTCTAATCACAGTTTATTTATTTTGAACAACGACTGCAAATATTTCTTCCATATCTGTTGAACCAGTCAAGTGATTTTCCTTATGTTAGCGTAATGTTAGTGTAATGATTTATGTTAATAGGTTTTTCAAGGCATTCTTATTTTCTTAAATAAATCTTAATTAGGGATTTAAAGAAATTAGAATGCTAGCTTTTTGAAATTGATACATAATTAGGGCATTTGGGCTCTTTTGTTCACACAAGAGACTGGTCTGCATTTTTTGGTTTGTTTCTAGGTTTAATGCCCTGATGAAGGAAAATAGATTGCTTTCTTGCCTTTTCTATTCTTTTGGAGTGTTGTTGTTAGGTGTCATGTGTTTTGAGGGAGGAATACATTGAAACAGAGGGAACCACACAGGGGGAAACACAGCCTGGTCCTGTCCCATCCTCTCCATGGCATATTGTGAAAGAAACAGCTGTTGAAGGCAGAATTTACTTAGAACACAAGGCTTGGATATCTGTTTGTGTATGCAAGCAGAGCAGCTGCATGAGAGAGATGAATTGATTCATGTTTGTAGAGAGTCATAAGCATTTGTTGCTCATCTTGAATCAGTTGTAAATTATAGTAAAAATATATGGTCATTTTCAATTTCAGGGATCTACATATGACCTCCTCTCCGGGGTGTGGACAACAGGGGAGTGAGAGAAGTGACACACTGGACAGTGTACAATATGAAAAGGTAATAACAATTTGTAGATTATTAGGGGTTCATGGGGGGGGGAAATATGGGGAGCTGGAATTAAAAAAAAGAACTAGAGGAAAGGGGGAAAGAGAAGCTTTTGCCAAGGGTTCAAGTAGAAAATATTTGGAAATGAATATAGCAACATGTGTACAAATATTCTTAATACAAATGATGTATTGAAGTTATAAGAGCTATAAGAGCCCCCAATAAAATCTATATTTTATAAAAATATATGGCTATTTCATTGAAATTCTCAAACTTATTCACATTAAATTGCTATGAGGATCCCTGGTGGTACAATGGTTAAGGCACTTGGCTGCTAACCGAAAGGTCTGTGGTTTGAACCCACTAGATGCTCTCTGACAAAGATGTTGCTTCCTGATTTTGTAAAGACGTATAATCCCATGGGACCTTGCTGCTACATGCTTTCTGTTGGTTGACTTGAACTCTACAGCAGTGGTTTCTTGGACTGGGTAAAGTTATTGGTCTTTATTCGTTTTTCTACTGTGTTTATGTTATGCTTTCTTTTATTCATAGTATTGCTTGCTTTATTTGCATTTGCTTTCTATCAACTTAACAAGCTCTTTGCTTATTCAGTCTTCTGACAGAGCTCAGTGTTTGTTTTAGATTATCTTTACTAATTCTGCTGTTTGCAATGTTAGCCCTCTCTGATTCTGTCCTTATTGTTGCCGTCCTCTGAATTTTTTAAGACCTGCTTTGCTTTCTTTCTTTAAAACCTTTGATGCAGATACTAAAATGCTGCTCCCAACAACAGTTTCATCTCCATTTTAGAGAATAAATAGAAAATTCACTGCCATCAAACTGATTGAACTCTTATGCCAATTCAATGCCATGGCCAATGATAAATGGTGCTGTGATGAGTTTTAGTGTATCACTCACTGGCAGAGTTTTGCAAAGAGGTCACCAGTTCTGTCTTCATAGTTTGTCTTCGATCGGAAGCTCCCCGGAAACCTTCCCAGCATCACAGCCATACGAAGGCTTCACTAACAGACAGAAGGGTGGCGGCTTCACATGAAGTGCATGGGTCAGGAATCACACCTGGTCTCCTGCTCAGAAGGTGAGAATTCCACCGAACGGAGGCAAATGTCTATTGAAAGAGTGCAATACTGCTGATAATGAAAACTGCCCCACCATATTTCTAAGTCTCATGACTTGCTTTCAAACCTCTTTTTCTTCGTCTAGTATTTACTCACTTCCATATTTACACCTAATATCCTTCTATTGCCATCTATTGACTGTGGTTTTTGATGTTACCTATTGGCTTTCTTCTTCTACCGGAGAAGAGAAATCAACTCTCTCACATCACCCTTACACATACTTTTTGTTTATATTAGTTTTCAGTGTTTGCATCACTAACAGCTGAGTCATGTTCTATACCAAAGTTATTATTTCTTTATCATGCCATATTTGTTTTCCCTAGAATTCATAAACTTCTCATATGGTTATTGACTTAAAGTTTCCTTTATGCCTGTCATCACGAACTCAGCCCTATGCTCACTGTGTGAGCTATAAAACTTACTTGATTTATTAGATGTAGCAGCTAATTTTTACTTGACCATCTTGGTCCTAGAAGTCCAATAGATTCCCAAAAAATACATTAAGTTTTTGTGTTTCATTTTTATGAAATTGGGATTGTGCCATAGACACTGTTTTCTAAGGAACTTTTTCAATAAGCAATATTTCATAGACATGCCTAACAAATCCTATTTAATGGATACATTGTATTCCATTATGGGAACATACCATAATCCATTAAACTAATTACCCATTGTGAGACACTTAGGCAATTTTCAATTTTTCACTCTTATAAACAATCCTGAGATTCACATTCTTGAAGCGCTACTTTGCTTAACGATTTCCTAAGACAGAGTCTATGTGTAGAATTTCTAAGCTAAGTGATATATAGAATATGAAGGGCTTGCAGCCTGTTTTCCTCTGGATAATGCTAAGCTTGATAAATATCACCTATTTGGACTTTAGCATTTCAGGGTGGGGGGGTGAGGGTGGGGGTCAACTTAGGATGTCATTTTTAATATTAATTAGTGTTTATTTGATAACTATTGAATATGTGGTTTCACATGTTTATACACTGATTGGGCATTTTAATTCTATGTAAGTACTTAGTGGATTGTCTGTCTATATCTATATCTAACTACGATCTATATTTTTACAATTAAGCCAGTTTATTTACATTGCATAATACATAAAAATGTATTTCTTTTAACCTGTCTACTTTAGTTTGGAATCCTCATCTTGTCATATTTTTCTTTTGTATTCTAGCTCTTGTAGACCTTTTTTGCAACAATTAATTTAGCCATTCACACATTCATGTATCTCTCTATTTGTTGCATATTTATGGCACTCTTCAGCAGTCCTTGGATGGTGCAAAGCAGTTAGGTGATGAATCCAAATCTTGGCATTTCAAATCTGCTCAGTGGTGCCTCAGAATAAAGGTCTGGTGACTTTCAACAGATCAGTGATTGAAAACCCTGCTGTTGCTCAGACATACATGGGGTAGCTAGTTCAAGACAAATGTTTATTTTTTATGTAGAGTCTTAGATGCTTAGTAGCTGTATGTTTGTTTAAGACAGTCTTTGGAAACCCGTAAAAGTTCTGGAAAATGTGATCTGGTTTCAAATAAGCTAGAAATAAGGAGTGACTTACTGCAGAATGTGAAATGAAAAAGAAAGCTAAAGTATCTAGATTTCTAGATTTCTTTCTGATGAAATCTTCTAAGAGAGTCAGTCCACAGAAGAACAAGTCAAGGTCGAACATATGTCAATTGCTAGTATTTTAAAGGGAGCAGGTTATTACCTACCATGTCTGAGCAATCATGAAGCTGTGCCTGGGTGTAAAATATTTGGCTAGTCTTCCCCAATTAAAGAACTGATTATATTGACAAAGCATACATTTCTAAGTGTCAAAGAGCTTACAGTCAATTGGGAGAAGAATAAACACCTACAATTCATATAATTTCTAGGAATTCCTAGAAACTTTTGAAAACTGTGCAATAATGTAATTGGTTCTGTAGTAAAGGATCCAAGAGTGGTAAGCATAGTCAGGGATAAGGAAAACATGACTTACTATAAAGATGATGAGACAAGAGTGATTGCAGATGGAGGCACGTGCGCGCGCGCGTGCACACACACACGGTCCTAATGTATCCTGCACATACTGCAGTTGAAATTTTGACAAATATCCCTTGGATCACCTTTTTTCTAGTCCAATACATCTGTTATTTGTGTTTCTATGAAGGGTTTTCTGACTTCCGTAACACCAGATATGATTGTCCAGAGATCAATTATGAGATAAAGGCTGAGAAAACAGGAGATACCTGGTGTTTTTTGGTACATAAAAATGTAAACTACATGGAAATATATTAATTACTAGGGAGTAAAGACATTTCACATTACAGAGCTCCAAAACTCTAGACATTGTTTGGGTTATTTGACTCAAAAATGATACATATTGGTAAATGCCAAGCTATAGCCACTGCTGCTGAATTGTTGCTCTTAGTGACTGCATATGCAGACTTTCTGAGACTCTAGATCTTTACGGAGACAGATAGCCTCATCTTTCTGCTGTGCAGCAGCTGGTGGATTTGAAACACTGACCTTGTGGTAACAGCACAAAGAGCCATCAGAACTATCAAACCCACATAACCATGTAAGCTCTTTCTAATTCCAAGAGGGGCTAATGAAATGCTAGAATATGTTAAAATAAATATATCAAAAAGGCAAATGAAAACATCTTTGAAGCAGATTAGCAACTGAAGCAGAATTATGGTTAAGAAAGCAAGATTCCAGCGCCTGTGTTGGAAGTCCAGTTCCTGAAGTTAATACGTACATGCCCTCGAGCAGCTTGTTTAACCACTGCTCTTTTTGTATTCTTAGTTTTAAAATCGGGAGTCCCTCTACCTACCAGACTTTTGTAGGTGCTGGGCCAGTGCTCTAGGCACTGGATGACAGCACTTACTTAGCTTACATTTGTTGCTGAGCCTTGGTGGAGCAGTGGGTATGAGTAGGGCTACAATCTTCAAGTCAGCAGCTCCAACCCACAGTAGAAAAACAGGACTTTCTACGTCTGTAGAGAGTTATAGTCTCTGAAACTCAGAGGGGCGGTTCTACCCTGTCCTATAGGGTCACTATGAATCAGCATAGACCCATGGCATTGAGAATGAGTTTTATTGTTTCTAGGGGCTACTGAGTTGTTTCCATCACAATCATTTTACACCAGAACAAAGCACTGCGGGGTCCTGCAGCATCCATCCTTTTGTCATTGTGTTTGACTCCAGTGTTGCAGTCACTGTGACAACATACCTCCTTGAGGGGCTTGCTCTTTGTTTTTTTAGGTGTCATTTGGTAGTTTATCTTGAAAACAATTTTGTTCCACTGTCCTTACAAACAAGAGTAAAACATGAACATATTTTCCATAAACATGACTACAGTAATCAGAACACAACAAAGGTTGGAGGTTGGCATTGCTTTTGATATTTAAAACAAGAGTTAACACTTTCCCACTCACCTACAAGAGCAATATTTTTGGTTATCAGTTTATAAGACACCAGAACCCACTGGGTATGACAAAGGTCTAAAGCAAAGTTTTCATTCAGCAATACTAGAAAATGAATACACAGGTCCGAATAGATCCACTATAATTATGGTAGCAGTTGCTGTTAGGTGCCAGCTAGTACTACTTCCAACCCAGAGCAACCCTATGCACAAGAGAAGGACACACTGCCTGATTCGGCTCCATCCTCATGGTAGCTCGTCTTTTGACCCCCTTGTTGCAGCCAGTGTGTCGATTCATCTTGTGGAGAGCCATCTTCTTTGTTCTTTGCTCCTCTTCTTAATCAAGCATGATGTCCTCTCAGGAGTGATTCCTCCTGATAACCTGTCCAAAGTATGTAGAGGGAAGTCTTGCCATCCTTGCCTCGAAGGAGCACGCAGACTGTACTTCTTTCAAGACAGATCTCTTTGTTCTTTCGGCAGTAGTGTTAGGCTGCGTAAACTAGGGACACTAACGCACAGAAACTCGTATGTATAAGACAGAGTTTTATATAAAGGATACGATTACATCAAAACAGCATCCCAACACAGTGCCGTCCAAGCCCATAAGTCCAACATTAGGAAGGGCTGGCTCTTTTTCTCTGCCTCTCCCGATTACCAAGCCCAAGGCTCTTTTCCAGGAGCTGGCCTTCCCTGATTACATGTTCAAAGTATGTGAGACGAAGTTCGACCTGTCTCACTTCTAAGGAGCATTCTGGCTGTATGTCTTTCAAGATAGATCTGTTTGTTCTTCTGGCTGTACACAGTACTTTGGATGTTTTTTGCTAACACTGTAAGTCAGATGCACCAACTCTTCTGATTTTCCTTATTCAATGTTCAACTTTCATAGGCATATGAGGGGATTTAAAATACCATGACTGGGGACAGGTACATCTTTGTCCTCAAAGTGACACCTTTTACACTTTAAAACAGTCTTGTGCTGCAGAGTTGCCTAAGATAGCAGATTTTATGATTTCTTGAGTGTTTATTGCAGGTCCAAGAGCTCTTATTAAGCAGGACCATAAAGGTGAATTGCTGGTAAGACTATTAGCATTATGAGAAACAGAAGTATGTATTGGATAGAAAACAAAACCAAAAGTGTAGCATCACTTTTGACTCATGTCAATACCATGTGTGTCAGAGTATGACTGTGTTCTACAGGGTTTCCAATAGCTGTTTGTGGGGAATGGATTGTCAGACTTTTTTCAATGCACCTCTGTGTGGACTAGAACCACCAACCTTTTGCTGTCCAGCATGTTAATATTTTGCCCCACTAAGAGACGCATAAGACAGACTGAGAAGAGCAGAGGGTCGATAGGCTTAGGGACGCTGAAAGAAATGTCATCTTCAAATCTCAACAGGAATTGGAAAGGAAGAAGAGCCAGGATGCTTGGTACACAAATATGCAACAAAAGTCCAAGCCGAAATTCACTTGATTTTCTTTATTTCAATCTCCCTCCACCTTCTGCCACTGTTCTGGTCTCTCCACCTGGATAATTATTGCTTTATGAATTCCCTAAACAGTACTTAGTTTTACGATGCTCATCATTAAAAACTCAATGATTCATAATATCCTCGATTCAAACTAGAAATTGCTAATTTGAGCCTTCAAGATGGTTGGGGTGGGGGGAAGATGGTTGGGGAATTAGCTGCCACTACAATCCCCATCTGGATCACCAAAGTAAAATTTGGGGGCTCAGAATATTATTTGGTGAAACTGGAAAGAGGGTCACTCTCCCGCTGTTCCTTCTCCTTATAGGAGAAGACTCCCACTCTCCCCTGGCCCTGTCCGGGCATAGTAAATTCCCCTGTTCCTTGCTCAGGGATAGTCACCATATGGCACCTGACCAACTCTACTTTTATTCCTTCTTTTTTAAAAATAATTTTATTTATTTTAAAAATAATGTTATTGGGGACTCTTACAATGTTTATCACAATCCATACAGATATGCATTGTGTCAATCACATTTGCACATTTGTTACCATCATCATTTTCAAAATACTTGCTTTCTACTTGAGCCCTTGGTATCAGCTCCTCATTTAGCCCTTGTTACCTGCTCCCCCTCCCTCTTGAAACCTTGATAATTCATAAATTATTATTATTTTTGTCATGTCTTACATTGTCTGATGCCTCCCTTTACCCACTTCTCTGCTGCCTGTCCTCCAGGGAGGAGGTTATATGTAGACCCTTGTAATCAATTCCCCCTTTCTACCCCACCTTCGTTTCACCCTCCTGGTTTCACCACTCTCACCACTGGTCCTTAGAGGTTCATCTGACTTGGATTCCCTGTGTTTCCAGTTTCTATCTGTACCAGTGTACATCCTCTGGTCTAGCTGGATTTGTAAGGTAGAATTGGAATCATGATAGTTGGGGCAGAGGAAGAATTTAAGAACTACAAGAAAGTTGTATGCTTCCTCATTGCTACACTGCAACCTGACTGGCTCATCTCTTCCCTGCAACCCTCCTGTAAGGGGCTGTTCAGTTGCCCACAAATGGTCTTTGGGTTCTCACTCTGCACTTCCACTCATTAACAATGATATGATTTTGGTCCTCGATGCCTGATACCTGATCCCTTTGACACCTTGTGATCATGCAGGCTTGTGTGCTTCTTCCATGTGAGTTTTGTTGCTTCTGTGCTAGTTGGCTGCCTATTTACCTTCAAGCTTTTAAGACCCCAGGTACTATATCTTTTAATAGCCAGGTACCATCATCTTTCTCCACTACATTTGCTATGCATCCGTTTGTCTTCAGTGATCATATTGGGGAGGTGGGCACACAATGATATGATATTTTTTGTTCTTTAATGCCTGATACCTGATTCCTTCCTTCCATACCTCATGATCACACAGGCTGGTGTGTTTCAACCATAGTGGTTTTTGTTGCTCCTGGGCTTGATGGCCACTTGTTTACCTTCAAGGCTTTAAGATCCCAGACACAATACCTCTTGATATACTGGCAGCATCAGCTTTCATCACCACACTTGCTTATGCCCTCATGTGTTCTCAGTTATCATAATGGGAAGGTGAGCACACAATGATATGATTTTTTCTTCTTTGATGCCTGAAACCTGATCTCATAGACACCTTATGATCACATAGGCTGGTGTCCTTCCATGTGGGCTGGGTTGCTTCTCAGCTAGATGGTTGCTTATTTATCTTCGAGCCTTTAAGACCCCAGCTGCTATATCTTTTGATAGTTGGGCACCATCAGCTTTCTTCGCCACATTTGCTTATATACCCATTTGTCTTCAGTGATAGTATCAGGAAAGTGAGCATCATGGAATGCCAATTTAGTACAACAAAATGTTCTTGCATTGAGAAAGTACTTGAGTGAAGGCCCAATGTGCATCTAAACCTTTAAATATATGAACATAGATTTATTTCCTTATTATTGTATACAAATATATTTCCATATGTACATGCCTGTATCTAGACCTCTATAAATGCCCTCTAGTTCTTTCATCTGTTTTCTTTACTTTCCTCTTGTCCCACTGTCAAGCTCAGTCTTCATTTGGGTTTCAGTAATTTCTCTTGGTTACATTACCTTGCTCTAGCCCTATCAGGTCACTTACACCCTGCTTGTCATTGATTTTGGATCACTTGTTGTCCCCTTGCTCCTGAGTTTGTTAACACCTCTTCTTTTCCTCTTGTGATGGGTAGGTTTGTTATGCCAACATGGTCACAGAAGATTGGTGGGTCTCTTGTGATGGCATGGTCAATGAACACACGGGATGAATTGAAGGGCAGAGATAGGAAGGGCTCAGCAAGTCTCGCCCTCTCTCTTGCTTTCAGATCTTCAGACCAGACAGCTGCCTTGTTCATCCTGTGCTCAACCTCCAAGCAACAGTACCCGTGGGACTGTGGAGCTGTGAGAGTTGAGGTTCCTTCAAGCCCTACTTTGCCACACTCCTGGGATATACATCTTTTGAGCTGGGGATGGTTGGAGTCTGTCATCTGGCTGACTATTGGTGACCTGCTCTGCTGTTTGCTGCCTGTGACCAGATAGCCTGAATTGCTCTACAGAGGACTACTCAGTGGCCCTCAAGACTTGAAGGCCTGCCAGTCCTCTAGCTGTCTCACGCAAGTGATTTGCACCGAGCAATCTGTACTGCTTTATAGATAGTTAACTGTTTCTTTCTTATCTTATATACCTTTCTCTCTATGTAAATATATAAAAAGAATTACTAGTGTTCTGATTTTATTTCTCTAAAAGAACCCTGCCTGACACACCTCTACCTTCCCTACTCCCATGTACTGGGACCATCGGTCCCATTGTTTTCTCCTCCTGATTGTTTATCAGATATGTTCCCTTCTTGAGTCCTTCCTTTTTGAGGAGTTCAGACCATGCTGCTTCCCCACCATGTGATCCTAGAAATGTCCTCTGTCACAGTCTGTTCATGTAAGGGGCCAGAGTGACATGTGCTGTTGTCATTTGCCCAGTTCCCTGTGTGTCCAATTAGCTCCATGCAGGGACATCATCCTCTGAGCAATGTGTGCCAGCGTGGGGTCCAGTCTGGCTCTCTCACCCTTCTTACCTCCAGGCTTGCCTACCTATAGGTGTGGCATATTGGCTTCTCTCCCCAACTTGCTCTCTACCACACCCACTTCCAGGGAGGGAGTCAGTTTGGCTCTGGTTGAGGACAGCCAGAGCATCCTTCTTTTGATGGATCCTTCCATGTGACCACACTGTCCTAATGTTTTGGTGCTTCATAGTATGGTTTGCATGCCCACTTCACATTCTTTGGAGACAGGATCAGTACTCTCCCGTGGGTGGATTTGTACCCTGTTCTCTCCATTATCATTTCACTTTTAACCCCACCTTTTTCTCCATCTTTGTCCCATTACTGTGTTGGACCAACATGTACCTTCTTGGGTTTGGCCCAAGGAGGTCTCCATATTAAACTGGTGGTCAGTTTTTCCATTTCGTTGAAGAAGGTTGTTGGTGTTTGACAAGGAATAGCTTATTTATTTTATTCTTACAACTCTTTTTTTTTTTTTTTTGCATCACTGCCTCTGGTGGTCATGGGCGCTACCCAGTGCTGCTCCTGAGAGCCACCACTGGATTTGAACCACCACGCCTGAGGGCCGCAGTCCCACACCCAACCACTTACGCCACCGGGGCTCAGCCCTATTCGTACAACTTTTATCAAAATCCATACATATATCCATTGTCTCAAGCACATTTGTACATATGATGCCATCATCATTTTCAAAATATTTTCTTTACTTGAGTCCTTGGTATCAGCTCCTCAAATTTCCCCTCCCTCTACTTCGCTCTCTCCATCATGAACCCTTGATAATTTATAAATTGTTATTATTATTTTATGTCTTACACTGCCTGATTGTTTCCCTTCACTTACGTTTCTGTTGTCCATCCCCCTGGGAGGGGGTTGTAGATAGGCCATTGTGATCAGCTCCCCCTTTCTTTCCTCACCTGCCCCTTACCCTCCTAGTATGGCTACCCTCAATATTGGTCTAGAGGAGTTTATTTGTCCTATACTCCCTGTGTTTCCAGCTCTTAAATGTACCCATGTACATACTATGGTCTAGGCAGATTTGTAAGGTAGAATTAGGTTCATGATAGTGGAGGGGGTGGGGAGGGTGAGAGGGTAGTAAGCATTAAAGAACCCGAGGAAAGCTGTATATTTCATTGGTGCTATACTGCATCCTGACTGGCCATTTTCTCCTCATGACCCTTCTCTAAGGGAATGTCCAATTGCTTACAGATTGGCTTTGCGCCTCCACTCCACACTCCCCCCTCATTCACATTATGACTTTTTGCTCTGGATCTTTGAGGCTGATACCTGATCCCATTGATACCACATGATCACACAGGCTGGTGTGCTTCTCCTATGTGGGCTTTGTTGTCCTCAGCTAGATGGTCGCTTGTTTACCTTAAAGGCTTTAAGACCCCAGATGCTTGATCTTTTCATAGCTGGGAATTATCTGCTTTCTTCACTACATTTGTTATGCACTCGCTTTGTCTTCAGCAATTGAGTTGGAGAGTTGAGCATCTCAGAGTGCCAGATTATTAGAACAAAGGGTTCTTGTGTTAAGGGAGTGTTTACTAACTCCACTTCTATATCTGTCTATGATGGGGAGAGAATAGGGTTTCTCAGCAACAGCATGAAGGGTAAATTTGTCCTGTACTGGCCCAATAAAAGCATGATCCCACTGGCTGTGGAATATCAACTGCTATAGTGAAACTGCTCTTACTCTATGTGTGAAACCAGGTTGACAAGAGAAGCAATCCAGAGACACTCACAGGAATGTCAGAGAGAGCTTCATATTGAACTGCAATGGTATATTGTGAAAACATTTAAGCTCAGGCCGTATCAAGTTCTTAGGTCTGTTATTAGCTCATATGTCTGATACTAGTTTATAAATTCCTCTTCAGACTCATGCAATACATGCAATGATGCCAAATGCAGCAATATAATAGGTTGGTGGGTGAAAAGTCTTGTGGATCCCATGGCAGTGGAAGCATCTCAGCACTGACATGGGTCTGCACATGGCTCTTCCAGCTCCAGGGCTCTGGCTGGGTCAATGGGGCTTGTCCACAGGAATGTGAAGCAGAGAAAGAGAGTATGGCCCACCTCCAGAGAGAAGAGAGGACGTTTCCAGAATCCTCATGAGAAGGGTATGCCCACATGGAAGCAGCATCAGTCTGTGACCTGATTAGCAGGCTAGACTCCACCCCTACATTCTAGTTATCAAGTTGACATGAAATTATGTAACCACAACACTTCATGCTCTACATCGCTAAGCACTTGGAAGGTGGGCATGCAATGATGCTTTTTAGTGCTTTGATGCCTAATAACTGATCCCTTTGACACCTCATGTACATACAGGCTGGTGTGTGTCTTTTGAGGACAATCTTGAACCCTTGCACAATAAGGATGTCATGTAATTTTAGTGTACACCTTCTTTCCCACCTTATGTCTCTCTCTACCCTGCATTTGAGGTCACATTCCAAGTACGTTAGAATAGCTTAATAGTATTTTAGACGGTATCGAGCCTTGGAGGTGCAGTGGGTAACACATTGGAGGTCAACAGTTGAAAACCACTAGTTGCTGTAAGAGAGAAAGTGGAGACTTTCTACTCCTGCAAAGAGATACAGTCTTAGAAACCCATAGGAGCATTCCTACCTTGCCTTATAGGGTGACAATGGGTCAGAAATGACCATGGGAATGAGTTTGGTTTTATTTTGGTATCATCTATGCCCTCACCACTTTCTTTGTCACACAGTTTGGTCATCACAGTCCTTGGAATTGTGAAGCTTTCCCCCTTCAACAACCTATTCTAAATAAACTAACGTTACTCTTACACTCTTGCTTTCAGAGGCCACAGAGATCCTTGCATGCATCTGTTGTTGCTGGTTGCTATCTGGTTGCTTCTGAGCCCTGGTGATACAAGATGTTAACTCATGGTGAAAACAGAATGATCATTTCCTGGTCCTACCCCATCTCTCTTTAACACTGAGATGCTCAGTTCTACTGTAGTGGCTACTATGTTATTTTGAGTGCTTTCTGACTGAGCGGGGCTCATCTTTCAGAAAGAGTTCTGCTGCAATCCATAGGGTTTTAATTGACTGATTTTTATAAGAAAAGTACCAAGTCTTTCTTTCTAGTCTATCTTAGGCATTCAATATCTTTTAATTAGTTCTTCTCATCCTCTTAGCTGCACTCATATCTTCAAGTGTTTCTCTGCCAAAATGCTATTTGTCATTCTTCAGTCAGATTCACACTCAACTTCTTCAAAGTCTTCCTGTCAGTCCCGTCACAGACGGGATGGATTTCTTTGACTTTGAAGTAAGTCTTTTCCTGATAAGAACCCTGGTAGGGTAGTGCTTTACTCATTAGGCTGTTAACCACAGTTGGAAACCACCAGTCACTCTTCAGGAGAAAGATGAGGCTTTCTCTCACAGTCTCGCCCACCCATTTAGACTTTCTTCTATAGGGTCTCTGCGAATTGACTCAAAGGTAGAGAATTTGGTTATTGATTTTTCTTTCAACACCTGATACTTGTATACTGTATTTATTAACTACTACAGTAATGATAATTATTGATGCCATTGTCCTAGGGATGTACAAGGGAAGGCAGTGAAAACAATGGTTGTTCTTCTAATGTACATGCTTTTTTTTTTTTTTTACTGTTTTCACCTAGCATCTTGTGGACACCAGATACTCAAAAGACTCAAAAGAAATCTGTAGACCAAATGAAAGGATAGGCAAAGACTCAAGCAGAGATAGGCCAATTGAGGTTGGTTAAGGGTCTGAGTAGTTGAGGCGAAGCTGTGTTCTCTTCTTTCAAGGCTTTTTTCTCAGCTGCTCTTTCCATTCCTCACATCTTCACCCCAGCCTACCCACAGAGTAAGTCTGTGTTTAGAGTCATGCGATTTAAAGGTCACCCTTATTAACAAATGACTGTGTTTATAAACTAAGTTTGCCCCAAAGATGGGAGAGGTGCATTTGAAAGAGAGACTGTTGGCTGGCAAGAACCAAGTTCAATGAGACTGGTTAAATAAAATATACAGCAAATGTGGCTTCCACAATGCTACACTTGTCATCTATCTTTAAAAATAATTTTTTTAGAAAAGTCACTTCAATGTTTTAAAGCTTGATTGCATTTCCAGAAATGATCTGTTGGGTGTCAAATTTCTGAACCAATTATATGGCTACCTTGTTCTAGTTCCCCAGTTGTTGGGTTGTGTGTGTTTGCTGTTTCTGTGGTCATCTTTCATTGTTGGGTAGATATATTTTATACAGAAATTGAAACACAGCATCTTTCAGGGGCACTAGGTAGTAATATCAATTACATTGATTACATTGTGCAATGATCACCCAATTACTGCTGCCAACTTTTCCATCACAATTAGTAGAAATTCCCTGCTTCCTAACAAACGATTCCTTCATTCCCTCTACCAGCTGCCCCAGGTCACTATGCTGGCCCTTTCTAGCTATTTCATAAAATGAGATCATGCAAGGTTTCTCTTTACTGTGATTGACTTATTTCATTAAGCATGCTTACAAGGTTCATGAACATTATAGCATGTATTAGTACTTCATTTCTTTGTGATTAGTATTATTACTTTACATGGTTGTTTTTCTTATCTAGAAAGTCCTAAAGGTGGTGGGTTCAGCGCTTCTATATTTCCCACTGGCATTGTCTCAGTTTTACCCCAGAACATTTTGTTGGGAAAATTACCCTGAGATGTTTAGTGGCCTGGAACTTTTATATAGAAAACCAAAGCAAAACAACAACAACAACAACAACAACAACAACAACAGCAGCAGCAACAACAACAGCAGCAGCAAAACAATGATCTGATTCAAAAGATAGAATTAGGTCTTCCCTCACCTGAATGATTTTGGTTCATCTTACCTTCTCGGTCACCTACCTATTCTTAGCACTCACCAAGTTCTATCACTACTGGGAAATCGTTGTCAGAACAAGATGGCCCTGTGAGCAAAAATCTATCCCAGGAAGAATTACTCTAATGCCCTTTGGCTAATTTTAGTTAACCAGAGCTCATTAAACCTTCAGAATATCTAAGTACAAACTCAGTGCCCATGAGCTGGCTCTGACTCACAGAGACCCTATGGGACAGAATAATCCGTGGGTTTCTAAGATCATAAATCTTTTTGGGAGTAAAAGGCATTCTTTTTCTTCAGCAGAGCACTGACCTTGTGGTTAGCAGCCCAACATGGAACCCACGACACCACCAAGGCTCCTTATCTAAACACAAGGGGCTTCAAAACATTCCTGGAAAATGGAGTTAAAAGATAATGGAAACTTTATTTAATGGGAGAGGGGACACAGTTGTATCAGGTGAGAAGTCCCTTAAGGATGATTAGTGATGGCCTTAGGAAATACGGCGGACAAAGCTGGTGCAGTCCCCTTTGCTGAAGAAATGAGAGGACATGAATGGTCCTGACAAACACAAACTGCTTCAGAGGATTCAATGGGGGAGGTGTTACACTTTGTTTCAGGAATTTTACTTTGGAATCATTTCTGTCCTACTTTATATTTCTTGTCTCTTCACTCTAGCCTGCACCTCATTTTGGACTGAAAACTAGTTCTTTGCTTGATCAACCATTTTACACATACAACTTGGTGCAGGATGAGTTTTGGTCGTTTCTCAAAATGAAAGCTACACTCAAAGCTGAAAGTTCAAGCTTTGAATCTTATGAAAGGATTGTGCCATGAATTCAGAAGAACTCAGAGGAGCTTCAAATACATTCTATACTGAAAAAAATTTTGAGTTTCAATATTTTGGAATCCAGTCATGTATTTTCATGTCTTTCCCCCTTATATTGCCTTAAAGATGATTTGTATAAAGTATTTCAAATGCCTTAATCAATGAGTTGTGTTTAATCTAGCCACTTTCAACTAAATGTCTGCTTATGCTATGTCTTAAGAAACAAACCTCAAACACTGTAATGTCTATTCTCTGAGCAGACAATTTTTGAAAGATTTTCTTTTAACAGAAAAATGTTATTTATAGAATCACTTTGGATTTATAGAAAATTGTGCAATAAGTGCACACTTCTCATAGGTCTTCTGTCCCCACACCACAACACTGTTTTTCATATGATCTTGCATTCTTTTTGTTTTGTTTTGTTTGGGGGGGGCATCACTGCCATCCGGTACTCATGGGAGCTACCCAGCCTTCCTGCTGCTGGATTTGAACTGCCAAGCCCCACAGTCCCGCACTCAACTACCATGCCACCAGGGCTCAGCCCTGATCTTGCATTCTTATGGCACATTGAGTACAAATAACAAAGCAATAGTGATATATTATTATGAATTAGATGTGTTAGTCCATGTAGACTAGAGAAACAAATTCATAAACACACATGTGTATAAGAAATAATTTCATATACAAGAGCAGTTGAGTATTTGAACCACTGACTTCTGGGTAAGCAGTCAAGCACTTAATCACAGTGCTACCAGGGCTCTTTGAGCAGTTGAATATTGAGAAAACATCCCGGCTCAGTGGAGATCAAGTCCATATGTTTGATAGTAGCCCCTACGTCTGATATAAGTCATCTTCATATACACAAACCACATGTAATGACACCAAGTCCAGGATGATCACAGGACAGTGGGTAGAAAGTCTTTGGATCCAGTGGTATAAGCATCTCAGCACAGGCAGGGGTCTGTCTCCATGTGGCTTCTCCAACTCCAGGGTTGGTTGCATCATAGTAGGTCCATGAGGTCTCTCCACATCTGAGCACTAGCATAGTTCTATGTGTCTTGTCAGCTACAATGTCTCCCAGCGAGTGAGCAGATAGTCTCTCCCACCTCCAAAGGGGAAAAGACAGATTTTCCAGAAATCTCAGGAGAAAACCATGTCCACACAGGATCCTCATTGGTTATGATCGGATTGACAGACTAGACTCCACCCCTTCACTCTCAAGTCCCAAATTGACTTCAGATTATGTAACTACCACAATAAACTTCATAAGGGATCACAATTTGTGTTGTACAATTCCTTAGGCTTTGAGAAAAGCAGGGTACCATGTGTCTATTATCACAGGAAAGTAGCACTGTCCTGGAAATGCTTTCACCTATTTATTACTCCCTCTCTTTCACTGAGCCCTTGGCAGTCATGAATCTTCTGTATTGTCAGTATAGTTTTGTTTTCCCCAGAATATCATAGAGTTAGTTGGAATCACCTAGTCTGTCTATCTGGAGCCTTGGTAGCATAGTGGGCATGCATTGGGCAGATCACCACAAAGTCAGCAGTTAGAAACCATGAGCCACTTTGAGGGGGGAAGGCAGAGGCAAAGCTTCCTCCTCCCATAAAAAGTTAGAGCCCTAAAAATGCACGGGGCAGTTCTTCTCTGCACTAAAGGATTGATTCGCGTGAGAATCAACTTTCTGGCAGTGAGTTAAGTAGATATATAATCCTTTGTATATGGCTTCTTTCACTTAGCAAATGCATTTACAGTTTCTCCATATCTTCATATGGCTTGATAGCACATTTCTTTTTAACAAAATCTCTGAATAATATTCCATTGTATGAGTATAGTACATTAAAAAATCCATTGAGCTATTACAATAGAAATTGTTGTTTGTGTATAGGTTTTTGTGTTAGTGTTGTGGCTAGGTCCCGTTGAGTTGGTTCCAGTGAATAGTGACCCCCTGTACAACAGAATGAAGCACTGCCTGCTCCCGTGTGATCCTCACAAGTGTTCTGATGTTTGAGCCCATTGATGCAGCCACCGTGTCACTCCATCTTCCTCTTCTCTGCTTCCCTTCCACTTTACCAAACATGATCTCCTTCATGATACCCAGGGACTGCTTTCTCCTGATAGTATTTCCAAAGTATGTAAGACCAAGTCTTGCCATCCTTTCTTCTAAGGAGTATTTTGGCTGTACTTCATCCAAAAACAGATGTTTTTTTGTTCTTTTGGCAGTCCATGTACTTTCGAGGGAGAAAGATGAGGCTCTCTACTCCCATAAAGTGTAAGAGTCTCAGGAACTCACAGGGGCAATTCTACCATCTCTTATAGGGTCACTTTAAGTCACCATCTGCTCAATGGCAGTAAGTTATTTTAGGTACTTTCAATATTCTTTTTCAGTTCAATAATTCAAACACATTGCTTCTGAGGTGTTCCTTATTCACTGTCCAACTTTTACATACCTATAAGCTGATTGAAAATATCATGGCTTAGGTTAGTGTACTTTAGTCTTTAAAGCAACACCCTTGCTTTCCAACATGGCAAAACAATCTTATGTGACACATTTACCCAATGTTGTGAATTTTCTGTAAGCATACATTTTTCAACTCATCTTTACTGACACCGAGGGGAGTGATAATTGTATCATATACCAAGTTCACACAGCTGCTGCCAACAATGGGCTCAAGCATAGCAATCATGAAGGTGGCACGGGACTGGATAGTTTTCGTTCTGTCGCAGGTGGAGTAGCTATGAACCAGCATCAACTTGATGCCACTTAACAACAGCAATAGAGACTGCATGGAGACTTACGAGCTAAGACTTTGAAACCTCTTGGCAGTAAATATGTGTCTGTATGATGAAAACGCACTCTGACTGTTCCTATAACAATCTGGCAGCATGCCATCTCTTTTCATTTTCTCTTCCCCCCCATATGTGTCCATCCCTTTTCAGACAGAGAAAGAACACAGGGTTCTGGGATCTTTAGTTGACTGACTTATCAGGTCAATCCTTGTATTGGGGCCCGATCAGCTTTCTCTCCTCTGCCGACTCTTTCCCATGGGGGTGACTCTGTTTGGAATCTGAGAACTTTTCCAAGTTGCTTTTCTGCTTAGTGGCCCCTCCTCATTCCTGGTAAGGCTGAATTTTATAACTCAACTTAGCTTGTCTCGGCTACCCAGGTGTTTGGCCATACACGGACACTAGTTTCTGTTATGGAATAGTTACATGTGATTGAATCAGTCAGCCTTAAGTAAGTGGGCTCAGCCAATCAGTTGAACACCATGCGCCAAAGGGGTTCTATCTTAGACGGCAGTCTACCTCCAGACGAGTCGCGTCTAGATCGCTATTTTGTCAATACTCACACTTCACTCTTCAAGCCCAACTCACAGGTTTTGGATTGATCTGCTTCCCACCATCTCCTGAGCCAATACCTCAGAGTACATCTTTCTCTTGCTCACGGGTTGTGGATCTAGAGAACTCTGAGTAAGATGGCGCTGTGCAGGTTGGGGGATCCCTCATGAGCTGCCTCCAGGTGCGAATGCTCTCCTTCCCATGTCCAGGCACACCCGTGTGGGCACTTTTGCCTGACCTTGCTGGAGATTTGGCATGCCATCCTTACACTGCTAGGCTGACACCCTGTACCAGGCTACCCACTTACAGGGGTTTCTTCCTCCCCTGCTCCTTGACTCTAACACCCAACATCAGCCTTAGACTGATACTCCATGCCAGCCCATCCCTTCTGTTTGAACAAGCCTAGACCACCATGTTTCATAGATACCTACCTTGTCTGACACACCCAGCAGTGTGAAGGTCAAA
The DNA here is from genome assembly GCA_004026705.1 of Nesogale talazaci. Lineage (NCBI taxonomy): Eukaryota > Metazoa > Chordata > Mammalia > Afrosoricida > Tenrecidae > Nesogale > Nesogale talazaci. Next base: position 68,066 of record PVJH01001575.1, on the reverse strand, counting down.
CTGTTAGGGAATGGAAAGGAAAGGACTGTCTATATGAGGAAGCTTCAAAATGTTTGTGGAAAATGGAGAAAAAAATAATAGTTGAAGAAACACTCTGACTCTATGTCTATTATCAGCACTGGAAGCTAGGGCTGCCCAGAACCCCTGAACTGGTGCGAAGTGGTTCTGACTGAGTGCAAGCCTCTTGCAGGACAGAATATCCCTATTCCTTTAGGGTTCTGGGGGTTTAAGTAAGTCACATTTTTCCCCTGCGATGAGACTGGTGGATTCAAACTGCTGACCTTGAGGTGAGCAGGGCAACACATAACCCACTATGGGACTAGGGTTCCTGGGACTCCCAGAGTGCCCTCTGTTTCCTGAACTCAATTCGCATATGCTCCCATGTTCAGTGAGGCAGCTCAAACTGCTCTTTACCTGGCCACGGCCAGGGACTGCACTCCTGTGCCCTTTCCTTGATTTGTTTTCTCCTCCACACTCGCCACCGTCTGACTGCCCTTCCTGAAGGAGTGCCTCTATCTTCAGCACTCGGGCTGGGTCTGGGACCTGGAAGTATATGGACATATTTGCTTAAGGAAGAACTCCGAGAAGAGAGCCCAGGTGAGTAGGGCTATCCCACTGACGTCTTCCCCTGGAGGGAGGGAGGCCTGCATTTGCTACACCATGGATATGCCCCTCCAACCCCGCAACCTGTGGGACTCCCAGCTGCGTGAGGGGGAGGGGAGGTGTCTCTCCAGAGCTGGACACATTGGTCAAGCTAATGGCTGAGTGCTTCTTCATCCTGACACCCGTTAGGTGACGCCTCCTTGGGCTCAGCGGCCCCGTGACTGATGGCAGCGGACAGAAGAGGAAGTATAGTTAGCATTCATTCATTGCTTATGTTGTACAGCCTGTCAAAACTAATGAAATTTTATGACAGACGGGCAACGACCAGCTTCCTGGTGTTATTTATCTTTCTTGCTGCTGGCTCAGTGTGCCGGGTGATTTTTCATTTACATTTAAAAATGCCAAGATGACTAAGCGCAATTCACCTCCTCAAAAAACTAGCAAATTGTATCAATGCACAAATATAATTAATAATCATCATGCATGAGTAACAAGGAGCAGTTAAACAGGATAGTCTATCTTTTCAGTTCCTCGCTTGTACTCCTCTCTCAACGGTTTCCAACTTCCAGGGATGTACAACCTGGCTTTTGTTGTGTGTGTGTGTGTGTGTGTGTGTGTGTGTGTTTCCTTCCCACTGGCCCCCCGCCTCGACTCATCCGATAGCCAATATTGGCAATGATGAACAAAAGACACTTGTGACTAGTAACACAGGTCCCCATAGCTCAGTAGATTAATTTGTGACAGCTTTAGAGGGGATGGCGCAAATGGGGCAACACATGGAGAAAAACAAGTGAATTTTTTTTAAAAAGAAAGACAATCTAATGGCGGGGGGGGGGGGCTGGGGAGAGATGGGTACCCTGGAAGACATTTTAATCTTAGAGTGACAAAACTCAAGATTAAGAGACTGTGTTTAGATCACCAAGCAAAATCCACAGAATGAATTAATCATTGTGTGTAATCATACAACCTGGGAGTTGTATGTGCTTTGAAAAATTCTCCTGTGAGCATCACTTTATCCGCTCATCTCTTCCCTGCTACAATGTGTTATCCTGACATCCCTTCACTCAGGCAGGATCTGGGGCCTTGCAATCCTCACTCTCCACACTCCACTTGGGGGGTGGGAAGTGGTGGCGGCAGTCTCCGAGGAACTCTTTTGTGTATTCACTATAAATTGTGAGGTCCCAGGGTAACATCTGCAAGTGTTTTTCCTCTGCTGCTCCTTCTCCGTCTGCAGGGGTTCCATGTCCCCCAGATGCCAAAGGACTAGCACCATAGCCCCTGGAGCCCCAGGAGGGCCCAAGGCATTTCACACTCAGAACCTTATGACAACACTTCCTCTATGCTCCCTGTCAAAACATAGGGATTTTAAAATTGCCCTGTTTGTATTGCAATGCCTTCTAGATTTTTTTTTTTTTTTGTAAACAGCTCTTGGGCAGGGAGACACAGCTGAAAGGCAAACATTATACTCTCCTCTGGTCCCAAATCCGTGCTGCCATGACTAAGGCTTTGTTTGGAGCCAAGCTTTTCTGTGTCACCTTCTCTCCCTTAGGAGAGAGGAGTATTTCCCAGAGGTCATCTCAGTTCCTTGTGCCCGTGGGCCCTGGGAAGTCCAGACATGTTCAGGCAGGCCTGGCTCCTGGCAGTGGGTGCTTACTCCCACTCCCCTGGGACATTGCAGTTAGGGAAGCAGATGTCCTGACTACGAGGGTTGGCCTGTGCTGGGTGCTCTGGACCCAGAGAACTGAAGGCTGCCCTGTGCTGAGTCCATGAGACCTGGTGACTCCTGAGACAGCAAACTTAAAGCCCTACATGGACTTTATTATTAGGTATTATATGAATGAATGGCAGTAGGTATCAGCCTCCATCTAGGTCTCCATGGTTCAGAGTCAGCGCAAAGGCAGTTTGTGATGTACAACAGAAGGAAACTTGACCCAACACGTCTCTTGAGGGCTCACATTCAGCCCAGTTGCTAGTATGTCCTGAGCCCATCAGTGTGTAGATGGTGCCCGCTCACCTCACTGAGGATCTTCCATGACCTCGCTGGTCCTCTCCTTCACCAATCTTGATGTCCTCCTCTAGTGATTGATTCCTTCTCATGATGTGTCCAAAATAAGCATGTTAGACAATGTTGGGATGTTAGAAAAACCATAAGCTCTTCACTGGCTAATTTTCAGATGCAGATCACTGGACTGTCTTTCTAGTCTGTTTTAGTTTGGAAGTGCTGCCGAAATGTATCCACAATGTAGGACCCTACTAGTATCTGAAGTATTAGTGGCATGGCTTCCACTGTTGTAGTGACACACAAGGCACCACAGAATGGACAACTAAGAATAATGGCAATAAATGGTAGGGGAAATGAAAAAACAAACAAACCAAAAAGCAGTGCAGTGAGCGATATACAAATATCACAGACACTGAATTTCAGAGATAAAGTGAAGAGCTACTTCCAGCAGAATGGAAACAGAAATGGCTTCATGTATTTGCACTGAGTCTTTAGAGATGTTGAAATACAGTGAAGTAAGGCATTCTAGGAACAAGGAACAGCAAGAGAAGAGGCAGATATTACAAGTAATACAAGGGGAGTAGGAGAGGGAGGTTCTAAGTAATGAAAGCACAATATTTTTGAAAGATGGAGAGTTTGGGGAAAACTGTGGTGGAAAAAGGGAGTGAGTCTACAGATTAGAAATCTTTGGCTAGATAAATGAGATACTTGAATTTTATCTTGTATTCAGAAAAATGCACATCAACTGGAGATATCAGCTTCAGGAAGTCCCTGAAGGCATTGGGTAGAGGTGTCTTTCTGAATTAGATAGATTTACCTGGATCACAGTGTGTAAGGGAAGTGTGAATAAGGGAAACCACTGCATAGCAGAAAATATGATACTGAGATCAAAGCCCAAAGAATTCAGACTACAGAAGAGATGATGGGCTTCCTAGAGCATAAGCAGATAATAGGAGTGAGGATAAGGAAAGACTCTACAAGAAGAGATTGAAGTACTCCACTTAAGCAAGAAGAGAGAGTCTGAAGAGAGAGTCCCAGAAGCAGAGTGATTTCAGGAAGCAATGTAATATTTTCACATCTTCTAAACAACCTTGTGAGGAGATCAGAGATGAATAATGACAGAGAGATTTTGGATCTTAAACACTTTGCTCTATCCTTTATATACTTACATATTTAAACACATGGAAAAACTCTCAAACTTACTGCCATTGAATCATTTCTGACTCATGTCAACCTCTTGTGATACAGTTTGGAGTAGAGCTCCCAAGGTCTTTCAGTGGTTGTAATCTTTCAGCAGTAGTTTTTTATGTGGCACCACTAGGTGAATATGAGTTACTGAAATTTTGATTAGTAGTTGACTGCTTAACCATTTGGACTATGCAGGGATCTTAAACAGCATGGTGAATAAAAGAAAAGGAGCAAGAAGATTAATAAGAAAGAGAAACTCTTTTGGTGAAGAAAATGCCTTGTGTGCATGCTACTTATTATTATTGGGAAATCCATCAGCAAATGAAGGATTTAATTCCCCCAGTGAGGAATTTCCTGGCATGTAGATCCATAATCTCACTTACTGCTTTAAAAAGGATGAATTAATAAGTGACCAACTCCAGCACCAAACAAACTGAGAGGTAACAGTGTGGAGAAAAATGTAGTATGCCCCTAAAGATCCCCGGCCATCATAAGTAAAATTCATGACTAACGTGGAAAGTGCTTCATCCAGAAGCTTCTGGAAGGTCACATGTGTATTATGAGGACATTAACAACAGACCCACTACTCATGGTTATCGTTGGTGTGAGCATCTGTTCATGAAGCATTCTTTTTCTCAGACTGAGGATTCTCTCTTGCTCTGCTTTTCATTTAGGGATGAGGTGGTCATTTTGTTATTTTCTCTTTGGTTGGTGAGGAGGAGAGGTGGGAAATTGCAAGCCTGCCAAGGTCCTATTTGTCTTTCTGTTTATTATTGCAACTGGCCTCATTAGATCAGGGGAGAACTGCCAACATTTATAACTCTGGCTTTCCTAATTAAAGTTCTCTCAAAAAGCCTGCCCCTCTCTGACTCCCTCAGCAGGAATGCTCTCTCATAACCGAGGCATCTGCCCCTTGGACTAACCTTTTTTGAAACCAGATAAACAAAGTAATACCAATAAAAATATCCATCTGTGCTTAAAGATAAATAGAGCATTAATATACCAAACTGAGATCTGGGTTCTTTTGGAGCCAGCTTTAATGATATTAGACATCTGTTCTGGCTTGCTTTCTATCCATTTTCCATTTCACATTCTTGTAAGGAAACAGAGTGAGAGCAGTTTTTCTGGGGAATTGAGGATTGTCACCTGACCAGCTCCTCGTTGATTTTACTGAGGTGACTACCCTAATAGAGGGTGGGAGACAGAGGGAGAAGCTCATGATGGTCCTTAGCATTTGGCACTCCACTGGATGTTATCATGAATTTTAAGCACTGTTTGATTTTTTTTGAAGAAACCAGGATGTCAATTTATTCATTTGCAATAGTAAATAGAATTGTCAGACAGATCATATGCACAAACGTGGGCATGCTCATGGTTGTCATCCCCTTTTGAAAGTCAAGCTATGGGAGACCACGCATCTATTGACCAGGAGAGGACACCATCTCAGACCTTAGCAGACCAGAGGTCATCCACAGTGGCTGTTTCTCTGCAAGAGAACTGTACCTATGGTAGAAACCAGTGTCTTGCATGTTCCTGGTAATATGTGTAGAACATGAGAGCAATTCCAGGTAATGTGCAAGGATGAAAACATGTTCTTCACTTAAGGGAAAGAAGACCTGAGAATCTTAGATTTGACATGAATGTTCACCCTGTCATTTCATTTCTTTAGATCTCATGTTTCCTTTCTTTAAATTGTGGCAGGAATGGGTCCAGCCATTCTCAATGTTACTGGAACCCTATGTGTGTGAGGGAACATATGGTGCCCTTGAAAATTTATAAGGATGGCGGATGGCACTACTGATTTTTTGTGCCTTGCGACCAAGGATATCCAAAGCACAATCAAGAGAAGGGCAGTCTTGGATGACGGCGACTGGCCTGGGCCCAAAATGGATAGCGTATCTATTGAGAAGTACTAAATTTAAACGTAAGTCACAGAACTCCAATTTACAAACATAATAGAGAAACACTCCACAAGAGCTGTCTGATGTATGAATTACAGGTTGGGCTGCTAACCCCAATGTCAGCAGTTGAACCCCTAAGCTGCTTCAAGATCAAAAGACATTTCCCTACAGATTCACAAACTCAAAAATTCAAAAGAGCAACTGTACTTTGTCCTACGGGGTTACTAAAGTCAGAAGAGATTTGATGACAATGAGGTCTTGCCGAATAAGGAGAAGTCCCTGATGCACTTCCAGAGAACACTGTTTAAGAACCAGTGATCATGTCCTATCAAAGGGCTATACAGTCATTATATTCCACCCAGCCCTGCAATAATCCAAGATCTGAGGGGTTTTATTTTAATTTTAAACTATAGATTTATGTTGTTGTTGAGTCCATTTCAACTCAAAGAAACCCTTCAAAATTTTAATGCATGTCTTTAAAACTGTGATAAATACACACACATATAAATATATTCGTATTGTGTTGCAACAATGAAATATGCAACTTTTCCCTAGCTCTTAAGTGCTTTCTCCCAACCACTATCACGCTCCCATTTCTACATTACAAATCCAGCTAGACCAGGGGATGTACACCGGAGTCGGAAACATGGAGAATTCAGAACAGGTGATCCCTTCAGGATCAGTGGTGAGAGTGATAATTGCCAGGAGGGTGGAGGGAAGGTGGAGTAGAAAGGGGGGACCAATGACAAGGATCCACATATAACCTCCTCCCTGGGGTATGGACAACAGGGAAGTGGGTGAAGGGGCACATTGGAGAGTGTACGATATGACAAAATAATGATAATTTGTAAATTATTAAGGGTTCATGGGGCAGGAGAAGTGAGGAGGGAGAGAAAATCTAGGGAGCTGATACTGGGGATCTAAGTAGAAGGAGGATGTTTTAAGAGTGATGGTGGCAACAAATGTGCAAATGTTGTCTGCATACAACTGATAGTGATAAGAGTTATATGAGCCCCCAATAAAATGATTGAGTAAAAAAGTAAAAATTTTACCTATGTATATATATATCTATGTATATATATAGGTAAATTTTATACATAGGTGTGTAAAAAAGTTAATGGGAAAATGGAATTAAATGATAGTAGAATTTTATTGAACTTTTTGATATTTATATGTATGAATGATACCTGCAGCATATGTGTCTACATATAAATATCAAAAACATTTGCAATGTCAATATTTTTTGCAGATACAATTTGATGACATTAGTTGTATTCATCAAGCATCCTCACTTCCTCACACTTTTTCATCCTTCTCAACAGAAGATCAATGTCTCCTAGCAATAAATACCCTCTCTCCTCTCTCCTGCCCACATTTTTCATTATGTTGTGGTTTTGTACCACCAAGTCAGTCTCCATCAACCCACAGAGCCCTCATGCACAACTTACGGAAACACGGCCTAGTCCTGCATCATCCTCACAGTGATTCCCATCCTTGAGCCCTCTGTTGCAGCTATGGTGTCAATCCAGTTCCTGAGGGCCTTCCTCTTTTTCACTGACCCTCCACTTTACCAAACATGATGTCCTTCTTCAGGGACTAGTCTCTCTTGAAAATATGCCCCAAGTACATAAGATGAAGTCTTACCATCCTTGCCTCTAAGTTCTCTGACCATACTTCTTCCATGGTTTGCACTGTAGCAGCCGTGATATTTTCAATATTCTTCTCCAGCACCACAATTAAAATGCTCTGGTCTTCCTTATTCAATGTCTAACTTTCACATGCTATCACACAATTGAAAATGTCCTGGTTTAGAGCAGGAGCATGCCTAGTCCTCAAAGTAACATCAATACTCTGAAGGGGTCTTGTGTAGCACATTTACCTAATGCCATGTGACATTTGATCTCTTGACCACTCCTCCATGGGCATTGATTGTGGATCCGAACAACAGAAGTCCTGGAGAACTTCAACCTTTTCTCCATTTATCATGATGTTACCAATTGGTTCAGTCACGAGGTTTTGGGTTCTGTACATTGAGTGATAATCAACACTAAAGGCTGCAAATCTTGATCTTCATCAGTAAGTGCTCCAGGTCCTCCTCACTTTCAGCAAGCCAGATTGTCATCTGAATACCACAAGTTGTAAGTAAGTCTTTCTTCAGTTCTGATGCTGCATTCTTATTCATTCAAGCAGCTTCTCTGATGATTATTAGCCCTGCATACAGATTAGTGAGAACATGCAACCCTGACAGACATTTTTTCCGATTTTAAACCCTGCAGTATTCCCTTGTTCTGTTGGCACAACCGACTCTGCCATGATTTGCTATTGTTGGTTCATTGTGTATCTGTGCATCTTTGTATTTGTTGCCTAATCTTATTATCTGATTCAGTTCAAAGTGAAGATATCTGTACATTTCACCCAAATATTTCAGCATTCATATCAAGCATCGAATGTAATGTATTTTTTTTCTTTTTTAGGGGTGACATTTACAAAGAACAAAATGGAGCTAGTGTAGTTTTGAAAATGCAATTGTGGAGCTCTAACCTTTATCAAGATGTCAAATACTCACATGACCACAAAGATTTACATCAAGCTTCTTCTCAGCTAATCAGCCCCATTCTCCACCCTGAGCACAGAATGGGTTAATTTGTTTTGCATGTTTAATTAGTTTGACCTGTTCTATAGCTTTAGACAAATGGGATCATACAATAGCTGCCCATAGAGTAGTTGTTTGACTTCAGGACAACATAATGCTTCTGAAGAATTGTCCACGCTGCAACTTTTATGAGCCATTGTTAACTGTCTCACGTTGATTCCGTTATGAAAACCCCATGAGTTACTGAAGTGGAACTTCACAGGAGGGTTTTCTTAGCTGTGAGCTTCATGGAAGCAGTTTGTCAGGACATTTCTTTTGCAGCGTGACGGGTGAGTTCAAATAGCCAATCTTTGGATTAGTCCAGCGAATGCAAACCCATTGCCCTTGAGTTACTTCTGATTTACAGCAACCTTCAAGGGCAGTGTAGGTTTCCGAGACCATAAGACTTGTCTTTCTCTGAAGGAGAGGCTGGTAGTTTTGAACTTAGCAGCCCAGCACATGGTCAGTAGGGTTAGTATGGAAAAAAGCTCGTAATCAGGAGTAGTAGTGCCTTTTTTTTTTTTGAAGGCAGAGTGAGTGATTCTTTTGCCAAAGACTGAAGAAAGGTTTAACTCCAGTGATTGATGAACTGACACTTAGGAAGCAGCCATGCTCATTCTTTCTAGCAGTATTAACTTTGTCTAAACATCACCAAACAATCTGTCAGTTGAGTTCATTGAGTCAAACAACCTGAGAGTTTGGTGAGAAGATGATGATAAGGCGGCATTTGAGCGAAGCAGGGTAGTAGCATGGCTGAAACTGCACCCCCACCTGGACACCACCATAACCAGGAGGCTTGAAGTCAACAAAAAGCAGTGCTCTCTTTTATTGAAAGCCTGGAGGTTGAGCATAATCCGTAATTCTTCCGATTCTTCAGCTACACCTTCATTCACTATTTCTTACTCTTCCCTCTTTCTTCCCTCACTGATGTGTCTGCATCCAAAGGTTATCACCAACATCTTCTCCTCTCATCTGGACTATGCCTTAGCATCTTCCCTGCACTTCTCTCCGGAGCATGTCCTGGCTAATCTCTGTCCAACTTTTTTTTTCATCCTACATTGCAGGCAGAGTGAGCTTTCCAACAGGGGGATCTGCTCCCATAACTTCTCTCCTTTCCCTTGGGCCCTTGATTACAGCTGAAATTCCAACAAAATCCTGCATTTTGTGGTCGACTTACCTGGCCTGGGACTTTTCCCCTGCATTTCTCTTACTATATTCTAAGTCCAAATTACTTCTGACTTTCCAAATGATGCACTTTTGCTCACCTCAAGATCTTTATTTCAATTCCTTTAGCCTGGAGTACTTTTCCTGCATCTGGGCGATTTTTTTTAGTATTTTATTTCACTGTTACTTTCACTAGGAGACCCTCTCTGATTGTGCTATCTCGAGGCTGAATTAGGTACCCCCTATTGTGTGTAGTCTCTGGTAGGATCCTAAAGGGACATCAAGAGGAGGCAGCTGAGACTCTGCTGAGTTCTGTCACCTTAGGGAAATGTTGAACATGTTATATACTCCATAGTATGTTATGAGAAGTATAAGCAGAGTTTCTGGGTGGTAAAAATGGTTAAAAATCCACTGCTAACCAAAGGATTGAAGCTTCAAATTCACCCAAAAGTGGCCTGATTATTTACTTCTTAAAATCTGCCATTGGAAATGCTATGGAGTTCAGTTCCACTTGAACCTACATGCACTTGACAAGTGGTTTGGTGTTGGCATATAGTGACCCAATCATATCTTCACAGGGTCAAATGAGCAGAGAGAACTTGTCAATCATTTTGGCTAACTTTACTTATGTGGGAAAACATTGTGGTAGAGTTCTAGTGGTGTACTGATTAGACAAATCTCCAAAGGATAAGATAGATAAAAAAATCTTAATTTGCAATATTTACATTGTAGATTATTTATTTGTAATGTTTAGCGTTCTATTCCCACCCTGGTGAATTTCAAAATAACCAAAGTGGTATAAGTGAACATGGACTTGGAAAAAGAGGCGACCAGTGTGTATAATTGGCACCAGCAGTTCTCTTATGTTTGGCTACAAGGGCAAGTCAGTTAGATTCTGTAAGTTCTAGAGACTCATTGTCTGATTCCAGATAATATATTTTTTCTATAAAAATACACACAAATCCCCCACCCAATCCCAGTTGTCAAATATCCAGGAGTGCTAAGTAGCAAGTTAACAAGGTATTGGCAGGGTGTTCCTCTAAAACAGGTGCCAACAGAGTCAATGTTCATTACTGCTTACTCTGTGCTCTATATGTGCTTTTACTATTTATGTCTCATAATCATGTGTAGGACAGAGGAAGACATAGGGCCACAAGATCAGAGCCAGACAGGATCAAGGAGGTAGTATTTGTGACTGTCAAGGCAGTGCTAACCTCACCTTGCATAAATGGATCATGGAGTTCCAGAATTCCTTGATGAGGTGAAAGAAGTACTCCACTCAGGAAGAAAAAAAAAGGCAGGTGCAAAGAATTTATTATGAAGCTGAAAGTGAGGATGACAATATCTTAATGGACTCCCCTGATTTAAAAAAGGCAAATGCCCTCAATGTACTGTAGGAGGTTTCTTGCTGTTGTTATCATTGTTTTATTTGCTTAATTTGCTCCATTTTAGGAGACCTTTTTGTACATATTGTTACCTCTGCAGGTCTATCTAGACAAGATAGACTGGACAAAGAGGTTGGAGGTGAAAATGACAGGACTGATGGTTCCAGGGTAGGGGACATTGAAGACAGGGAGGAGGGGAAAGGTGATGATGTTGACCAGCCCAGGAAAAAGGGACTAACAATTGATACAAATGCAAGAACAAGGTGGGTGAGAGAAGGCCAATAGGGATTGATTAAGACTAATGTAACAGAGAGAAAATACTGAAACCCAAATGGAGACTGAGCATGATAGTGGGACAAGAGGGAAGCAAATAGAAATAGAGGAAGGAACTGGGGGATAATGAGCATTTATAGAGGTTCAAATACAGGTATGTACATAGGGGCATATATTTATAAGTGAGGATGGGGAAAGGGTTATAGGGTTATAGGGTTAGATACTTATAGGGTTAGTAGTAGGACAACAGATGGGCATTGGACCTCCACTCAAGAATCTCCTCGGTTCAAGAACACTTTGCTCTATTAAATTGGCATTCCAAGATGCTCACCTTTCCGACATGATCACTGAAGACAAATGTGTGCATAAGCAAAGGTGGCGAAGAAAGCTGATGGTGCCTGGCTATCAAAAGATGGAGCCTCTGGGGTCTTAAAGGCTTGAAAGCAAACAAGCAGCCATCTAGCTCAGAATCAACAAAGCCCACATGGAAGAAGCACACTAGCTTGTGGAATCATGAGGTGTCAAAGGGATTAGATATCAGGCTTCAAGAACTAAAAAGCATAACATTGCACGCTCATTTTCCTGATATGATCGCTGAGGACAAATGTGTGCATAAATAAATATGGTGAGGAAAGCTGATGGTGCCCGGCTACCAAAAGATATAGTGTCTGGGGTCTTAAAGGCTTGAGTAAACAAGCGACCATTCAGCTCAGAAGCAATAAAGCCCACATGGAAGAAGCACACCAGCCTGTGTGATCATGAGGTGGTGAAGGGATCCGGTGTCAGGCATCAATGAGCTAAAATTTTATTATTATTAATGAGGGGAAGTACAGACTGGGGACCCAAAGCCCAACAAAGGTGAGGTGACATCCTCTTGCAGATGGGTTACAAGGAGGAGATGAACCAGTTAAGATACAGGGTAGGAGCAATGAAATATGCAACCTTCCTCTACTTCCCATGCTGCCTCCCACCCACTATCATGACCCCAATTCTACCATATAAATCCAGCTAGACCAGGAGATGTACAGTGAAGTTGGAAACATGGGAAACCGGATAGATGATCCATTAAGACTAGCAATAGGAGTGGTAATAACAGGAGGGTGGGGGAATGGAGGAATAGAAAGGGAAAACCAACTTCAGGGATCTACCAGTAGCTTCCTCTCTGGGATACGGACAATAGGGAAGCGAGTGTTGGGACACATTGTACAGTGTACAGTATGAAAAAAATAACAATTTGTAAATTATTAAGGGCTCAAAGGGAAGGGGGGGAGGAAGGGAAATATAGGGAGCTGATACTGGGGGCCTGGAGGGAGGGAGGGTGTTTTGAGAGTGATGATGACAATGGGTGTGTAAATGTGGCCTGTATACAATTGATGTTGGTATGGTTGATGAGAGTTGTATGGGCCCCCAATAAAATGATTCATTTAAAAAAGGGGGGGAGGGGAAAGGGGAGCTTTTTTTTTTAAAGAGGAGCTTGTACCAAGGG
>PVJH01001575.1:0-55332 GCA_004026705.1 Nesogale talazaci | reverse complement strand
AAAAAAAGGACATTTGAATTTACTTTCCCATTGAGACCAATATGGTGGGGATGAAAACAAAACAAAACAGCAATGACAACAGAAATCCTCTAGCCCTGGGATTGGAAGGCCTGGGTCCAAGTTAGTGTGGCTGTGTCACCCTGTGTATGCTACTGGGCATACCCTCCATTCCTCTTGCTGGAAAAAAGTCTCAGAAGATGCCCAATAGATGGAGAAATGACAGCGCTTTCATAGAAACTTTCCTCTATTACCACTTGTCCTGCAGAGGGACGGCAGGAAAAAGAAAAGCTAATTGGAGTCACATTAATCCAGGTCGTGATAAAGAATAGGAAGAAAAAATACCAGAGGCAAAGACGGGAAGTGTTTAGAGGTACTGATTACATTGTGTGCTTTGGTGTGGATTTGGACCAGTGTGATGTTTGAGCAAAGACTGAGTGTGAAGAAAACCAGAGATGTTATATGAAGGGTGTTCTCAGAGGGGACTGTAAGGTTTATGTGCCCAGGTACCAGCAGGGAGGCCAGGGTTAGAGAGGACAATGGTTAGAGACATGGCCTAACCAAACACTCTGAATTTGGCACGTTGGCCAAGAGCTTGGGTTTTAATCTGCATAAGGCATGAAGCCACCGCAGGATTTGAGCAGGACTGTAGCATGAACTGATTTTGTTTTAAAAGGATTTTACTCTGGCTTTTTGATCACACTGATTTTTCTTGCCCCAATGGAGTATCATCTGGGACTCATTACCCACTGGACACAGTTAACAGCAATATTTATCATCATCATAAACATTCACAGTAGGGTGAAAGAGATTTAGAGTGTATAGAATACCTATCATGACAGTTCTTGGGGTAGATCGGGTGGTTGTTCATCTCCTGACCAACCACCTCTTCCAAGCTATCCCCAGGGCCGACTGCCCCTTAATCACTTGACATATTAAGAGAGGGGCCTGGGTGTGCCTCGCAGGATCAGAAAAGTGATTTAGCAGTCTGTGGCAGAGAACTCAGCTCTGGAAAGAGTGAACTGGTTTTGGAGTTTTCTTGAAATGAATCCATCTGCTTGTAGCAAAGTCATAGTTGCCTGCATAGAAGGCACCCAGGAGCAATCGCTATTCATGTTCCCTTTTAAATATTCTTCACTTCTGATCTTTGGCATGATGACTTTTTCTTGGACAGTACAACAGTCACTGTCATGGCTTCTTTCTTCATACTGGTTCTGGGAGACTCCTCTCAGAACTATGGAGCTTCAGGACTCTTTCAACAGACTTAAATGGTTCTCCTTCTTGGGGAAATGAAGTCCATGCATTTGCTCCTTCCTTCCTTCCTTCCCTGTTTATTTATGGAGGGTTCACCATGTAAAGGAGCTCTAGTACACATGGAGGAGGCACAGTAATGAAGAAAGACATTATCTCGTACATTCTGTATCCAGAAAAGTTAGATGGATGGGCCATATTGGGGGGGGGGGAGGCAGGAGATACATTCCACACCTAAGGGCCACAGACATATACACACACACACAAAACACATACATAATACCCTTCTACACCATCACACTTAGGGACACACAGAACACTAATACACATAAGCACAATATAAACTCATAGAGAGACATACAACATTCCCATATGCCCGACCCAAAGAAATACACAGACACACATACCATCATCCACCCATAGACACACATACAGCGTGGGTGTGTGACTATAGCATGTAACACAGAAGTTGCCTAGAAGGACAACTACTTCATCAGCAACTCCTTTTCTCAGTTGGGGCTGAGTTCCGAGACCCAACGAACCACAGAGGCAGTGTCCAGGATGGCGACTTTGGGACAATTGTGCTTTTTTATCAGGCAGAAATTGACAAATTACCTTAAGAAAAAACTCCAAATTCCAATAATCCCATTGTCATATAACTTCAAAGGTCTATTCAGTGTTGATCATATTATCCATCATGGATTGAACTGAGTCCTTCCAAAATGCTTGTGGTAAATTTTAGCCCCTCTTACCTGTGGGTATAACCCCATTTGAAAATAGATTATTATCCTCATGCAGTAGAATTTTTCTTGAGTCAATCACTTTCAACAACTAAAAGGAATGGCTTAAACGGCAAGCAGAGATGAGGGAGAAGAGGTGCCAAGCCACATGAAGATCCTCCCCTAGGAGCAGATGCTCAAGGGGCAAGAGACTTTCTCAGGTCCAACAGAGAGAAGCCTCCCCCTTGAATTCAGCTAGCGCCCTCATTTGGATTTCATTCTCCCAACTCTGAGAAAATAATATTCTGTTTGGTAAAGCCTCTCAATTTTTGGTATTTCCATTATAGTACTAGCTAAGTAAGAAGGAGCCCTGGTGGCACAGTGGTTATGAGTTTGGTTACCCTTGTGCTAACCAGAAGGTCAGCAGTTCAAAACCACTAGCTGTTCTTCAAGAAAAAAAATGGGACTTTTTGCTCCAGTAAAGAGTTATAGTCTTGGAAACCCACAGGGGAAGTTCAATGAGTTGGCATTGACTCCATGGCTGTGAGCTTGGTTTTGAGACTGCGCTAAAGCATCATAGCTGTCAGTGGGTTGGGGGTTAAGCTGCAGAGCTAAGAAGTCAGGGCACAGGGACCCGGATGTGGGACTCAGCAATCTTGCAGGAAAGATTAGCGCTGTCATCTAGTGTTTCCATGGTCGTCAACTTGAGAGTTGCAAGCAGTCACATCCTTCCCCCATGGAGTGGCTGGTGGGTTCAGGGTTCAAGTCAGCTTTTAGTTAACAGGCAAACTCTTTCCTCACATGCCTAGCAATCTGAAATTCCTTTGTGAGGGTGGTAGGTACCTTGAACTTTACACTGAAGTTTTCATGGAAGGCAAAAACCCCGACTCCTTGCAATCACGTTGCTCCTGACTCCTAGTGAAGTGACTCTCTAGGACAGGTTAGAATCGTCCCTGCGGGTTCTGAGAGTGGAACATTTTATGGGAGAGGAAAACCTCCTTGCAGTCTTGCAGAGCTGGCAGTTTCAAGCTGGTAACCTTGTGGTTAGCAGCCCAGCGTATAACCACTGCACCACCAGGACTCCAGGGGGAGAAACAAAGGAGATGCTGGAAGTCATAGCCACTGATGTGTACCTTCATTCATTCACTGACTCAGCAAACATGTTGTGAGCACTTGCTGTGGGTCTGGCATCATTTTGTCGTGGGGGACAAAGAACCCTCTCTTTTCATGGAGTTTACCTTGTTCGGTTAGAAAAGGTGAGCAATGACAACAAAATAAAATAAAGCAAGCAAATAAATAAGCAGGAAATAAGGCACTGGATATTGGTAAGGGCCTTGAAGAAAGTAGAATAGGGCAATAGAAAGGGAACTGGTAGGGAGAGCAGATTCATTGATTGTTTTTGTTAGTGGTGTTTAGTCAGTTCTGACTCACACCAACTTTATATGAGTAACGCCTTGGCAGAACAAAGCAATGTCCTGTGCTGCCCATCCATCATGATCCTTGACATGTTTGTGTCCCTTGTTGTGGACGCTGTGTCAATCAATCTTGCTGGCAGTTTCTTGTCACTTCTACAGGTCCTCTATTTTCCTGTGCACGATGTCCCCATCTAGCTCTCATTCTTTTCTGGTGATGTGCCCAAAGTAAGAGAGTCAAAGCCTTTACACCTTCACAATCTGCCTGTATTTATTTTAGAATGAGCTATTCTCTCTCCTGGTGAGCTCTGGTACATTCAATATATATGCATACATATATTCAAAGCATGGTAAATGCCATATTTTGAAGCATCATTCTTCTTTCTCTTTCATTAGCCAGCTTTTAGGTATCCTTATCCTTCTTATTTAAGAATCCAATGAGGAGGGGGTGAAGGAAGCAGTTTACTGTACCTAGTTTATTTGGGAGGCCACGTCAGAAAACACCAGTGGAAGGCATGGACTCAAAAGAGGAAAACAAGGTAGGATGTGCTGTCAGATTATGTCATTTTGTGGGCAATTGGAGCTTAATTCCCCCTGGAATTCCAGGCAAGGATGAAGCGCTTTGGCCCAGGAGACCTCTCCTAGCTGTGGAGTCGCACAGTTGTGTATGGGTGAAAGATGTCTCCTCTGGCCAATTCTCCATAAGTCTACTCTGGCCTGCCCTGGGCTGCACTGACCAAAGAGGACCCCAGAAGGGTCCTGGACACTGCCATCTGACAGGGCAGGTGCTGAGAGTAGGTCTGGGCACAGCACTGCAGCTTTGCAGTGCCAGAGACGGGATCGCAGGGCATGGTTCATTAGACCTGCTGCTCACAGTAGACCGGAGGCAGATGTGAAGCGATCCAAGGAGTGAACATTCAAGGCAAAGAAGAGTAAGTGCAGAGGCCATTGGAGCTTTTGAGAAAGTGCTCGCAGGCCGTGTGGCTGGAGGGCAGTCGTGCAAGGCCAGCTGAAGAGGACGTGGGAGTGAGGGACACAGTCCGCAGTGCCCAGGGAGAAACGGATCTCGTTCCAAATGGCACGGGAAGCCAACAGAAGATTCTAGCAGGACAGAACACCCCCCTCCTATCCCTGTCCATATCTCTTCATTGGGTCAAGCTTTCGCCGTGTGGGAAGGGATTGGTCACTTAAAGGAAGGGGGCACATAGCCTCTCACAGGCAGCCAGAGCGCAGACAGGAGATTCTCAGACAATGATGAGGACCACAGCCGCCCTGGCTGTGGGAAGGGGTGGGCTTTTTGTCGCTCATTCTGCTTCAGGATGAAAGCGGCTCCGGCGGGGACCCTGGCCTATTTTGAGGATGGTCAAGCCTTGAAGAAGAAGAACAATTAGATAGTAAAAGGATTGGAAGATGGGAAGTTTCCAGGGGCCATTTCTTTGTGTCCCTCGTGATGCGTTTTGACAAAGTGTGAAGCGGGGAAAAAGGAGCCTGATTACGGGCCTGCTCGGCTCAGCTCGGCAGAGCCGCAAACAGCGATCTCTTGCAGACAACAGGGCTGCTCCTCCAGTTATGAACTTGGAGGTGAAGCATGCAAAAAGAGATTACAGTTTAGTATTCGCCGCATGCATTCAGTGAAAAATGAGACTGTCATGCAGGCGGGGACTCAATCTGCAAGGAAACCGGAGGGCGCCGAGGCCGCTGAGCTGGGTGCATGGGCGGGCATGGGCAGGCTGGAGGCCCTGGGCTTCCACTGCTTTGGGCTAAACGTCCCTCTTCGTGGCTAATAATTCCATCCTTCCCTGCGTCTGTGACACTTTGAAGTTTCCCCTTCCTGTTTTACACCACTCTACACACTCACATGTCGGTACCCCGCCTGACCGCAGCCTCATCTCCACTAGACATGTTACCTGGCTTTCAATTCCGGGAACGCGAATGAAGACAGCGGACTTGGGAATGGGGCACGGGGAAGAGGAGGGCATTAAGAGATTCAAAGAATGACAGCTCCTTTGATGATATAATTTCGGGGTGGGGGTCAGGGCGGGCAGGAAGAGAGTTTAAAAACCACCCCCCCACCCCCACCCCGGGCCTTTTTCAGCAGAGGAGAGGCCTCGAGAACTCTCTGGCTGCGCGGGTTCCCACGGGCACACTTGGCAGCCCCACGGTCAGAGCCGGCGTCTCCTGGCTTCTGTGCCAAGACTCTCTCTGTGACACCCACAGACTTATTTTGCTCCTTTATTTGTGGAGAAGCGAGAGTTATTGGCAGAGGTTATTCAGCGCCACAGACAGCCGGAGCCTTTGGTCTGACGCTGAGCTGAGCTCCTTTCCAGAAGCCAGGGTTGGGAAGGAAGGCTGTGACTCATTGGAGCGCACTCGTTGCCATGCACCGCCACACACTCCCGCCACACACTCCCCGTCAGGGCTTTGGCACTGGGGCTGCAAGTGTCCTCAGCGCGGTCTGCTCAGGGGTCCCTCCAAGGAGAGAGAGGGAGACAACAACAACCACTGATGAGCTACTGGGGCAAGTGTGGGCGGAGCAGTGCGGGACAGTGGAAAAGACTGCCCTTCTGGAACCAGAGCACTTGCCTTATGAGCCCAGTCTGGTCTTGCACTCGTTGTGACGATTTAGACAACCGTGCTTAACCCTCTGCCTACAAAATGAGAATAAATATATACCTAATGTTGGCCGCCATTGAATTAGCTCCTGCTCTTGGTAACCCTCTTTACAACACAGTACAACACACTGTCTGGTCCCATGCCTCCTCCGTGTTGATTGCTGGCCTTAAATGTCTAGCAGTAAGCATTGCTGTGCTTAAACGCATTGTAGAGCCCTCGGTGTATTGGGGTGTTTTCCATCTGAGGGAGCTTATCTTCCAGCACTGTATTGGATGGTCTTCTGTTGTCCTTTCACTAGTTAATATTTTGGAGTAAATTGGCAGGCTTGCCCTTCTATTTTCAGTTCTCTGTCAAAACCTGTCCATCAAAGATGACCCTTTGGCATTGGAAATAGCTTCCGGCATCATAGCAACATGCAAGCCACTCATTATTTGTGGATTTCAGATTCACCAACTCACCGATTTGTTAAAAAATTACTTGAGCGCTTTTGAAGACATTTGTAGACAGGTGTGTGTGCAGAGTGATGTAAAATTCCCAGCTGTAAAAGCCCCCAACAGAATGATCTTTTCATTAAAAAAATTCCCAAATGAGGTTCAACAAAGTTATTTGCGCATTTCCTAATTCAGTAGACTAGAGGAATTTATAGAACACACTGCCGCAAATAATAAGAATTGATCACACCTGTATTAGTTATTGCGGAGTTCTGATGGTGCAGTAGTTACACATTGAGCTGGTACCTGCAAGAGCAGTGCTTTGACACCAAGTGCACCTCTATGGGTGGAAGATGGGATTTTCTACTCTCCCATAAAGAGTTAAGAGTCTCAGAAACTCACAAGGGCAGTTCTACCCTGCCCTATGGGGTCAGTGTGAGTTGGCATCAGCTCAATGACAAGGAGCCTTGGGCTATTTTTGGACTGTATAACAGTATTAATATAACATAAATACTGTATAACAGTATTAATATAAATTCAGAGGCTTAAAACAACAAATTCATGACCTCATAGCTTCTGAGGGTTAGTGCCTTGGGTTTGGCTCAGCTGGGTTCTCTTCAAGGCTGTCGTCAAGGTGTCGTCAGGCTTGAAGTTTCATGTGAGACTTCTCTGGGCAAGAATCCACTTCTGTATTCACTCAGGGTGGGGCGAGGTGAGGTGGGGGCCAATAGAATGGCTGCCCTTGTAGTTGCAGGATTGATGGCTTCCTTTTCTTATTGGCTGTTGACAGGAGACCACTCTCAGTTCCTGAAAACTGCCTTCAGTTCTCTGCTTTTGAGCCCAATGGGGCTGTTTCTTTTCTCAAACCCAGTCAAGGAGAAAACTCCAGTAAGAGGGGTCCACAATCCTAAGGGACATACTTACCTTGTTGTGTTCATGACATCTTTGCACTTTTGCGGTTTTCTCTTGGGTAGAAGCAAGCCATAGGTCGCATCCAAACTCAAGGAGGGGGGATTACACAAGCTTTGAATGCCAGGAGGTGGGGTCTCATAGGCCCCCATAAAATGGATTCACCGCAATACCTCTGGGGGCTGCTGTGAGGACGAGTAGAGCTCATGTGCACAGTGCACCCAGGGGGGGCTCTGAATTTCGGTTATATTGGTGCTGCTATTAGTATCACTATTGAAGACAATGCTTATGTAGACTTGCTCATGAAAAGTTTCCTCATGAGCCCTTTTTAAAAAATTTTTTATTGGGGGCTCATACAGTTCTTATCACATATATCCTTGTGTCAAGCACATTTGTACTTTTTTGCCATCATCATTTTCTTTCTGCTTGAGCTGTTGATATCAGCTCCTCATTTCCCTCCTCCCTCCACCAGTCTCCCTCCCTTTCTCCCAAATCCTTGATAATTTATATACTGTTATTATTATTTTTGACTATTTTTCATTGTTATTATGCTTTCATGTTACACTGACCAATGTCTCCCTTCACCCACTTTTCTGTCGATCTTCCCCCAGATAGAGGGTTGAATGTAGATCATTGTGATCAGTTTCCTTTCCTCATGGTCTTTAGGCAACTTGGAAGGACAGGATTTCAATTTGAACGTGTGTCTACCATATCTAATAAATCACCTAACTCCAGCAACCTTTCTTAATTGATCTTCAAATTAACTAATTTTTGTTGGAGACTACCTGGTCACTTAGAAACTAATAAGAATTGGAGTAAGAGGGGTAAGTTTATAAGCAGGTCACTATGGGTTATAAATGTTGCCTGTCAGGGCTGAGCTCCGGTGGTGTAGTGGTTGAGTGAGGGACTGCGGCCCATAGGCTTGGTGGTTCAAATCCAGAAGCAGCTCTCCAGGAGCAAGGCTAGGTAGCTCCCATGACCACCAGATGTCAGTGATGGCAAAAAAAACCCCAAAACCAAAAACCAAAATAAATGTTGTCTGTCATCTTCTTCTTTTTAAAAGAAATAATCTTATTGGGGGCTCTTACAGTTCTTCTTATAATCCATATGTCCATTGCATCAAGCACATTTGTATGTATGTCGCCATCATCCTTTTCAAAACATTTTCTTTCTACTTTAGACTTTGCTATCAGTCTTTTTTCCCTCCCCCCACCCCACTGTCCCATCCTCATGACCCCTTGATAAATTGTAAATTATGATTGTTTTCATATCTTGCACCATCTGCTGTCTCCCTTCACTCATGTTTCTGTTGTTTGTTACCCTCATTTGTGGCGTGGGAGTGGGTGGGGCTATACATCGATCATCGCATTCGGTTTCCCTCCCCTTCCCTTTCTTCCCCCTACACTCATGGTATTGCTACCATCGTTATTGTTCCTGGGGGCTTTATCTGTCCTGGGGTTCTTGTGCCAAGAGAACTCTTATCTGGATAAAATCCACTCTAGCCATATTTGTAAGGCAGAACTGGGGTCATGATAGTGGAGGGTGGGAGTGGAAGTGGGAGGAAGTGTTAAAGAACTACAGGGATGTTGTATGTTTTATATGTTTAATCAGTACTATATTGCACACTGGCTGGCTCGTCCCTTCATTGTTATCCTTCTGTGAGGGAATATTCAAATATCTACAAATGGGCTTTGGATCTCCACTCTTTCCCCAACTTCTCCTCCCCATTCTCATCAATATGACTGTTTGTTTGGGTCTTCTGTTACCTGATCCTGTTGATACCTCATGATCACACAGGCTGGTGTGCTTTCTCTGTTGTTGATTTTGTTGCTTCCCAGGTAGATGGCTGCTTGTTTATCTTTAAGCCTTTAGGACCCCAGATGCTATATCTTTTCGTAGCTAGGCACCATCTGCTTACTTCGGTACATTTGCTTATGCATACATTTTGACTTCAGCCATCTTGTAGGGAAAGTGATCATTACAGAATGTCAGGTTATGAGAACAAAGTTTTCTTTCATTAAGGGAGTACTTGAGTAGAGGCCCAATGTCTGTCTGCTACCTTAGTACTTAACATATAAATATTTGGGTGTATAACTATGCCCCTATCATTATATACAAATATATTTACATATGTATGTGTCTGTACTTGTACCTTTATAATTCTCCTTTGCCTCCTAGTTCTTTCCTCTATTTCCTTTTACTTTCCTCTTGTCCCACTATCATGTTTGACCTTCATTCAGCTTTCAGTCATTCTTCTTGGCTACATTGTACTTGATCAAACCCCACCAGCTAATCTATCCCCTCCTCACCATAGATTTTAAATCATTCTTGGTTCCTTGTCCCTGGGTTTGTTGGCTCCTGATTTCCTCCCACCACCTCTCCCTGGCTTCCAGCCCCCTGGTTCTCTAGAACCATCAGTCTCATTGTTCCTTGGTGGGATATTTTATTCTGCCTATCTTATATTGAAAGGGAAAAAGTCTATTAATAGTTTCAAGTCTGTCTATTGACTTTATGAATTTACAATCTTCTTTGTGTGTGGGGTGTGTGTGTGTGTGTGTGTGTGTGTGTGTGTGTGTGTGGTATCACCGCCCTGGTGGGAATAGGAAGCCCAGCCTTGCTCCTGAAGAGCTGCTGCTGTATTTGAACTGTCAGCCCTGTGGGCCGCGGTCTCACACACAGCTACTATGCCACCAGGGCTCAGCCGAATTTGCAATCTTCTTAAAGCAGAGTTTATGAAGTGTTTTTGTTTGTGCACCTAATCAGTTAAAAATGTTTCCCCATGAACCTCCCTTATGCACATATTTATTCATAATATAAAATGTACACAGAACAGAAAAATTTTAAGATATCATGTATACATAAATAAGAGATAAGGAACATTTGAAAGTGTCTTCATCCTCTGTAAGGCTTCAAAACATCACTAGCTCACATTTCACGATAGCTTGAGGTGAGGTTTGTCATTGAGAATATTTTGAATATGAAATTCTGGATTTGGGGGTCAGATCTAATTCATCCCCTCATTTTTTCTTCTTTCCTTCTGTATCTGACACAGAGCCAAATAACAGTGACAGCTTGACTATATTTTTGTGTCTAATAATAATTGACTAATAATAGACAGCTTGACTATTATTTTTGTGCCTAGGTAATTGGCATTATCTGCAATCCTTAGAATCTTTGCAAGAATCCCTTTAAACTACCTACAATTTTGGTAAGGACTGGTGAAGATTGAAATAGATGATGTCATTAAATTAATTTCACTGCTCTCATGTAAATTGTGATTCATCACAGCCTGCTCAAAGCTAACAAAGGAGGGAGTACATCTCTACATCTGCCCCCTTCCTCTTCCTGTTGTGGCCCCATGGAACTCAGAAACATGGAGACAGAGCCTATAACATGGGAACAAATAAATGCATGACATTGCTAGTTGCTGTTGCATTGGCTCCTGCTCCCTGAACACCCCTGTATGACACAATGACACACAACTTGAACCTGTGCCTCCTTCCTGCTCTTGCTGTGTTTAAATCTACTGCTAGACCCAGTCTATATTTGAGTGCTTTGCATCTTATTTATACCTTTTTGTATCTTATACACATCCAATTTCATTCTTTATGTATTTCATCCTAGACAGAAATGACTATACATAGTTTAAGTATACTGTTCATGTACCTGCTAGGTTATGTGCGTCCACTTTGAAGACCCCTTATGCATTATATCCAGCAAGTGCCTTTCCTAAAATATTCAGTTTTTGCCTTACTTAAGGAGGCTTAGTGGAAAAGCAGGTCAAGTGTTAGGCCGATCAATGTTACGCCACTGGTTCAAACTCACCAGCTGCTCTTCAGGAGGAAGACACATATGCATGATCCCATCATAAAGATACAGAATTTCAGAACCTCTGTGGGGTAGTTCTGCTCTGTTCTGTTGGGTCTCTGTGAATCAACTTGATAGTAGTGGGCTTATTTTGGCATAGAATTATCTTTCAATATAACTCATAAATATACGTGTTTCTGCAAACTGTAGGCTGCCAAATAAAATGAGAAGCTGTGTTTTATGAGGAAAGATATAGTATCAAGATTGGAAGAAAAGAATGAATAGCCTTTGATATGCTGATAACACAGTTTGTTTTCAGAAAATGAAATATCTACTGATAAAAAAAATCAAAGGTTGCAACCTTCATTATGGATTTCAGCTTAATATACAGAAAACAAGTATCCTCACAATAAACACATCATGATAACTGGAGAAAATATTGATGTCAAGGAACTGGTCTTGTTTGAATCCATTATCAATTCCCATGGAAGAGGCAATCAAAAAATCAATCAATTGGGAAAATGCTGGAAAAGTTCTTTAAAATGTGTTAAGAAGAAAAGATGTCATGTTGAAGACTACATTGTGTGTAACTCAAGGCACGGTATTTTTATCATCTTACATATGTGTGAAATCTGAACAAGTAAAGAAATCTGAAGAAGAATGAATGCCTTGAATTATGGTGGTGGCCAACCATGATGAGTAGATCACGGATTTCCAGAAGAAGTACAGCCAGACTGCTTTCTAGAAGGGAGGATGGCACCATTTTGTTTTGCCTCCCTTGGGCACGTTATCAGGAGAAACAGTCCCGGGAGAAGGAACTCTTACACAGTAAAGTGGAAGGTCAGGAAAAAGGAGGAAGACTCTCGGTGAGATGGGTTGATACAGTGACTGCAGCTATGACTTTGAACATAATAATTGTGGAGATGGTATAGGATTGAGCAGGGCTTGGTTCTGTCGCCCATGGATTCTCTATGTATTGAATTCACTGGATATCACCTGACAACAATACCAACATAGAACTATCTCCAACACCTGTTTTGTCACTTTGTCATATAGTGGTGGCTTATGCATTTCTCTGATACTGATAACTCTGCCACCATTTAAATACTAGCTAGGCTAGTATCTAAAATACTTGCAGAGTTACCCATGGTACACAGGTTTCAGCTGATCTTTCATACTAAAACAGATACAGAAAAAAGTCCTGCAGTAGTCAGTGAAAATCTATTGATCCATCCAACAGAAGAATGTCTGATACAGTGCCAGAAGATGTGTGCCTAGCTTGGAACGGCCATGAAGATGGCACAGGACTGGGTAACTTTTTGATCTGTTTGCATGCTGTTGCCATGAATAGGAGCTGGTGATGGCAACAAAGAGGCTCAATATTGTGAACTTCACAGAAGCCATGGATGAAGGAAGACAGTGGTCAGTGTCAGACAGTGGTTCTCAATCTGTGGATCATGATCTCTTTGGGGCTTGAATGACCCTTTCACAGAGGTGAGCCAAATTATAGCAGTAACAAAATGATGGTTGTGAAGTAGCACTGAAAATAATTTTATGATTGGGGATTGCCACAGCATAAGGAACTGCATTAGAGGGTTGCAGCATTAGGAAGGTTGAGAACCACTGGTGTAGGATATGAAAATAATAAAAATTTATAATTTATCAAGGGATCACAAATATGGAGGGGAGGGGAAAAAGAGAATCTGATACCAAAGGCTCAATAGAAAGTAAATGTCTAGAAAAGAATGATGGCAATATATGTAAAAATATGCTTGATATGATTGATGTATGGATTGTTATAAGAGTTGTGAGAACCCCCAATATAACTATTTTTAATTAAAAACAAACTAGCAAACAAACAAATAAATTAATAACATGAACCTATCTGGAAACTCCCTGGCTCCTGGCAGTCTGGCTGTTGCATCTACTCATTATGACTGCAGCAAAACTATCTCTTGACATTGTCAAGTGACCTTGTAAGTGATGATATTTAGAGAAGTCTGCAAGTTGGCTAAGGGATCTGGGTTGAGATCTGTGAGGGGCAACTTCAGCCAGGCTTCCTACAGGAGTAAAACTGCTGACAGCACCAGCTGCCTACCAATAGCCCTCTGTCATCTTTGTGTACTGGCCTGCTTTATCTCTTCCTGCAAAATGCAGATTTAATAGGAAGTGGCCTCAGAATCATTGCCGCTAGGACGAGTCTCCAAAGGCATTAGGGATAACAGTTTAATAACTGGAGCAAGAGCTTAGGCGCTTCACTGTGTCGGGTCTGTCTGAGTTAGCTAGTGAAAAACGAACGTGGGACATTAAACCCTTTTATCACTCAGATAGAGCAATAAGGGAAAAATCTACTCCTTGGCAGGGGATGAGTTTACTAGCTTCTGAAGGGGGTGTGTGTTTGAATGTGATAGGAAAGGGACAATTTGTCAGAGTGGAAGGTGGATCAAAAGACAAATGAACTCTGTGAGTTAAATAAGAGCTTTGAATGATCCCACTCCGCACTGCTCCAACTATCAACTGAGAATATGCTTCGTGCAAAGCCAGTCTGTCTTTCCAAGATCTGTGGGCCTCACAAGGACCTCTGTCTGGGAGTGTTGCAAGTTACAGGGCAGATGACCAAGGCTTGGGGAGGCCAGTTAAATGTCTATGTAGCTGGTCAGCAGAGTCAGTTTTGCTAACCTCCCTACAGAAAACGAGATGCTTAGCCATATTATTGGGGTGGACTAGAAGTCATTCACATAGAATGAGGATGATCACTCAAGCTAGCCTCATCCAATGGCTTCCAGATTCTTATTCATGGAGTCCTATAAGGGTTTGCCTACTTTGAGTGATTGTACAAATGGACTCAAAACTCCCCTCGTTCTTTCATCCCTGCCCCTAAACTGGTGACACTAGAGAACCTCCCACCAAGAGGTGGGGCTTGTCTCTTTCCTATTGAATCTGGATTGGACATGAGATTTGCCTTGAATAGTGAGGCTTTAGTTATCATGAGATAAACACAGATTTGCAAAGTCTTTGTGGTCAGGGCTTGCCCTCGTGAAACTCTTGGGAACTCTTGTTTTACCACTGTGAAAAAAGTGCTTGCTTCGGCGACACCTACACCACTGTGAAAAGAAGCTTGGTTCCTCTACAGGATCAGGAGAAACACAACCCCAGCTGCCACCTTCATCTTAGCCAGCCCAGCCTATAAGCAGATTTGCTTAACTGATGAGTGGCTGACTACAGACTCAAGAACTGTCTCTGCTGAGATTGGCAAGAGCTAGCTGAATCCAGACCACATTTCTGACTCACACAATCCTAAAACAGACAAACTGCTGTTACCTTGAGTCCTAGGTTGGGGATGTGATATAAAGCAAAAGGTAACTAATGTATCTTTAAAAAGCAGAAGAAGTCGGGCTTAGGTGCAATGTTCATTTTTGTCAGCACATGGCTTTCTTATGAAGCACTCTCTGGTGCTGTGTCAGTTTCATGATCATTGGCATGCTTGAGTCTGTTGTTGGGGCTACTGCATGAATTCATTACAACAAGGGTCTCTCTCATTTTCTTAACTCAGGGTTCATATTTCAGGGTCCCCCCCCCCACACTTCTAATCGGGATTCTCATAGAACAATTCTAATTTGTTTCATTTTTTTTCAATATCATATAAACTTTATTTGTTTCATTTTTAACTTAAGCTCTTGTTGGCATCAACTATTTGAGGAGATGGGATTGGTGGGGTGGAGACCATTTGGCTTAGTTCACGGTATCCCAGAATACTCAGTCTGCTGATGAAAGAAGCCTGAGTCATCCACCCTGCAGCAGCTGCTGATGGCTTTGCAGTTTGGAGGTGTGGGAGAGTTTCTAGGGATTTGCCTCGAAGTCATGTGCTTCCTCAGGAACTCTGGTGGCAAAGAAGTCATGGTACTTGGCTATTAACTGCCAAGACCTGCATTCTAAACCATCAAATGCTCTGGGAAAGAAGGGCAAGATTTTCATTTCTTATTCCTGTAAAGTGTTACAATCTTAGAAACTCGTCAGGGGCAGCCCCACCATGTCCTATGGGCTCTCTAGAAGTCTGAATTAACTCAATGGCAGTGGATTTTATTTGGCATTTGGATTCACACCGTTCCTTTGTCATGCAGAGTACTGCATAGCTAGCTAGCTTTTAGAGTCCAAAAAGCAGAATAAAAGCAGAATTGTTGTCACTTTGCTTTGCTCAATGGAAGTGGAACTTGTCTTTACATTCCTTCCACATCTCCAGCAAATAATGTCATTAATGCCACAAGGCAGGTTTTGCACTTGAGGGGGCAAGTGGGAGTTAGACTTCCTTTTGGAAGGAGTGAACCAAAAGAAATATGACGTCCCTTCAGGTCCAGTTTTAAGGACCCATAAACAAGGACTATGGAAAAGCATTTGCTCTGAACAAGTTGTTGATCTTGCAAAATTCTGCCATTTGATCTCCAGTTTTGCTTCTATCACCAATTATTTTCTGAGTGCCATTCCTTTCCTCTTTGTTTCTAACCTTTGCACCCCAATCACCAATAAGTATCAGTGCATCTTGATTGCATGATTGATCAATGCCCAACTGAGAATGATGATAAAAATCTTCAGTCTCTTCATCACTAGATTTCTCTCACTCAGTGCAGCACATTTTATTGTTATCCTGATCAGAATACTTGGAAACAGTTGCTGGGTATTTTAGAGGTCTGTGGGTCTCAGGTTAGTGAAGGTTGTGTTCCTTTGGACCAATTGGCCTTCTTCATTCTTCTTTGCTCAGCATAGCATTATGGTTGACTCAATTTTGAGGGGGCAGCTGTTCCCCAGTGCTATTTTGAATGGATTGTCTTCTGGACCTAGATCAGATAATGTTCTATTGCTATTCATAAGCTTTCTAGTGGCTAACTTTTCTAGAAGTGGTCTGTCTCTCCCTTATCTCTAGACCATCATAGTCTGTAACCTCTGCAAAAACTTGTCTCCTGTGGGAAAGATTGCTGATATTTGAAATACCCATGGCATAGCTCCCAGTATCATAGTAACACAAAAAGCATCACCATGTAACAAACTAAGAGACAAGTAGTGGTTTTATCCCTAAGGATTCTCTTTTTTTTCGCTGGCTATTGTAAATGGTGTTGCTTTCCTGGTTTCCATGTGGGTGGCTGGTGGGGCATAGTCACCACGTCTCACTTGTTGGGTGAGTAGGTATGGTAAGGTCACTGGGCTGGGGGCGCAGTAGAGTGTCTGGTGCAGCTTGGCTAGGTTGGTGAGTGGTTAGGGTGGGGTGAGCATCCTATGTTGAGCTGGAGCATCCTGCAACAGCTTAGCTGATTCAATGCAGGAGAGTAGAAGAATAACAATGCCCAGACATCCAATGGACACCCAGCTTGACCGACAGTATTGGGTGGTGAGAGTCTTGAGTGTGTGTGGCCATTCATGGAGCAGTGGGTGTATAGTGTTCAGTCTGCAGGAAGCACAAGGAGTTCTATTGAGGTATTGAGTTTTGTTAATGAGAAGGTCAGCAATTGGGAGCCACCAGCAGCTCCTAGGGAGAAAGGTAAGACTTTCTCCTTCTGTAAAGATTCACAGTCTCAGAAACTGACAGAGGAGCTGTGCTACTCTGTCCTCTTCGGTTGCTATAAGTTAGAATTGACTTGATGGCAGTAAATTAACTAGAGAGAGGATAGATGTGGGACATATGATTTATAGGAAAGAATTCTCTTGTGTTTCTCGCCTCTCCTCATGTCTACAATGCGGATTTCTAATTCATATGACCAGGGATCAATATGGGAAGATGATCTGTCCCTTACACGTTCTGTATTTGTTTGAGTTTCCAGAGTACTCATTTGCTTTCTTGAACTTTCCTTCCTAAGATGTAGTTTCTGTTCTACTCACCTTGCTTTACTCCTTACTTGTCTTCACTGTGTTTCTCTCTTATTGAGGGTCCTAAGCAGTTGTCTTCCTATGCCTGTCACGTGAAATTGCTGCCTTCTCTCAAAATGGCAGTACTTTGTTGAACCAGCTAGTAGAGCACCTCCACTTCATGTATCTCCTCATTCACTGCTTTTGTTTAGTTTCTTTACCCAATTGGTGACCGATTGAATTATTTATCCTTTTATTTGATGCCCAAGGTTAGAAGGGTGTCACCTGTATCTGCTATAGTTGGTTTCATGATCCTTTGTTGTAGAGGGGAAACATGATTTGTTTGACGGGGTCACTGTCTTAGCTCTTCCCTCCCTGTCCTCTTTGTTGTTAAGCATATTCACATAATTTTTTTTTGGTTAATGACAGCTAGTAAAGAAATGATACTTCTATGTAAAAACTTTAAAACTGTTTTTTTATTCTTGTGTGGTGATCACGGATGAATACAACAAGGCAAATCTTCAATAACCTCACATTCCCTAGTGATTATGATTAATCAGGACCCCCCTCTCCCTTTATTTCTATATATATATATTAGCTACAGAGATGAGAAAATAATCTTTGTGGTGTGGGCTATTGGGTGTCAGAGTTGTATGTTACCAATATTACCACAATATAATTCTTTATATCTTGACACATAAGTTTTAATTGAATGATGAGATATTAATGTGAATATTGGATATTTTATATGTCCTTACATGTTTTTCCTCATCTCCATTCTCTATCAGCCAAGGGTAGATAGGGTTACACATTTGAAAATGTTATTTTAAGGCAAGTCAGCCACCAACCAAGTTTCAAAATATAGCATCATGTACTCATTCCAAGGCTCTTGTTGAAGTGTATCATTGATTTTATTATTGTATTGGTTGCAAAAAGTTGAGATACAAAAAACCCAACAAACCAAATAGATGCAGACACCTCGCAAGATGCTGACTGAGTAACATACCAGAGGGACTCTGCAGAAATCATTCCAGGCTACTTCCCTTAGCCTAGGGCAATTACACATGCCCTCCACCAAACTGGAGGAGCTCCACCCTCTGTGGCATAACACTGGACTGGGGAAAGTCTGCTCACCTTTCTCCAGGGGAAATCCTCCTGCCTACTGTTTGTAGCTCAACAGCCAGCTGAGGAAATCCTGCCCTCCTTCCTCCGGGGAAATCCCACTGCCCACCTTCCCTCTATAGCATAACATGTGGCTGGGGAAATCCTGCCAACCTTCCTCTAGTAGAAGTCCCACTCCCCTTCTTTCTGGGGAAGTACCACACACAGGATCTGGGGGAGATCCTGCCTATCCTATGTGGTTCTATGTGATTGAGGGAACTTCCTCTCACCTACCATGCCTCCCACAGCCTAAGGCAGCTCTACCAACACTCTTCAGAATTTCACACTGCTGCAAGGACCTCTGCCCAACCCCTGTGGCAATCTAATTGACCAAGGCAATTTCACCCACCATC
Source organism: Nesogale talazaci (assembly GCA_004026705.1). Taxonomy (NCBI): domain Eukaryota; kingdom Metazoa; phylum Chordata; class Mammalia; order Afrosoricida; family Tenrecidae; genus Nesogale; species Nesogale talazaci. Next base: position 36,844 of record PVJH01001575.1, on the reverse strand, counting down.
CATGGTGCTCTACACCAAATAGGGTACACCCACCTGCCTTCTTTCACACTCCTTGGACCACAACACCACGACTTCTTATGAGATCATCCAGTGCAGCAACCCCCTCATGACCAACCACTCAACACAACCACCCAACCAGTGTCCCCTGAGAGGATCATCAAACTTGTCCTCCAAATAACAGAATAAGGAAAGAAGGAAGCCATAGAAGGATAAAGCCATAGGTCAATGTCATAGTGAAATTAGTTGCGGGCAGTTTGAAGAAGCATTCCTATGAGTTTCTCAGAGAGAGCCCAGTGCTCTTCAAGACTCTAGAAAATGGCACCAGGCTCTCCTAAAACAACACTATGCAATCAGCCCCAATGATCTCAATGACAGAACAGGAGGAACAAAAGGCAATGTTGGAAGACGTCCTGAACCTAATGCAGTGCATAGAAGAAGCTGATATTTATCTGCCTCAGAGAGAAATTTCACAATGCTACTTAGAGTCATACAGTATATGAGGGAAACAACACGGAACATGATGAAATGGTAGAGAAGATAAAGATATTCAACAAAGGGAAATACAAGAACTTAGGGACAAGACAACAAAACAGTAGCAAATTCACTGATGGGAGAAGGCAGAGAACCACCCCACTGACATAGAGCAGGGGCATCAAGCTCAATTAAAACATTGGTCATTTGTGCAACAGGCAAGGTTCATGTGGGCTACATCACATTCACAAATTTTGTTAAATTTATATTTTGAAGTGAGGATTCAAGGTATGAATAAGTTAATTAAAACACTACATAATTGCTCTATTTAAACATTTGCTTTATTTAATATATTTATAAAACTAAAAAATTATCATTTTTTACCTGAAACTTGCTGCACTTTCCTCCTACAAATTTTCACTTACTTCTAATGTTGTGACTGGAAAACACATTAAAGTAACTAATAAAAAACACAAAATATTGGACAGCTGAGAAATGTGATGCACAGTCATAATGGCTTCCCTCTAAAAATATTAACTAGTGCTTCTGGCTAGATATGATTCATAATGGCACAACCAACCCAGAATGCTCTTTTTTAACCTTTTGCTATTGGGATCTGTTTACATTATTTGACACTGAGAATGGCAGACATATCACTTCCAAACTTCGCTGGAACTAAGTCAGTACATTTATACACATACACTGGCCCCCAGAAAAGGCACTGGTCCATGTGTATAGTCATCTTCAGTAGTTAATGAGGAAATTGTGTGTATGGTATTACTTCAATCTCCCCTAAGCTCTATTTCTTTCATAACATTTTTTTTCCTATTTTCATTTTATTACAGGCCATTGTGGGCCACAAAAAATTACTTTAGGAGCTGCACGCAGACCACAGGCCACCAGTTTGAAATTCCTGATCTAGAGGACAGCCAAGCAGACTTTAATAACTGTGAAAGATGAGTCAAATAAGATCATCAATGAAGTGAAAGAAAACCTAAGAGCTATGTCTGATGCTCTGAAGAGGAACAACATCAGAATAATTGGAATAATTGGATCACCAGAGGAAGACACAACAAAGAAGCCATCTATAAAAATAGTGAGGGAATTCTTGGAGGAAAACTTCCCTAGCTTAATGAATGAATACAGGCAACCATTCAGGAGGCTTAAAGAACACTACCTAGACGGAATCCCAAGAAGAAGTAACCAAGGTACTTAAGAGTTATGTACCTTGCAACTTGAAGGAAAAGGAAAAAATCATGAGAGCAGCTAGGGAAAAACAAGCAATCAATTATAAAGTTACCTAAATAAGAATATAGTCAGACCCATGAGCAGACGTTATGAAGAAGATGAGAGAGTGGAGTAACATTATTCCAAAAATTGGAGGAAAATAAGACAAACTCAAGAATACTATATCCATTCAAACTATCTATCAAGATAGATGGAGAAAGTAAGAGTCTTCCCGGACATGGAAAAACTCAAAGAAAGCAGTAGAAGAAACTCAGCCCTACAAAAGATCCTTCTTGACCAAATATGGGGAGAAGAATAGCACTCACCGAGCACAACTAAGAGATTGCCACATAGAACAACCCCACACAGAGGACAACAAAGAGAACACAGTCCCCAATATAGCATTGACTTAAGGGTGGACATAAGTCAAGAATGAAACACACACACACACACACACACACACCACATTGATAAGAAAGGGAGGTAGGAAAACACCCAACACAAAGGGTATAAGATGACATCACAGATTTCACAGATGGATGCAATAATCTGAATATCAATGAACTAAACTCAGGCATTAAAGGCTGAGGCTAAGACTGGCTTAGAAAACACAGCTAGTCAATCTGCTGCTTATAGGATGCATACCTCAAGATTACAGACAAAATAGACTGAGAATCAAAGGCTGGAGAAAAACATACCAAGCAAAGAGCAATTCAAAAATTGCAGTGATTGCAATCCTGATCTCAGATAAAATTGACCTCAAAGAGCAAAGCCTAAAAAGGAATAAGGAGGGACACTATATAATGCTCAAAGGAATGGTTGATAAAGAACCAATAAGCATTTTAGACATATATTCCCTGAATAAGAGACCATTGAATATATTAATCAAATGCTCCAAAAGCTTGAAAAAGAAATAGGCTCAAAAACTATTGTAGGCAGCTTGAATATGCCACTTTCTGGGGAAGGTAGATCACAGAGAAAGAAACTCAACAAGGAAGCTATAGATCTAAACACTACAATTAGACGCTTTGACCTGATATTTATTTACAGAGCTTTCCACTCAGATACAAAAAATTCACATTCTTTTCAAGCACACATGGCACATATTCAAAGGTATACCACATGCTGGGGGAATAAGTCAAATCTACATAAATATAAGCACATTGATATTATACAGACCTCACTCTCTCTGACCACTGTGCAATATGGTTGGAAATTAACCAAATGAAGATGAAGAAAATAAGGGCAAACAATTTGAGGATGAATAAATCTTTGTGGCACAAAAGTGGTATTGTTCCAGATAAGAGATGAAATTAGGAAATTTCTGGAAATCAATGAGAATGAGAGCACAACATACCAAAACTTATGAGACACAGCAAAGGTAATTATCTGAGGAAGTTTCACACCAAATACATGTACACATGAGAAAAGAAGAGAGACTTATGAGTGATCTGCTGGCACAGAATTTACAGCAACCGGAGCAGAATCAACAGGGCAATCATGCTAATAGCAAAAGAAAAGAAATAATAAACACCAGGACTGAGATTCAGGTTAGGGCAAATAAGAAAACTATGGAAAAGTATTAATGCTGCTAAAAGCTGTTTCTTTGAAAGGATAAACTGGGAAAATGTCTTTAGCCGTGACACTTCAGACAAAGGCCTTATTACTAAAATCTATAATACTCTGCTGTTTCCAAAAAGGAAAAAAAAATTAATTACCCACTGAGGAGGTAGGCAAAGAACCTGAACAGAAGGCTCACAAGGGCAGAAATATGAATGGCCAATAAACAGATGAGAGAATGTTCCCAATGCTTAGTCATAAGAAAAATGCAAATGAAAACCACTATGAGATACCTCTTAACATCCTCAAAGATGACCCAACTCAACATATCAGAAAGCAACATATTTTGGAGGGACTGTGGTGAGATAGGGACTCTGATCCACTGCTGGTGGACCTATCCTGTAGGAATGTACAGCCACTGTGGAAATCGATTTGGTGGGATCTAAAACAGATGGAAATTAAGTTGCGATGTGACCCATCAATCCTCTCACTGAACATATGTCCAGAAAAGGCAAGAAACAAACCATGGACAGACATCTGTGTTCCAATGTTCATCGCGGCATAGTTCACAATTGCAAGGAGTTGGAAACAACCCAAATATCCATCATCAGATGAGTAGATTAAAAACGTGTGGTACTACAATGGAGTACTGTGTATCCCTAAAAAGCAGTGATGAACAGATGAAGCACATAACCAACCACATGGAAAGAACTGGGGGGTTTTATGCTAAGTGAAGTAAGCAAAGCACAAAAGGACAAGTACAATATGAGTTTGCTGAGGTAAGTTTAAAAATGCAAAAAATGCATAGGGAAAAAGCTACTGTATACATACATTCCTGCGGTGAGGTCCAGGTATTATGGCAGGGGTCAGATCAAATCCAGGGATACATACCAAAACCAACTAAAAAGGAAAGGGGAAAAAGACATAGATAGCAGGTGAATAGGGCACTAACCCTCTCAAGGGAAGGGTGTTGTTTACATCTCCACAGGGAAAGAAGGACCAGACTTTAACCTGGCACTCCAAGACATGAATGCACACATCCACATGAAGCAGGGAACCGATAGAGAGGACTGAGAGGCCAGCCCCAATCCTAACGATATGGACTGCCCCCGCCCCCCTCACCACAGAAGAATTCACTTAAGAGGACAGGACTGAAGTTATAGCTCAGAGAGCACTCTCAGATCAGAGCACACAGGAGAAAACAAAGGGAGAGGGAGAGACAGTAGAGTGCATCCTGACCCAGGACAGGATTCCTGCTCAGGAAGCCAATGCACAGAGAAGACCATAGGGCCAGTCCCACCACAAGATATGACATCCTCACTGATCCATAGAGCTACAGGGGACAACACTGGAGAGACAGTGCAGGAATTGTACCCATTCTGACCCCCCCACATGGAGGCGAAACACCAAGTGTATGCAACAGAACAGCAAGTGGGGCAGAGCATGAAGCCCCTGGGGAATAAAAAAAATATACTGTGGGGCCAGGTCATTGCACTCTCCATCACACTCAACTGGAAAACACTCATAAAGGTTAACAAACAGACCTTGAACTATTTATAAGCTTCTCTTTATGTTGTTGGTCTTTTTTGTTGTTTTCTTTTGTTGGTTTGTTTTGCTCAGTCTTGTTTTTCTGTATCTAATTATCTCTGCATGTTTATCTAGATATGATAGGCGGGGTAACCAATCCAGAGGAGAAAAGGACAGGAACAACCATTCTGGGGGGACGTGGGAGAGGAGGAGGTGGGGGAAAGGAACTAGGTGTTAACAAACCCAGGGACAAGGGAAGAACAAGTATCTAAAATCAATGGTGAGGAGGGTGCAGGAGGTATGGTAGGGCTTGATCAAGGACAATGTGATTGAGAGGAATTACTGAAACCCAAATGATAGTAGAATAAGAGACAAGTAAAAGGAAATAGAGGAAAGAAGGAGGAGGCAATAGGCATGTATAGAGGTCTAAATACAGGCATGTACATATGTAACTATGTATGATGGGGAAATACATCTGTGTACATATATTTATAGATTTAGTGCTAAAGCAGCAGATGGACATCGGACCTCTACTCAAGTACACTCTCAATGGAAGCACACTTTGTTCTAATAACCTGGTACTCCATGATGCTCACCATCCCGACATGATTGCTGAAGAGAAAGTAGGAGCATAAACAAATCTGAAGAAAGCTGTTGGTGCCTGATGATCAAAAGATATATAGTGTCTGGTGTCTCAAAGGCTTGAAGATAAACAAGTAGCCATCTAGCTTAGAAGCAACAAAGCCCATATGGAAGCACACCAGCCTGTGTGATCATGAAGTGTTGATGGAATCAGGTATCAAGCATCAAAGACCTGGAACAAAAAATCATTTCATGGTGAATGAGAAGGGTATAGAGTGTGGAATGGAGACCCAAAACCTATCTGTAGGTAACTGGACATCCCTTACAAAAGAGTTGTGGGGAGGAGATGGGCCAGTGAGGGTGCAGTATATACAACTTTCCTCTGGTTCTTTAATGTTTCTCTCCTTCCCCCCCCTCCCCGACTATCATGACCTCAATTTTACTTTACAAATATGGCTAGACCAGAGCATGTACATGGTTACATGCTGGAAACATAGGGAATCCAGGACAGATAATTCCTTCACCACCAGTATCAAGAGTAAAGATATCAGGAGGATAAAGGGAAGTTGGGGGGTGGGGGTGGGTGGAGAGGGGAACCGATCACAATGATATAACTATAACCCCCTCCCAGGGGATGGAGAACAGTAAAGTAGGTAAAGGAGACATTGATCAGTGGGTGCCCATGAAAAAATAACAATAATTTATAAATTATCAAGGGTTCATGAGGGAGGGACAGTATTGGGGGGGGGGGATGAGAAGCTGATACCAAGAGCTGAAGTAGAAAGAAAATGTTTTGAGAATCATGATGGCAACAAATGTACAAATTTGCTTGAGATAATGGATGTATGTATGTGAAAAGAGTTGTAGGGACCCCCAGTAAAATGATTCAAAAAAAGAAAAAGATGATTTAATCATAATAAACGAACAATCCAAATGGAAATGCAAGACTAAGATGAACATCTCCCAAAGAAATATTTCAATATTAGAAGTAAGATGTACTGCAGGGTAGCTAGAGCTATCTGTAATAGTGCTAGGGTTTGACAGGGCTCAGATTACAGGTGGAAGAAGTAATTATTTATTATGACAGATCTTATAATAAGGCAGAGAATTGGATGAGCTTGAAACTTTGGATTGAATGGAGCTTGAAACTTTGAATTGATTGAGAGAAGACACTATACACAAAGTTAGGAAATCAATTTAGGAAATCAATCTAATTCAAGTGGGAAGAAGTAGGAAGAGACAGGTGTGTACTTATGTAAATAGATTAATTCATAAAAATAGAGATATTGGTATATGTACATATATTTACATGGCAATATGCTGAGGTAGTGGATGGACTTTGGACCTCTGCTCAAACCCTGCCTCAATGCAAGAACACTTTGTTCTAACAACCTGGAATTCTATAATGCTCACCCTCTGGGCATGATTGTTGACAAAATTGGTGCACAAGAAAATGTGGTGAAGAAAGCTTATGGTGCCTGGCTATCAAAAGATACATTGTCCGGGGTCTTAAAGGCTTAAAGTTAAATAAGTGGCCCTCAAGCAGAGACGTAACCAAGTCCAAAGACTGGAAGAAGCATACCTGTCTGTGAGATCATGAGGTATCGATGAGATTTGGTAACAAACAATCAAATAGCATATTGTTGAGAATGAGGAGAGACCCCCAAACCCATCTGTAGAGAGTAGGACATTCCCTCACAGAATGATTTCAAGGAAGGGATGAGTCAACCATGGTGCCGTATAGCACGGATGAGACATCAATATATCTGTGGTTCCTTGAGACCTCTTCACCCCCACTATCATGACCCCAATCCTGCCTTTCATTGCGGACTAGGCTGGAACATGTACACAGGACTTATGGAATCCAGAGCAGATAACCCCCTCTAGAACAGAAATGGTAGTAGCAACACTGGGGCGGGGGGGGGAGGGAGAGGAGAAGGGAGGGGAAATCAATAGCAGTAATCAACACATAACCACACATTTTACTCCAGAGGAACTATCAACAGAAACTATGGGGGGAGGGAGATGGCGATTGGTGTAAGATATGAAAATAATAATTTATAATTTATCCAAGGGTCATGAGAGGGAGGGCAGGGATAAAAGAGGAGATGATACCAAGAGTTCAAATAGAAAGCAAATGAGGAAATAATGGCAACATATGTACAAATATGCTCCATACAATTAATATTTGGATTATTATAAGAGCTGCAAAAGCCTGCAATAAAATGATCTTAAAAGATAAAGTTATAACTGGATTGGCAAGTCTACAGTTATTTTGAAAATTTACTTATTATAATTGGAGTTGATGTAGAGTCATGAAAAAAATTTTAGGAGAAAGATGATAATGAGGTAAGAGGCTTAATGAAGACAAATTTGGCAGGAAAAAGCAGAGGGTGTAAGAGACATGGTAATATGAAGGTGACATATTGACCATTTAGAATCAGGAGATTAAAAAGAGAAATTCAAGTTAAGAAACATCAAAATTAAGCAACTTTAATAAATTTGCAAAAGCAGAAATTGTTGAAAGGATTCTGACATTTTAACCCAAGGGAATGTGAAGAATTCCTTAGCAGAAATTAGAAAGACAAAAAATGGAAGACACTGAAAAACTGACTGAGTTGCTGATGGAAATGAACAATCTTTATAAATTATTGTTTGCATACAATAAAAATTACACCATCGGGTATTAAAAATTCCCAAACCCCCGGCTGTTAAGTTGATCCTGACTCATGGCAATTCCATGTGTTACAGAGTAGACCTGCCCCATGTGATTGTCTTACCTGTAATCTTTGTAGATCGCCACAGCGATCTTTCATGGTGCTACTGGGTTCGTTTTAATGGCCTGCCATCAGATTAGTAGCTAAGTGTAAATAGTTTGTGTGACTCAGGGACCTTATTTTTTCATGTACTGTTCTATACATTTTGGCAAAATGATTTCTTTTGTGCCACAACTGCCACAAGATCCAGGCAGAATGGTATTGTTGGTAGTGGTAGTATTGTTGGGTTGAACCCATTGTTATAGCCACAGTCTCAGTCCATCTTGACTAAAGGGTTCCTCTTTTTCACTGCCCCTTTGTCAGTTTGTTGTGCCATGGTGGCCGGTCTGTTGCTGAGTTGCTGGAAGCTGTGGTCACTGGTATTTAACATACCACTTGGATCACCTAAAGTAAACAGGTTTCAGCAGAGCATCCAGAGTAAGAATAGACTTCAAAGAAGGAAGAGCCTGTCTGCTTCAGAGCAAGTAGCCACTGAAAACCTTATGTACAGCACAGAAACAGTATAGGATATTTCTTAATTAGTGCATGACTGTTCTTGAAGTTTCTATTTCCACATAAGTTTCACAACTAACTGGTCTTATATTTTCTCTGTCATCTTTTTATGTTCTTTCCACTCTACACGCATTCTTGCTAGTTCTTGTGTTTGATACTAATCACAACATCCTGCCCTCTGCCAATGATTTGATCCCGACTCATACCAAACAAACGATTTCTGGGACTGAAGATTTTTACAGAGCAAACAGCCTCTTCTTCCTTTCATAGAGTGGCTGGTGGGTTTAAAATACTGACCAAACAGCCAAGCAGATAGAAGTCCGATGCCCATCCCACTGCACCGCCAAGGCTCCTTCCCTCAGCGCTAGCCCCTCTCATTTCTCTCTGGCTCACTCTTGGCCCTTCCAGATTACAGACTGTTTAAGTGGCTCTTTCAAGGTTTTCCTGGCTTGATTAGTGTACCACTGTACCACTTTTCAGGTGTATGTGTTAGCCAGCCATTATGTCATTCTTTTTCTTTTCCTCTATTATATTGAGTAGAAAAATCCATGAGCAATGAAGAGTTGACAAATGCTTCCTCTTACGCTACTATTTATTTTCAATTGATTCCTTTTATCATGTCACCATCTTTTCTGAAATTTTTATATCCTCTTGGATGCCTTTTAAATGGATGAAGAGCCTGTTTCAGAATACTTTTGGCTGACGGTATGAAAAATCCTCATCAATATTTAATTTAAGCAACTAAGGCTGTATGTCCATGTGTGCATTACACAGAAAGAATATGTAACAATAAAGATACACAGCTTCTAGTTTTGGCTCAATAACTCAATAAAGTCTTGCAGAACAACTCTGCCATTCCTCTGTCTCTACTTAATGATCACAATGTGGTTACACCAATTTCAGGTATTCTATATCCATAACCCACAGACTATGCAGGAAGAAATTGAAGAAAGAGGGAGTGGAAGTCATACTGATTCTTATGACCAGGAGAAGTAAAAATCTTTGCAGAACTCTCCAGCAAGCTAGGTCTCCCATCTCCTGGATGAGATGATATTTCAAGGTCACTTCCAGTCTGAGGGCTCTGTTTATGGGAGTAGAAACACTTGCCTTTCTCCAGCATTATTATAAGCAATTCAAAATGTTACACACACATATTATGGCCTGCAATATTTAGAGAAGACCGCACAGTGATGGTGGGTCTTGAACTGAGCTTAGGAAGTCTTGAAAAGTATACAAGGTATTTTTAGTTCTCAGTGGATTTACAGTTTATGATGAGAGAAGTTGAGCATACATTAGACAAGAGTGAGCAGGATCAATGGTAAACTGTCTCACAGGAAGTTCTCTGCAGAGAGGCCTGGGTCTCTGGGCTTCCTGGATAACTGACACCGTGTCTTCCATCCAGCCAAATTCTACTTCTCAAGTCTCTCTCCAAAATCTAAAGAGCTGAGCTGAGCCCCGGTGGCGTAGTGGTTGTGCGCGGGACTGCGGCCCACAAGGATGGAGGTTCAATTCCGGCTCCCAGGAGCAAAGGCTGGGCCTCCTACTCCCACCACCTGAAGGCAGTGATGCCTAAAAAAAAAAAAAAATTAAAAATCTAAAGAGCTTCCTTAGGATGATGTCTTCAGACTTGTTCACCTCATGGCTTTCCTCCTACAAGAGGATCCTGACCTACACCATCTCTTTGGTTGATAGGTCAGGGTTCAATGGGAAGAAGAAGGACATGATGGAGGCAGAGACCATCTTGGAAACTGCTCTGATGGTGGAGATGGGCATCCAGGGCTCTCTGCAAACTGTTGGTGCCCTCCAGACTCTCTTCACCATCTCTACTGAACACATCTGTGATGAGTTCACAAACTGGAACAAATCTAAGAAGAAGACTGCAGGAAGTGGTAGAATGATGAGGGCCAGAAGCCACTGGAGAAGGACTTAAGCATCATGAAGAAGTATTGCCAGGTCACCTGTGCCATTGCCCACACCCACATGCATTGCTTCCTTTCTGCCAGAAGGAGGATTCCTTGATAGAGATCCAGATGAATGGAGACTCTGTAGCTGAGAAGCGGGGCTAAGCCCCAAGAGGTTGCAGTAGCTGGTGTGTGTCTGCGAAACAGGTGTTTGGGCAGGATGAGAAGACCAATGTCATTGTGGGTGACAAAGTGCAAGTGCTACAAAGGAGTCACCATTTACTGGCACACCAAGGTGCTGCCTCACAAGCCCCACCAAAGGTTCTGTAAGGTGGGCTAACACCCTGCCCATGTGGCCTTCCATTTAAGCTACACAAGACCCACCAAAGGTTCTGAAAAGTGGGCTAACACCCTGCCCATGTGGCCTTCTTCTCATGCTACCACCATCACATGGAGATAAACAAGAAGATCTACAAGCTTGGCCAGGAAACCTAATAAAAAAATTCCACCACTGATTACAATTGCCTGACAGGAACATTAACCAATCAGGTGGCTTTGTCCACTCTTGTGAAGTGATCAAAGACTTTGTTGTGCTGAAAGACTATGTGGTGGGGACCAGGAAGGGAATGCTCACTCTGTGTAAGTCCTCCCAGGTGCAGACCAAACCCCATGGTCTGGAGAAGGTGGACACTTCCTCTGAGTTTGGCCAACAAGCACTTGATGGTCCAAGCACAGATGATCCAAGAAAAGGAAGCTTTCATAGGACCACTCAAGAGAGACTGAATGGCAAAGGAAGGCGTGTCACATGGTGCAGCTGGTGGAACCCCAATAAAATTGATTTCCCAAGGTGTGGGGTAAGCGAGCAAGATGACACATAAGTAAATCCTAGATCTGGAAGGCACAGAAACATTACAGAAACGTAGAGTAGAGAGTACTAACGATTTAGTAGACATTACATCTTCACGGTAGGATCCATGTCTATCCTGACACACCACTCAGTCTTCTCCTTCCCTGAGGGCTGCCGTCTCCCTAGAAAATGGAGGCACAAGGTGCATCGGCCCGTGCATCTTGCAGCCTTGTGAGATGTCAGCTCTCAACTCATTGTCGTTGAGTTGATGTTGATTCATAGCAACCTTGGGATCATCTCTCTCGGACTTCCTGAAGTCCACTGCTGTTAGTGACTCTAACTCCTAATGGACCCAGGCATTTCAGATGAGAACTATGCTCCATAATCAGTGGCACACTTTTCAGAAGCAGAATCATCTGAATTACCAGGTCTTTCCTCTGAGGCACCTCTGGATGGACTCGCACCTCCAACTTTTTTGTTAGCAGTCAAGCATGGTGCTCACTTGTGCCACCTGGGCCCATCATCAGTACTCACATCCAAAGAGAAACGTTGCATATTTTATGTGTATTAAAGGTTGCCAAATGTAAAATGTCAAATCAGTGAGAGGAAGTGTATAGTCACAAATGACTTAGCACACATCATCCAACTGCTACTTCCCTTTATCTCTTCGTTCTTGAAAAAGAGTTAAATCTTTATCTGCGGCCATGAAGATAAGCTCACTTGGAAGAAAAACCTATCCCCCCTCCCCTACTTAAATAAATTTTAGTCTTTGTATCAAGGCACACAAATCGATTTAACTGAAGTGATTTCTAAGAAGACTACGTTTAGCCAGGTCCACGATCTCATTTTATCCAAATCTAGCTTACAGATTGAAGCTGAGCTTTCTGCTTCCTCCCCCACTCAGGTGGTTGAGGTACTGTTTAGACATGGCTCTTTTTCTTCTGTGTCCTTCTCGATAAAACGGTTGTAATGAGACTTGGCTCCCCAGCTGGCCCAGGTAGCATTCTCCTCCATCAGCACTCCTCAGAGAGACCATTATATGTAATCACAGAGTGTCGCAGGCATGACATGAATGATTATGCAAAACTCTACGCCCAATTTCCAAGTGACTCCACAATTTGACAAAATGATGTGGCCATTTGTGAAATGTAAGCAAATGGGAGGAAATGGAGGGTGTAGAGTTTCTGCCAAAGTGACAGACTCATCCAAAAGCAAGCGCTCTTCCTTTTGACACATCATTCCTAGCAGATTATTTTTTTAAAATACTGAATAGCCAGCTTTATAAAGTGTGAGTTTATGTCCAGCCTTCATAGGGGACTGTGTTAGATGTGTTTTAGACCGTTGTGGCACAACTGGCATAGCCTCTTGGGGGATGGGCCTGTGCCGCTCTCCTCTGAAAGGAAGCAGTTCAAGGTGAGAGGGGATGCTCTTGAGCTTTCTGGCGACTGAGCGTACAGAGAGCTGAATCCCCTCTTCTCCGCACACAGCTCCATGTGATACAGATGCATCCTGAGCCTCAGCTTCACCCGAGGGAAGACATCAGAAGGAAGAGAGAGCAGGAGGAGAGAACATTCAGGTGTATTTTTTTTTTACTGGCATACCAATTCGTAACCATTTCCTATGGCCACTCATGAAGGTTTGTTATGTGTCTTCTGGTGTGACAAGCAAAGGTAGGCTAATGATATTCCCTATACTAGCTCATCACTGATCAACCCTTCATCCAAATGGGCCAGGGAGAGATGGTTTGCTTGTGCAAGGATTCAATTGGTAGGGGCAAAGTTGTCATCAATAAGTCTCTCTATCAGTCTTATCAGTTATTTAATTCCTTTAGGCCTCTGTTTTCTTACCTCTAAAGTACCTTGGAGTGGATGATACCATTCACAATGTTCTGAGATGAAAAATATTAGCACTGTATGGTTCTAATTGGCTTTCTATGTCCTCTCCTCTTTCAACATGCTTTGTGAGCTGGTCTTAGTCAGTGGCCCTTGTTGTTGAGAGGAGCTGCTAACTCAGCGCAAATTCAGGATGTTCTTACGGATAACACGAGGAAAACTTGCCTGCGCCTGGGCAGGCTGGAGTCCATTGGTGCGGATTTTGTGTTACGCCATCACCCTTGTGTTCTGAGAATCTCTATTTTACCAGATGTGACATCTTTTTCTGGTGATTGCTCCTCCCTGATAAAGTGTCCAAACTAAACAACACAACGTCTCACCATCTCCACTTTAAAAAGGCATCCTGCCTGCATGCTTTCTAAGTCTGATTTGTCATGCAGATCCCTGGTGGCCCAGTGGGTTCTAAGTAGGGCCGTTAATGTCATGGTCAGTTCAAAACCATCAGCTGCTCTGAGGGAGAGAGAGAACACTTTCTACTCCTGTAGAGAGTTATAGTCTTGGAAAACCACGGGGGGAAGTTCTGTAGGGCTACTGGGAGCTGAAATCAATTGGATGGCAGTGAGTATTACTTATTTTATTTCCAAACGTCATTTTTACTGGGGGCTCATACAGCTCTTACAATAATACATATATACATCCATTGTGGCAAGCACATTTATACACTTGTTGCCATCATCAGTTTCAAAACATTTCTTTCTCCTTGAGCCTTTGGTATCAGCTCCTCATGTTTTTTCTTCTCCATCCTTCACCCTCCCTTCCTCATGAACCCTTGATAACTTATAAATCATTATTAATTTTTCATGTCTTACACTGACTATTAATAGTATTTATTTCTTTAAAAATTATTTTTAATAGTGAACATTAAAACTAGTACATCATATAGTTAATATTCTTTGCCAAGACCACAATTAGATGCATCAGTTCTCCTGTCTTCCTTGAGCTTTTGTGTGCAATGACACCAATTTTTTTTTTTTGAATGACACCAATTTAAGGAGGAAAAATAAAGACAAGAATAAAAAACACAAATGAAAGCACCAAACCACCAGGGAGAATACACCTGGTGTTGGCACAAACCCCTCCCCTTTCCTGGGTTTGCCAAGTGTGATGGACAGTGAGAAGATGCTGGCTGAAACCCCTTGCCTGATCTTTCCGAGGGTTGAAAGAGCCGCAGCTCTGACCTCCTTTCATTTGCTCTTTAGTGGACTCTGGGGTCGGAGGTTCATGGAGGTTAAGTGTCTTGCTCCAAGTCACAGCTACTGAGTGTCGCAGCTCCAAGTGCACAGAAGCTCTGTGGACAGGTTTGTGTGGAATGCGCCTCTGACTCATCTCTTCCAGCAAGTACAGCACTGCGATGGGCCTGCCAGCCACTGGTTTGATTGCCCATCACCTTCCTACTTTGAATCTTTGTGTCCTGCTTGATACTTCACAGTATCTGGAGATAGTATTAGGCTTCTGAAAGGGGCAAGAAGGTCCCCTGCATGCTTGAAGGTCCAAGGTGCTACAATGCCCTCTAATCAGTGCACCCACTCAAGTGGGAGACAGAATCGGAAATCACATCCTGACTCTTAACTGTTCTCGTAAAGCTCTAACTACAGGGAACAAAATGTGGTTTCTCTTCAGTTGTGACGGGGAGGCTGGCAGTTTCCCTCCTTGGCGTGTGGTTTTAATTAATCTCCGGCATTCAATATCTACCAGCCTCCACCGCTGTTGGGAATCGAGATCGTGGGCAGTCTTCAGATGTTCAACATGAACTGAGAGTTGTATATTTGGCCTCTTTCATCTTCTATGAAAGCTACTAGTGGGGGTGGGTGGGGTAAGGAAAGCAAGCGACTTGATAACATCTTTAGAAATCAAGTAACAAGCCATTAGGAAGACTAACAATAAATAAATACATTTTCCATTCAGTGTCTCTGTAGCAATTCAGACGAACACATGACTAGGAAAATGTAATGAAAGCAATTGTAACTCTTTCGGTAGAGAGGTAATTACAGTCTATGGCTGCCTGACTGATGAAAATTACACTGCTTATAATAAATTGCCACACAGCTAAGTCTTTTCTGAAGTCCTTAGTATGATTTGTGTTTGTGCACTTACTTAAAACATCAGGGAACAATTTATAAACATGAGCCTTTTTGGACACTGCCAGGATCGGCATTTACGATTAGAGAGCGTGTTTAAGGGTCCCTGATTTATAGAGGATAGATCATATTTTCCCGACACTCTCATGGTCAATTACAGACCTGCATGGTGCATTTGGCAACTTAAAAGCAAATTTAATCATTCTTCTTTTTTTTATTTGTGAACATGCCAAATCAAGGAGACATTTTCACTCACCGTTGAGGGAGAAAGATGTTTCAAAGACAACTTACTATGGGGAGGCGGGGTGAGGAGGGAGTGTTGGGGGCAGAGTGTGGAGTAGTCCTGTACTCTGTTTATCTTCTTCTAGGATAAACACTGGAAACTTCCTTATGGGGATAAAAGGTGCTGGGATGACTTCATCTTGCCTCACTCCTTGTCGTAGGAAAGCTTCAGTGTCCTTCCACTCCAAACCCAGGAGCCAGCGCAATGCACTGTATCCCAGAGCACGCGCACCACAGAGAGAGAGAGAGCCACGGGGCGCAGGCTGGAAGTCCAGTAGTGCCATTCATTATCTCTGTGATCTTGAGCTAATCACCATCTTTTGGGGTTTTCGTTTTGTGTTAGTCTGCGTAGACTAGAGGAACAAATTTCACAGACACGCATATAGATATAAGGAAACGGTTTATATACAAAGAAATGGAACACTGAGAAAGCATCCCAACCCAGTCCAGTTCAAAGTCATATGTCTGATATTAGCCCAGATGCCCGGTACCAGTCTATAATGTCTCCTTTCGACTCACAAAGTCACAGGTCAGTGGATGCAGAATCCCGGCGCTGGCAGGGGTTTCTCCATGGCTCCTCACTTCCAGGGCTCAGGTTTCATCAACAGCATCCAGTGGTGGCAGAAGCAATTCATCGCTGGCAGGGGCCTCCACGTGGCCTCTCAAGCTTCAGAGGTCTGGCTCCATCAGGGCCAAGCCGTGTGGTTGCTCTGGCTCCTCGGACGCTGCCATCTCATCTTGTCCATGATTAATCATCTCTGAGACTAACTCCCAACAACTGGGGAGATAGCCTCTCATCTTCATGAGGGAACTATCGCGAGATTTCCCAGACGTATCAGGAGAAAGCTATGCCCACACAGAGGCCTCATTGGCTACTCAATGGCTATCTCCAGATTAACAGGCTAGACACTACCTCTCCATTTCAGTTATGAAATTAACATAGGCACATGACCGTCACTTGCTTTCTTACCTTTCTAATGAGGAATGGACTATTTGCGCTGGACACTTTTTTGGGTTGCAGGTCAGTGTACCAGTGGCTTAGACATACTGTATGTGTTATTGTCAGATGGCTTTGAGTCAGCTTCAACTCGTGGTGACCTGACCTATGTCCTCTGCAAGATCACTAGCATCATTGAGTCCACTGTTGTGGCTGTTGTGTAGTATATTACAACCCCGAGGCTTCTCTTCCAGCAGGTTTACAATGAAAGCCCCACATTCATTTATGAATCACCACCTATATTCAGCCTTCACCGAATTTTTTCTGACCCTTAGCCACCAATGTGAACAGCCTTGCCCTTAGGCAGAGTGTGTTACAAAGTGGATTGCTGCCACTCCTCCTCCACCCAGTGTGAGGGCGGGCGTGGTGGTGGCTTGGCACTTAGGCATTTGTCTGGGTGTTCTCCTGACAGGATTTTGGGTCCTAGGGTCTGTATGATCATGGTTTCTATCTTGGCTGCTTTTGTCAGAGGGATCTGAACCAATCTCGTAAGTTTTTCTCTCTAGAACAGCGTAAGTACCCTGGTCATGGCTCCTTATTCGAGTCTGTAGTTCTGTTAGCAACCGTGGATATCCTGGAATGGTGTTTTTCCAGCAGCCCCCCTGGAACTCCCAGCCTCGAGGAAGCAGTTGTGCTTCTGTGTGTCTCTGCCCACCATGTTGGTTTCTTGCTTCAGAACTCCTCATCTGGATGATGCTTCGTCATCTTGTCTTTGTCTGATTTAAGAATTCATAAATGTGGTTCTGTGAGTTATATTTGAAATTTGGGCTCTCTTTTCTCCTCGAGAATATCACAAAGTATTCTTTTGTGACCTATGGGTTTCTGTTGTCTAGTTTGTGGATGTGGATGAAGAGGTCTTTCTTTCTAGTCGGGTGAGTTTTGGATGATCTGCTAAAATCTGGCCACTAGGGGTGACTTTGCTGGTGTTTGCAACATGTTGACATAGCTTCTAGGAGGATTGCAACACACATTACCACAGCACAACAGCAAAGGTACAGGCATCCGGCAGAGCTACAAATGAGTAGCACTTATTTACCATGCAGGTTTCCTGGTGGCACAGTGGGTTAAGCCCACCAGTCCCTCTGTGGGAGCCCCTGTAATTTCACTGTCTGTTCCCGGTAAAATTACAGTCTCGGGAACACCAACGACCAGTTAGACTGTGTCCTTTAGCATTGAGTTTGACTTGGTGGTAGTGCTTTAAAACAAACAAACAAACAAACAAACAAACAAACAACCCTATCCTGGTGAATTAAGTGAAGGTTTACAGAGCAGATGATCAGTTTTACTTTCAACAGCTCCTCAGATCGTTCCAGTTTCATGATCTCTCCAATCTGCCTCATACTGACTCTTTTCTTTCCAGACGTTGGGGGTTGGCATGCTTGTTTTGTTTTTAAAAGACACGAGCCGTGGCCCATCTCCTGAACAGTTAAGCCAGAAACTGTAGGGGTTGGAGGTTGGCATTTATCTGTTTTTTGAAAATTCTGAGCAAAACATGTACACATACGTCCCAACACTAGACAGGTGATTTTAATGATTAGTTGGGGCTAGCACACTGGCCTACACTTCTGAGGTCACAAAGACACTGACGGCTTGAGTCAAGAGAAGCCATGTCCTAGAAGCAAACCGCCTTTGCGGTCCCTAAGAGGCCATCAGAAACAAGCTGACTTCTTTCACCATCTTAGCTGAAATCGACCTCGGAGTTCTGGCTGCCTGCTCTGGATTGCTCTTTTCTGGAACTACTCCAGGGGCCAAGCAGAGGGGTGAGTGGGGACAGAAAGGCTCTAGCATACATTATGTATGGTTGGTTTTTCCTGGCGCCAAGGGTAGAATAGTCTCATTCGTCCATGTCTCTGGGTTTCAAGACACTCAGGGAGGAGTGCAGAGAAAGCAGAGTGGGCTGGGAACTGAGTTCTGGCAGCTGCATGTGGCCTGCTCCCTGCCATCGCCCTGGAAATTCTCTGGGGAATGATGCTGAGCCAAACTCACAGGAATCTATGAGAGGCATCTTTTTGCAACTCTGTACTAGTGAATTCTCCCCGAATTTTGAACTTGCCCATTGTAGGGGTTGGGGTTGGGAGAGGGGGTGGATTTAAACAAGAAAAATGATCAGTTGATCTTCATTGCTTCCTCACTTCCCAATTGGCCAGTTGTAGTGAGTTTGAAGAAATCTGAGGCTGATTTAGAGAAAAAGACATGACTATCAATTAGCAGCCTTACACAATAGAGCTATTTGTTGGCACCCATGCATTGACGGTCACAGACAGGGGACAGCCCACAGAATGAGAAGTCTTCAGAGGCAAAGGGTACAGGATGTCAGCAGAGGGGGAATGGGCACAAAAAAGACTTAGAGGAGGAGAAGGGAGAGGTGGGTGGAATGGCAGTGCTCTGCTGCAGCAAGTTGGAGAGCCTGCAGCAAGGCCCGAGAACTCAGAAGCACAACTTCTGTGGGTCTTTTGTTCCCACATAAAACAAGACGAAAAACCAAGCTCACTGCCAGTGTGTCACTTCTGACTTATCGTGACCCTGGAAGATAGGGTAGAGCGCTCCTGTGGGTCCCCAAAGACAAATTTTTCTGGGAATAGAAGGCCTCCATCTTTTTTCCAAGGAGTGGCTGGTGGTTTTGAGTGGCCAACCTGTTGCTCACAACCCAGTGTCTAGCCAGTATGCCCTAGGGCTCCTGTATCACACAGAAGAGGGTCTGTAAAATAGACTGGCTGGAAAAGACTAGAAATCTGCTTATTTGGTATTTGCCCTATTTAAAAACAGCTGGATGCTTCCAGGGCTGGCTTTTGGGGTTGGCAGGACTCAACGTGTTATCAGGAACAGACAACCTGGGACCAGCACACAGAGGCCATTTTGCCTGTATAATAAGCCCACACCCCTGAGTGGAAATACTCCCAGGAGTTTCTCCTGTCCAGGCAGCTGGGGCTTTCTCTCAGACAGCGTGGTAGAAAAAGGCTCAGCATCAATGTTTCCATATTGCTTTACCTTTGCTGACAGGTTGTCGCACACTGGGAGAGCTGTACTAGAGCTTCAATGCAGAGCTCTGGGTTTGTGGAAGGTGGCGTTGGACAGGGAGGGCCAGGTTTGAGCCTCCATGTAACCCCCCCCCCCCATACTCTCACTGCCATCGAGTTGGTGCTGGCTCACAGGGACCCTGTAGGACAGAGGGACACTGCTCCTGTGAGTTTTTTTTACCACTGGTAACAGGGAAAGCTTAAATTTTCAAAGCATTCCCATTTAAATTCAAAGCCCTAGGTTTGTGGAAGGCTATGGTTTGTAGAGGGAGCCTTATGTCCGGTTTCAAATGTCCACACAGAATCAGTCTCCAATGAATACTTTTTTGATGACAGACAGACCAGCAATGTGAAAAGGTTTCCCCTCGGGCAGTACTCGTATGTTTGAAAGGGAGTTGTGACCACTCCAGTAGCCAGCCCACTGAGGGGCAGCCTTCCCGTTGGACTTGCCTGGATGTGCCCTTAATAGAATTTGGGGTGGTAGGGTCCCATGGTCAGGAGAGGATCCTTATTTATCTTGTAAGTTTTGCAAACCAGCAATAGTGTTCATATCCCATTGAGGATTCCTTGCCTGCTTCTTTAGTCCTGTCCCAAACTCCAATGGATTGATGCACTGCCAATCATGATTTTGTGACAGTCTCTTCTGCTGCCCATTCCCAAATTAAATGATTGTGCTTTCATGCATTCTTGGACACCAGGATGGCCTTGTGCTGAGAGTCTCCCTCATTTGGATGACTTGTCTGGTCTTTTCCCTGTGTGAGACTTAATACATGGGAATCTATAAATTATATTTGAATTTGAAGACTTTGAATTTTGATTTTGGCATATCTTTTGGTTGAATGGTATGAAGTTACCTGAGAGGGTGAGGATTAACTTCAAAAGAAAACGGAAGAATAATCTTTTCTGTGGATGAATTCAAGGTTAACTGGAATCTGTGCTCATGGCGCAGTGGTTATGAGTTGGGTTAACTGCAAGGTAAGGAGTTCAAAATGATCAGTTCCTCCTCGAGACAAAGCCAAGACTGTCTACTCCCTGAAAGAGTAACAGTCTCAGGAACCCACAAGAGAAATTCTACCCTGTCCTGTGCCAGGAGTTTTGTTTCATTTCCCCCTTTTTAATATAGACCTTCATCAGAGTTGAAATCTGGAGCTGTACTTGTCAAAATAACCAGCAGCATCAACATGGCCTGGGGATTGTTCTTCAAACCAAACCCACTGCCATTGAGTGAATGCCGACTCACTGTGACCCCGTATTGAGACACAGAGCAGAATGGCTCCATGGGGAAGGTGTGTGTGTGTGTGTGTGTGTGTGTGTGTGTGTGTGTGTGTGTCTCACACTGTAAGTCTGTGCAGAGCAAATAGCTTCCTTCTTCATAGGGAAGCGCTGGTGGGTTTGAACTGCAGTCTTGTGGGTGGCAGCCCAAGGCCTCAGCCATAGCACAGTCAGGCCAGGACACAGCCCCGGTGTTGTTGATTGGACCTCCTTTTTGAAAGCGTTCGAGCGAAACTAAGGCAAAGACTAGTTGAGAGAAGTGGGATGCAGCTGCCTGCTGATCATACAGGCATGTTTGTTTGCACATGTTTTGTGTTGAATAAACTTGGGAGTGCATCAGCTGACATCTCTGCAGTAATACTTTTTGACTTATCTTGTATGCCACCTTATTTTCCAGTATTTGGTTAGAAATATTTGATGCTCTTTTAATGAGTACATAATTAAGAAAATTGGGAACATACAGAAAAATATCAAAATCGAAAAATAAATTTACCAAAAGCGCACACCTGGATATACAAAGAAAATTGCTTCTATACATTTACGAGTATTTAGCTTAATGTTGGTGGAAATCTTATCTGTGCAGGTGTCCCACTGGGCAGAAGATAGACGCTGTCTCCTGCCTCCTGAAACAATGACAAAACAATTCTTCAGCTGAGACCTAAAGGGGGAGTTAGGGCATGACCAGGAGGCGTAAGTAAAGACAGGTCCTCGCTGCTCAGGAAGGTTTCACGGAGGAAGCTCCTTGGGAGAAAGAGGCCTTCTGCTCCTGTAAGGAACTGCTGTCCCAGGAACCCCCACTGGCAGTTCTCCCCTGTCATCAGGGTCGTTATGAGTTGAAATCAACTGGATGGCAGTGAGTTTGATGTTGAGAGTTTAGGATAGAGGTCCTCAAACTACGGCCCATGGGCCACATGCGATCTGCCAAGGACATTTATCTGACCAGCCAGGTGTCTTTGCCACCGCTGCCTGTCCTGCTTGGCAGCCGACTCATCTCAGGACTATAGTGAATTTGTTGATATTTGTGTTTTTTTTTCCTTTCTTAAACTATAGTTCGGGCTTCCAATGGTCTGAGGGACAATGAACTGGCCCCCTGTTTAAAAATTTTGAGGACCCCAGGTTTAGGGCATCAGTTAGAGAAGGACTCATGGAATTGAAAGATTTCTCAAAAGTTGAGTGAGTGTGATTGGAGCATGGTGCCTGGGGAACTGGGATGTCCACAGGGTTCAGGCCATGGTGTGGTGGCAAATACTTCATTCATAACCATTTGGTGGGGATGGGGGTGGGTGGAGGGGTGATGGTACTGAACCTGGATTTGTAGGGTTTGCCATTTCTCATGGTGCGCACTGCCATTGGAAGTAGGTCTGTGCTGTATGGGCTACGGATGGGGTTGACAACTTCAAGGGCACCAGTTTGAAAAAAGTGAGGTTTTCTACTCCTGAAAAATTTATTGTTTGGAAACCCACAGGGGGCAGTTCTACCCTGTGTTATAAGGTCCCTATGAGTCAGAATCAAGTCAACAGCACTGAAGGTGAGGGTACTGGTTATTGTGAAAATCCCACTGAAGTTACCAATATAACTTAACTGAAGATGAAAATTAGAAAAGATGCAAAAAAATAGTCTCTCTGGAGCCATTGCTATCTGAAAGCAGAATGCTGTTCATGTGAGACCAGGCCCCCATGGAGAGGATTTTATATCATAACTGCAATAGTTATCCAGGTTTGGATACTCATATGCAAATGCATTTATCTATTTCTACATACATGTGAGAAAATGTATTGCTGTCTTCTCACAGTCATGTAGCTAGCACTATTTTGTTTACATCATGCACTATTTTAATAATGAATTTAACCATCACAACCCTCCAAGTCAGAATGCCAGGAAGTGGGAACTAAATTGAGATAGGGCAGCACTTGGTCAGAGGTTAGCAAACTACGACCCAAAGGCAAAACTCAAACCTACCCCACTTAGTATATGGCCTCCAAGCTAAAAATGGCTTTATATTTTAAGCAGTTGCACAAAAAAGAGAATAATATTTTGTGACACACAGAAATTTGTGACACACCAAAATTACAATCTTAGAGGGACTCAGCCAAGTCCATTTGCCTACATAGTGTCTATGGCTGCTTTTCAGTTACTCTGATGAGTTGGCGAATCCTTGTAACATGGATAAATGACTCACAACACCTAAAATAGTTATTTATCCAACCATTCCAGAAAAGCTTTTCTGATACTGATTTTGTCTATGCAAGCTCGTGTATACACATTAATGTGTGTATGTGAACATAAATTCTGCCCTTTAAATGTATGTGATGCTATTAGCTATTACATCTTAAGGAATTTATACTCACCTGCTGTGGCAGTCATGTGCTTATGTTAATTTTATGATTGAAATGTAGGGATGGAGTCTAGTCTATTAATCTGGAGATAGCCATTGAGTAGCCAATGAGGACTCTATGTGGGCATGGCTTTCTCCTGAGACTTCTGGGAAATCTCGCGATATTTCCCTCAAGAAGATGAGAAGCTATCTTCCCCAGTTGTTGGGAGTTAGTCTCAGAGGCGATGAGTCACAGAAAAGATAAGATGGCAGTGTCTGAGAAGCTGGAGGAGTCTGTGGAGAGACCACACGGCTTTTCCCTGATGGAGCCAGACCTCTGAAGCTGGAGCGGCACACTGTTGATGGACCCTGAGCCCTGGAAGTGAGAAGCCATGGGGAGGTCCCTGCCAGTGCCAGAATTCTGCACCCACTGACCTGTGACTTCATGAGTCAGAAGGAGACTTTGTAGACTGATTTCGGGCATATGGGTTAATATCAGACTTATGACTTTGTACTTGGATTGGGATGCCTTCTTACTGTCACATTCCTTTTGTATATAAACCCTTTCCTTATAGCTATATGCGTGTCTATGAAATTTGTTCCTCTAGTCTCCCCGGATTAACACACCTGCGATATCATCTTCCTTCCCTCTTTCTCTCCTCGTAAAACATTTGACATTATTCACTCCCTTGAGAATCCAAGGTCATGAAAACCCTTGCTGTGGTGGCAGGTGGTGGCTGCCAATGAGTCTGTCCCTGACCCATGATAACTTCAAGGGCAACAGATTGGACTGTTGTAATCATGGGGGTTGTCAGTGGCTAATTTTCAAGAGTAGGTGACTTCTGCTGAAATTTTTCTGTGTTATAACAACATGCAAATCTCATCTGATTGACTGGACATAGACCAGGAATCAAACTGGGTCTCCAACCAGGAGGGCAAGAGCTCTACTACTGAACCACATTTGAAAACCCTTATCACTGCTAAATCCAAGGGATGCTTTGAAAATTTCACATTCCTTTACTCATCTGAATTATTTGTTACAGGTGAGCATTGTCTACATTTTGAATCATTCTCTTTTTTAGCCTTTTAAACTTTCTCCTATACATTCCTGGTTTCCCTCCTTCCCATAGGCACCTCTTGCACTACCCCAAGAGGGACACTAGGAGAAGACTATGTCTAGGAGGTCTTAGCAAGAGAAACCTTTGAAAAGGAAGGTGTAGCCAATCATTTTATAAGACCTTAGTCAAGTGGCATGTGAATCAAAATGTACCACCCGTGCTATTTCCATACTTTTGTTGATATTAGTGACATGACTTAGTCCTGCAGAAATAACTTTGTTTTAGTGAACGAGTATTATTGACATTTTTTTGCCTTGCCTAAGCTTCATTTCTTTCTAAAACAAAGTTCAGTGACTTAGTTTTTACCTTGTGTAAGTGAACACCCTAAGCATTGTAGTCTAAGTTTTCATAAATATATATATTCCATTTCCCAACAGTACTATGTACAAAAGTGCTTGACACAATGAATGCATGTGTGGATTGTGATAAGAGTTGTATGAGTCCCCAATAAAATGATTTTAAAAACAAACAGTCCCCCCAAAAAGAAGAAAGAAAATGTTTTGGAAATGATAATGGCAACATGTATACCAGTGTGCTTAATAAAATTATAGATTTGTAAGAGGATCTCAATAAAATGATGAGTGAATAATGAAAAAAATCTAGACCATTGGCTAGATTAATGATATCAGAATTATCAGAAGTCTTATGGAGGTTACTTAATTCAGGTCAACAAACTGATAATGCTGCCTTTAAAGTGGATCAAACTGAAAACCAAACTCCCCGTGCTTGAATCAATCCTAACTCACAGCAACCTTAAATGGCTGGTTAGCACGGCCCCTGTGAGCTTCCAAGACCATAACTCTTCCTGAAAATAGAAAGCCTCGCCTTTCTCCAGTGGAACAGCTCCTGGTTTCAAACTGCTGACCTTGTGGTTAGCAGCTCAATATAGAACCACTCTACCACCAGGCCTCCTGTTAAAATGGACCTGGACATGCACACACACACACACACACACACACACACACTTTAGATATACTAATGGATTTAGAGCTAGCACGTAATCTAAGAACAGCTCATTTCTATGATGTGGCTCTGCACACAATACTTGTCTTCAGGAAGAGATCACTGAAGACATAGTGCTATATAGCGAAGTGTGGTGAAAAAAATCAGACAGTGTCTACCTACCAGAAAAAGTCATGCCTGTGGCTTGTTTTAAAACAAGCAGCCATTTCAATGACAGGGTCAGCTAAGGTCACAAGGAAGAGCACACTAGTCCCTGTGATCCAAAGACTGTAAATAATAAAATCCAAGACTGAAGGAAGGAACTGCTTTAGAGACTAAATTTTGAGCACTCAGCTTACAGAAGGCTATGGGCTCAGCAAAAGCTTAAAATCTTCACACAAGGGCTGAGCCTTGGTGGTGTAGTGGTGGAGTGCGGGACTGCGGCCCAGGGGCTTGGCGGTTCAAATCCAGCAGCGGCTCTCCAGGAGTAAGGCTGGGTAGCTCCCATGACCACCAGAGGCAGTGATACCCCCCCACCCCAAAAAAGTTCTCACACAGATGAGGTCTCCAGGGAACTCCCTCAGACAGTTGACCGGGGACGTGAATGGTTTTGCCCTCAGATAGAGTGCACTAGATATTGGAACATTGCAGATATAGTTAGGTTAATGGTTAACATAATGTCATTTGTTTTTCTTTGAACCTATTTATTTATTTTTTTTCTTTGGATCTATTTTTAATTTGTTCTGGTGTCTATTATCATCTGCTTTCTCTTAGTTTGAGAGTTCCCTGTATTTTATTTTGTTGTTATTGCTTTTTTTGTTTGTTATGATTTTCTTTATATGAAATCCAGGAGAAGTAATCCTTGGAGACAGCAATTGGACTAATATTTCTTTAGGGTTAGGGGAGTTTGAGCGGTATTGGGGAGCTAATAACAATGGGTATCCAAATCAAGAAAATGTTCTAGAATTAACTTGTGATATTATACAACTGTTTTAAATATATTTAAACAATTGAACTGTATGGTACATGAATAGTTTACTATAAAACTGTTAAATGCCCCATCCCTCCCCAAAGCAAGATGCTGAATAAATGGATTCTATTTCTAACACACACACACACACACACACACACACACACAGCCCACTCAGTTTTGTGCTGTAGCCTCTGCTCACATTACATATCAGGGCTGGGGTTTCTCTCATGATAAAGGTTCCAATAGCCATCCCATTGCAGAATCTGTGGGTAGTACAAACAACACCCTAGCCTACCAACCCAGATGTTGAAGTTTCAAGACCACCTTATCATTAATAGTTTATACATTAATTTACAGTAGCTATATTACATGGTCAAAGGAACCCTGGTTTTTTAGCGGTTAGGTGTGGGGCTGCAATCTACATGGTTTGAAACCATTAGCAGCTATCTATTCCTCTCCGCAGGCCCAGTCTCAGAAACCCACTGGGGTCACCCAGTCAGCACTGGCTCAATGGCAGTGAGTTTATTACACTAAAAGTGTGCTATAACTTATTAAATAAACCCTCTCTGTGGTCACCACGAGTCGGAATCATTTGCTGGTTTGCTTTACAGGTGACCACTTAAATTCTTACTGCATTTTCCCCCTTGAACCACTCAGAATAAAATCAAAGCCATAAAATTCTCCCAATTCAAAAGGTGTCCTCTTATAGAAAGATTTACAAAATTAGTGACTTTGATGTGTAATAAGGAGCCTACAGGGGCAATTCTGTCCTGGGCTGTTAGCTTCAACGTCAGCAATTTTATCCTGCCCTTCAGGAGAGCCACGAGTCAGAGAGGACACGGTCAAGATCAGCAGTCAAATCCACCCGCGGCTCTGTAGGAGAGAGATGACGTTCTTACGCCTGCAAATAGCCACGGCAGGAGCAGTGCTATCCTGCCTTCAAGAGAGCTGTGAGCTGGAGTCCCCTCATGGCAGTAGTTGAACTGAAGACATTTGAAACCTACTACTGAACTGCCCTCTAGAAACAGCATTGCCACTTTGTATCCTATCAGGCTGATGTGAGGACACTTTGGGGTTGGGGTTGGGGTTGGGGGGCTGGGGGGGCTGGAAAAGAAAAGGATATCATCTTTGAAAATTTTAAAATTGAGGGGTAGAACAGTTTTATTGTTTTAGTTTCTATTTCTTTGATTGCGGGCTTATCTGAACTCACATCTTCTGTCAGCTTCTCTGGAAACAGACTGGAGATAGATTTACTGTTTAGTGTTTTGTGCAGGAGTCCTGAAACTGGGGTAGTCTCTCAGCATTGTAAATGGAGGCAAAAGGGCTCTCCCCTTCTGACCCCTCCCAGGGTTAATCCCTGGGTGTAGGCTATCAGAGGGACTACCACCCTTCTGAGTTTGTGGCGGCGTGCTTGTTGCTATGGTGCTGGAGGCTTTGCTAGCAGTATTTCAGATACTGTTGGGGTCACCTGTTGTGAACAGGTTGAGGCAGATCTCCTGACTAGGACATGGTGGGACCTAGGCATGGTGACCTGACTCTGAAAATTAGCCCGTGAAAACTCTGTGGATCACCACTGAATGCTGTGCAGCCCATTGCTTTGGGCATAACATTAAAACATACACAAACAAACAAACAAGCACCCTGCCACTGAGCCACTGCTGACATATAGAGGGCACGCTCCCTCCAGGTCACGCTCGGGAGTTCCCGAGACTGTAGCTCATTACCAGACTAGAAACCCCCTCTGCCATGAGTCGAGGCTGACTCATAGCCACCCCCTTGGGGTTTTTAAAAAGTATTATTATCATTATTATTATTATTTTATTTATTCTTTTTTTAAAATCATTTTATTGGGGGCTCACACTTTCATTTATTCTTTCCCCCTCCCCCCCTTGGGTTTTTGAGACTGTAACTGTTCACGGACATGAGAAAGTCCAGTCATACTGCCTTGGAGCTGCCGGTGATTTTGAACTGCCCGCCATGCAGATGGCAGCGCAGTGCCTCACCGCGGTAGCACCGGCCCTCCTTAAAGCCCCATCTTTCTTTCCAGGAGTGGCTGATCTTGCAGTTAGCGGACTGCCACATAACCACTACGATGTGGGATACACTATGCTTGGCGGAGAAGATGGCGAGTAAGGATGAAGGGGACCTTCAGTGAGATGGATTGGCAAAATGGGTAAAATGGTGGAGTTTAATATACTTGTGATCGTGAGCATGAAAAGATCATGAGATTAGAAAGAACCTTCTATTCAGGTAACATCTAGGGGCAGTTCTCCCCTGTCCGATCAGGTTCTGTGAGTCAGAGTTGATACTGTGGGTTTTTGAGTTCTAAGTCACATTATCACGAGCTGGGACCAACTGGATGGCAGCTGTCTATTTACCCATGTGTCCTGGGGTGCTGTGGAATCTGAGAAGGAACTTCCTTGACTGAAGGGACTCTCTAGGGAGGCACTCAGGTAGAGCCCCGGGCAGGCACATTCTCAGCAGCTGGGGAATGTGTCCTAGACACCCCTCCCCTCCTCCAGCATCCTGCACCGCACTGCATAATGATGGGCGCAGCGTCTGGCACATTGTAGACATACATATTTATGGAATAAATAAGCGCATTTCTACTTTTGTGGGGTTTTTTTTTATGCCACACACCAATTTTCTTTTCCTGCTATTGTTCTTATTCCATTCCCTCTCCCCCTAATTTTCTTGCAAGGGCTTTCTTCTATTTTAAGGGCACTAATCCTCGCAAATTTCCTTTTTTTTTTGCCACTTGCTTTTAACTTTTTCCATTCTTTTGTGCGGTACCTAGCCTGCAGCCTGCAGCCATCCTGTCGAGTCTGATCCACAGGAACTTGCTTAGAGGGACAGACCTTCCATGTAGGGTCCCATGTGGTGAATCTTTATGGAAGCAGAAATGCCAGGCAGACCTTTCGAGGACTCATACATCTGAATCTCTTGATCATTTTCTTTCTGTTCATATATTTAGCAAATCTTTGCAATCCTTAGAATGCTTAACAATTCCTTTCCCCCACCCCACCATCTTTGCAGGTCATTTCTTGCATTTAACTCTTCAATTCATCTGGAAATTATTTTAGTTTAGAGCATAAGGTAAAGATCTAACTTAGTCTTTTTTTTTTATGAAGATGCCTTTATATCACTGCAAGGGGTGTGGATTTTCTTTGCATGTTGATGGGAAGTTTCTCTAGGAAGTTAAAGGGGTTGGAGAAGAGGGTATGTGATCAGTTTTACTGCGTGCGGCACCTGGGAGGACACAGATGTTTTTGGGTAGTAGATCTTCCTGACTCTCCAATCACACTGTGCAAGCCTCTCTTCACCTCCTCACCAGGCTGGCTTTGTCTCTCAGTGATTAAAGCCGGGTCCACTCACACTTCAGGAATCATCAGAGAAGCCAATCCTGAATTTGCTACAATTCAGCACTTGCCAGAAGCTGGCTGGAGACATTTGATGTGTGTAAGAGACTGTTGAGGGTTCATGTTAAACATTCATTCATCCAAATTCTTTGAGCTCTGGCCCAGTATGGAGTTAGCTCTTCAGAAAGCAATGTGTCTGGTCCAGATTATCATCGTCCCCTTCAGAAATCTTCCACTCAGCTAAGATTTAATGCTATTTCCCTCACTTTTATCTAAGGACCATACAAGAGACATCCATCTTGGGACCCTTTCTGTATCTTTGCTAAAAACACATGGGAGCATGGGCTGGGTTTCTTTTTGTTTGAAGAAAATATTTTACATGTGTTTTAAGATTAAAATTTATCTGACATTCTTTTTGGAATTTATGGCCAACAAATGTGCAAACTCATTACTGGAGAGAGATCTTCTAAGGTAATTTCATATATATAAGATCATATATATACACATATATGAATAGTTTTAAACTTTAGGTGAGAACTTTGGTCTTAATCCTGCCCAGGTAACTAGAACTTACTTGCTGCTCAGAAGATGAGTTGTTGTGGGGTTAGTGGTCTATTGCCCCATTTCACTCAATGTCTCTACCTTCCTTTAAAAGAATGGGTTGTAAATATATATATGCACACACACATATATAAATACACAACATAACATACCAATAGCACATTTCTCACATTTACAATTTAATAACACTAGTTCTATATGTCGTGGCATATATCATCACCAACATTGTCAAATTTCTCATGTTTTGCTCTTTCTTCCTCCCTCCCACCCCTGTTGTTAGGTGTTCCTGAGTTGGTGCCAGTGGAGGGGCAGTGAAAAAGAGGAAGGCTTTCAATGAGATGGATTGGCACAAAGATTGCAACAACAGCTCAATCAAGTGTAGGCGACCATTGTGAGGATGGTGCAGGACTAGGTAGTGCTTCAAGCGTTTGTGCACATGGTAGCGATGGGTCGGAACTGACTCAGTGGCACCTATCAACAATAACATAGTGACCCCATGTCCAACTGAAAATAGCTCTGCCCAATCCCAGGCCATCCACCCTCGGGATCGTTTTACATTTGAGTCCATTGTTGAAGCCTCGGTGTCAATTCATCTTTGAGCTCTTCCTGTTTTTCACTGACCCTCTGCTTTACGAAGAAGCCCTAGAGGTGCAGTGGGTAATACGCTGAGCTGTTAAGCCCAAGATCAGCAGTTCCACACCTTCAGGGGATGGACGCTTTCTAGTCCCAGAGAGAGCGATAGCTTTGGGAATCCGCAGGGACAGTTCGCCCCTGGTCTATAGAGTCATTGTGAGTTGGAATCCACTCAATGGCAGTGAGTTTGGTTTTCCAGTTTTCTACTTTGAGAAGCATGACGCTCTCCTTCTCCTCCGGGGATGGATTTCTTCTGCTAAAGAAATATGTGAGGGGGAGTCCTATCATTTTTGCTCCCCCAAAGCATCTCGCTGTACTTCTTCCAGGATAGTTTTGATCCTTCTTCTGGTGGTTAATGGTAAATTTAATATTTCTGTCCAATACCATAATTCAAGTGCACTGACTTTTTTCCTGGTCTTCCTTATTTATCATGTAACTTTCCCATGAATATGAGGCAATTTAAAATGCCAAGGCCTGGAGGGGGCATACCTTAGTATTGAAAGTGAAATCATGAACACTTTAAAGAGATCTTTTTGTGGCAGATTGTTCACCCCCCCGCCCCCAATTCAATCCATAGTGTAGGGCTAGTCTTAATCCTGTCTGTGTAATGTCTTATACAAAAGAAGAGAAGGAGAAAGATTGAAAATGTTTCCATTTCAAATCACCTGTCTGCATCTTCTAGCCACAGAACATCTGATGCTACCAGGTGCCAGGAGAAACAGACACATTCTTCCCTGGAAGGTTCTGTGTGGAACCCTGGTACCCAGTGGTTACATACTGGGCTGTGATCAGCAAGGTCAGCAGTTTGAAACCACCAGGCACTCTTGAGGAAAGAGATGGGGTTTTCTACTTCCTCAAATAGTTTCAGTCTCAGAAACTCACAGGGGTAGTCCTACAGCATAGCTATGAGTTAGCAGCGGGAGACATATGAGTGGATGTGGCCCCACTGATACCCTGACTTAGGACCAGCGATAAGGAGAGAAGTAAAATCATGTGATTAAGAAGCAATGCTCCAGTTGCAAACCAAAGAGTGTTCAGGTTATCAGTAGGCAGGAAATAATAGAAGCAAATATTCCCCGTGGACTTTCCCAGAGGCCATGGCTCTATTGCTAAACACAGGCCAGCAGTTCAAACCACCAGCTCCTCAATGGAGGAAAGATAGAGGTTTCCATCCCTATAAAGAGCTACCATCTCAGAAACCCACCGTGCCCTCCAGGGCCACTTTGGGACAAAACGGACTCAATGGTAGTGGATGAATGAGTGAACCTCCAGAACCATGAGTCAATCCAGGTATGTCCCTAGAAACCACCCAGTTTGTGGTATTTTTCTACATAGAAGACTGGTAAAGAAGTCTTAAAAGATTCATCAGACTTGGTAGAAAAAGGGGTTGACCCTGAATAAGAGCACTTGATACAGCGGCTGCAACAATGGGCTTCGATCTCACAATGGTTGTGATCAGGCCGTGTTTCCTTCCATGGTGTCCATGGTGGAGATGAGTGAGAAGCAAGGGCTCAGGGAAGCCAGCTGAAACGATGCTCGCTGAGCACGAGCCCCTGCTTCCATCCTAGAAGAGAAGCAGTCATTTTTAAAAATTCCATTTCTTTCGGTGCAAAGGGGCCCATGGCTCGGTCAGCTGCTGATCAGAACCCCTGGCACCTGGGAAGAAAAACCTGCTGATTTACTTCTGGAAAAAAATCAGCAATTGAAAACCCTCTGAGCAACCTTCACCTAATTGAAAGAATCAAGTTCACAGTCTTGGCGGGATGAAAAGCAGCAATCCCGTGAACATAGTTCTCTTCTGACACACGTGGGGTGGCCACAGATTGGAATCAACTGGAGGATGACTGCTCTTCTTTGGGCCTGAGAGGAGGGCAGGCCCCCAGTGTGTCTCTGCAGCAGGGGAGGGCGGGCCCCAGGGCAGCTGGTCCTTCATTAAAGACTGAGCAGAGGAGGGGCAGGTGGGAGGAGGGCAGGCCTCCTGGTGTGCTCATTCACTGCCAGGATAGTGAGAGGAATGTTTTTGAAAGGTCTGAAGGCTGAACAATTTACAACTCAAGGAAATGTATGGGTGCTAGAATCAAGTGCCTACACAGCCTCCTCTTGTAGGATTGTGAGAGTACTTATCTCTTTGGCATCTGAATGAATGCATGTTGCAGGAAAGAAAATAATGAAGCAGCACCCGTTTCAGCCCCCAATTTCATAACATATTGCTCTCGGTGGTTGCAGCGTGCAGCGTGTCCAACAAGAGTCCTCCTGTGCAGTGATCTGGCATGTCTTCCCACCCTGGACAGGAATACAACTGCACTGGGCAACTAGTAGGGTATTGGCTTTGCTCTGTATCTCGCAGGGCTAAGGAAAACACAGTTAGGTGCATTAATGGGATACAGGTGATTCCAAAGGCAGGGGACTGGCACCATTTTTAACATGGAGCTACTGTCCAGATGCCTTTTTAGAATATTGGCATAAGTTAGAAGGAGCTCTGGTAGCTTAGTGATTAAGCACACAACTGAAGGTTAGCAGCTTGGACCCCCCAGTACTCCCAGGAAGAAAGGTTCTTTTTGTTCAGATTAAGTCCTTGGCAAACCTCTGGGGATGTTCTACTCTGCCCTATAGGCTCCATGTGCATCGGAGTCAACGTAAAGGCAGTGGGTTCGGTTTTAGTCTTGATGTTTTAGATGACTCCTTTACCTAGGTGGGCGTGTTGGGCTGACAGCTGCAGTTTCCGACAAGAGGAAGACTGTCATCACCTATCTTCTTGCATTCAACTTTGTTTGAAACGAACTTGTATGCTACAAACTAATTTATGTCAGTTTCCATTTAACTTTTTCTCCTTTTACAACCTCTTAGACTAGTATGTACGTCTCCAAAGAATTGGGAGGGATAATTAATTTTATTTTATTTTATTGGTGTAATTTAACACAGACAATGAAAAACCTACTATATGTACTTAGTTGCACAATGAATAGCATTGAGTAGTGATAAAATCCAACACCAGAACCCACAACCATTGAGTCGGTTCTGACTCGTGATGACCCACAGGACAGAGCAGAACTGACCTTCTAGGTTTCCAGGCCTCTGACCTTTGCCTGTCTTTCTCTCACAGAGCACCTGCTGGTTTCAAACTGCTGACCTTGCAGATCACAGCCCAACATGCCTGTGACCCCTATGCACCAGGGTTCTATCTCTTCCTAACTGTGTATACTGCTTGCTTTCTTTTTCAAACCACTCTCCATCCTTACCTCGCTCTCCCTCCCCTTTCCACAGTGGTAGGAGTCTGCAAGAAGAGAACTTGATTTCTTTAACTTGATTTGTTCTCTGCCGTGATCCACCAGTTGTTGTTCATTCATCCTGACAGCATTTGCAAATAACTCCGCCCATTCTGTTCTGCCAGGATGCAGTCCTGGGTGGTTCAGAGTTTTAATATTATGTTTTAATCCACACCGTGGTACCTCAGCAGACTCACTCATTGCCACCAAATCGATGCCGACTCAGAGCCCCTGAGTGTTTCCTAGACTGTAACTGTTTACAGGAATAGAGAGCCCATCTTTCTCCAGTGGAGCATGGTTTTGAGCTGCTGACCTTCTGGTTGGCAGCCCACCGAGTATCCCCTACTCTCCCACAGCTTCGGCCTGGTAATGGACTTCTGAAAGAGGAGAACCCGCTGGAGTACAGCTCTGTTCTGACACACCTCAAGGGCACCGTAAGTCCACATCAGCCACATGACAAACTCGCTTATTAGAGCTTTCGGTCTTGTGAAACTCGGTCTACTCCACGCTTTGTCTGAGTTTCTCTCCTTCCTCCCTACTGGTGCTCAATATAACAGGGAAATTTCAACCACATGGTAGACCCTGAGAAGAGGAAAGCCATCTTCTTATTACCACAGAGTAATTTGAACTCAGAGCAAGCCTGCAGGTCAGAGCAGAATGGCCACATAGAATTTCCAAGGTGGCAGAAATCTTGATAGAAGAAGACTGGACTCCTCTTTCTTTCATGGAGTGGCTGGTAGGTGGGAACTGCCAGACTTTCCATTCAGAGCCAAGTGCTTAATCCCTGCACCATCAACACTCCTTTGTAGGATCTTCCTACAAGACGGAAAACTCACCACCAGGGAGTTGATGTGAACTCACAGCAACCCTAAAGGACACGGTAGAACCACACCCATGGGTTTCCAAGACTGCAACTCTTTACAGGATTAGAAAGTCTTGTCTCTCTCCTGAGTGGTTTCGAACTGCTGACTTTGAGCTTAGCAGCACAATATGTCCACACTATGCCGCCAGCACACCCTACTCCTACAAGAAAATGCTCTTCATTCAAGACTTACTTGATACCAAGTGGTGACATGCTCAGTAGACCCCCTCAAGGTGACTCTTCTCCTGTCTCTTCTTTCCCTCACTCTGTGGAATAATTTGTGCCCTCCAAATATATGTTGGGATTCTAACTTCTATACTTGTGGCTGTAATCACAATAGGGAATAGTTTTTCACTGTTAAGCTACTGAGGGCACTCTGTGTGGGGTGTGTCTTCAACCTTCAAATAGAAACAAGGTATGGTAGATTAAGGAGAGAGAGAGAGAGAGAGAGAGAGAGAGAGAGAGAGAGAGAGAAGCAAGCAGTGGTGGAGTAAAGAGAAATGCCTGCTGGAGATGGCCAAGGACCCGAGGAACACAGGGTGTAAAAAAATGAGACAAGGGTCTTCCTCCGGACCAGACAGAGAACTTTGCCCTAGAGCAAGCACCCTGAATTCCGCCTTCTGAGCAGGGTGAACATGCATTTCTGTGCTTTAAAACCAACCACTTGTGGTATTTCTGCTACAGCAGCATGCAGAACCTGAGACAACTTTCCATTTAACAGACATTCATATGCAGGTACTCTTTGCTTAGTAAGTGTAAAACTCTGCTCGCTGCTATGGGAAACAACGAGAGGAAAAGGAAGCGTGGTTTTCTGGTTTGTTTTGCCTTTGAGGTTAACTACGGCTGGGGAAGACACCCAATGAAAGAAAGAAACAAAATTCAAAGTCACTGCCATCAAGTCGATCCCAACTCATAGCGAGCCTGCAGGGTAGGGCAGAACTGTCCCTGTGGGTTTCTGAGCCTGTCGCTCTGGATGAGAGTGGAAGCCTGTCTTTTTCTCATGGAGCGCTTGGTGGTTTGAATTGCTGACCTTGTCCTTAGTAGCTAAACACCTAACTACTAGGCCACCAGGGACTCCTTGAGGAAGCGGAAGTGGTGGAAATGACCTCTCTAGATGAGTGTTAGCTGATTCATGGGACTTCCCTCCACAGAGTGAGTGTCCTCTGCAGGATCACTATTCACACCTTGATGGCTGCTTGGGCTATTGTAAGGGGTGGAGGAAACAAGGAATTTTGTTGCAAAGAGTCAAAAATCTGCACTTGAAAACAGTTTGATCACAGGTATGGTGTCTCCTTTTAAAAATATCTCCCTACTGAAGGAACCCAGGTGGCACTTTGGGATTAGCATTGAGCTGCGATCTGAAGGGTTGCTGGGTCAACCTTGCCAGAATAGAAGTGATCCATGGGAGATCAGCCCAGGATTGAAGTGGTCCATGGGAGATCAGCCCAGTATTGAAGTGGTCCATGGGAGATCAGCCCAGTATTGAAGTGTTCCATGAGAAATCAGCCCAAGATTGAGGTGACCCATGGGAGACCAGCCCAGGATTAAAGTGATCCATGAGAGATCAGCCCAGGATTGAAGTGTTCCATGAGAGACAGTCTAAGATTGAGGTGATCCATGAGAGATCAGCCCAGGATTGAAGTGATCCATGAGAGAACAGCCCAGGATTGAGGTGATCCATGGGAGATCAGCCCAGGATTAAGGTGATCCATGAGAGATCAGCCCAGGATTGAAGTGATCCATGGGAGACCAGCCTAGGATTGAAGTGATTTATGGGAGATCTGCCCAGAATTGAAGTGTTCCATGAGAGATAGTCTAAGATTGAGGTGATCCATGGGAGATCAGCCCAGGATTGAAAGAATTCATTGGAGATCAGCCCAGGATTGAAAGGATT